>BHDV01065359.1:120390-169287 GCA_005406045.1 Adoxophyes honmai
ATCTACCCACCAATTTTCAGCCATATCGGTACAGCCGTTCTTGAGTTATAAGTGGTGTAACTAACACAACTTTCTTTTATATATCTAGATATTGCTCTTTACCTGCCCTATCTCACAGTCCAAAAACGTTCATTTATTTGACCTTCAAAGTGTTTTCCTCATGTTGAACAACTTTAAACTTCTTAAGAACTACATCGACGTCTGTTCTCACGTCTAGCTTTAGGTCTTTCAAAAGGCTAACTACTTCAGTGACATCTGAACTTCCACCGTAAGTGCCTCCTTTAATATTGAATGCCTATGGAAATACGTACTGTTGTTCGCAAAGTGCTGTTTAGTTAGGTATAGTTTCTCGACTCACGAAGCGTAAACTTCAAAGATGAAGTTAGGGTAGTAAAAGATTATGAATAGGTACTAAAACACTTAAGCTAGAGCGAAGTTAGTTCCGTTTGAGCACTTTGACCCATATTTTGGTGTGGGTCACGGGGGCCAAGTTTTGTGGGTATTTGTTTATGTCACCCTCGCAGTTCATCATTGTGGCCCCGATACTAAGATGTTGCATGTTGTGATGGCCAGGAATCAATACGGATGATTTATAATCATGTTTCCCGAACAGGCTCTGTGCCAGGGAAAAATGTTTGCGGTTTCTGTTTTCAGAAAAAATAAGGGTTTGAAATTCGGGAGGTATTTATTGAAACGTGTCTGTAGAAGAGTTATTTCGTGGGTCCTAAAATGGCGACACAGAATAAATTTGTATTTTGTGCGGGTTTTCGTGACTGAGTCTTTAAAATTGTTCATGTAGCTTTTTTATGGACGTAGGTACTTAAATAAATAAAAACTCTTCTTTGTATAAAAAAGATAGACCCCAAATTCGTCGCAGAAGGTTCTTATAGCAAAGCCATCTTCAAATTCGCTTACCCGTGACTGACTTTAGACATCGATTGGGTGCAGCCTGCTGCGGTTACACAAACCAGTTACTTAAGCAATATTTAAAAAAAAAATAAGCGATGAGAATTTTTTTTTCGTTTTAAATTTAACAATAAAACAATGAATGCTCAGAACACGACATAGATTTTCTTGATTACACACAACGCGTTGAGATCGGATAACAAGTCTTTCTGTGATTACCACAAAGCGTCGTGAGCATTTTCATTAGAGCTATAACAGTGTTTGTATGTATGTATGTATGTATAACACGAATTTCGCCATGTGGATTATTTACTGTGACCACAACGCGTCACACTAGCTACTTTTCCGCTCAGTGAGCTTTTTCGTTGAGCGTTACATATACACCATATTTAATGTTTTACATGAAATTACTTTGTGGAAAACTTCTTGCGATTGCGACGCATTCTGGCAATCTTGGTATTTCCAAAACACTGGTAGAATCATAAAAGACGTAACTCTACGTAGGCCTACGTACATAAATAATGTTTTCGTATAGATTTTTGTGTCCAAAATTAACAACTAATCCTTATTTAGGTACTTTGTTGTCCTTAAAGTTTAAGAAAAACACGTACTTAGTGGATAATATGTTTTCAAGTATGATGAATTGATGATTTATGCCTCTATTAAGCATGCGTTTGCCAAAAGATTTCTATTTCATTCAAATCACTGCATTAGAGGTGTAGTTGGGCGTAGACTCAGAACAACAAGCATAATATTATCATAATTTTCCGTTTATGACTTTTGAAATAAAGAGCAATAAATCACTGGGGCTTTGTTGTCGTGAAAGTTTTCTTTTAATAAAAGTTTCTTTAAAAATTTTCCTCCTGTCCATGGTATTGAAGGATCGTAAAATTATTACTATAATATTTTTTATGTTAAAAACTCTTCAGTGCTTTTATAATAGAAGTAAAATGCTACTATTCTTATTATGTCGTTAGTTTTTAGACGAGATTTATAACCTTTGTAAGTATGTCATGTGTTTGTGTGGTATGTTTGAGTACAATACTTACCTAGTATAACCAAAAGTTCAGTCTTAGCTGATTGCCACATCAAAGTCTTATCAAAAGTTTCGGACTAAAACGGTTAAATGTGTAGTAGTATTTTTTTGAGTTCAAAATACAAAATAGGGAGAATATTTACAAAACTCTCAATAAGAGAGACAAAAGTTATATTGCATTTTTGACTCTCGTTACAATGTGTACAAATTATGCTGATTCATTTAAATAGAAACCTGATTTATGTGCATGCGAGGGGTTTTTTTTTTTTTTTATTAATGCCTTTGTACCAAGTTTCTTGCGGCTTATTCTTCTTGGAAATTGTGGTCTTTACGAACGGCTGATAGACTCAAACAATAGACGTGCAAAAGAGCCCTTTACGTCCAACTTGCACAACAAATAAAATAAATAGATAAAATGATTTTGATTTCTGATAATACCACGTAGTGGTTGCCATACGTTTGAAACGCTGATGTAAAAAATAGCCACTAAAAATAAGCAACAGTATCACTCAAAGGTTCGAACGTCTTTTTCCAGCGGTCGGTCAATTCTGCCTTAACCGTGAACGCTTCCACCGAGTGGAATATAAAATGTTCAAAGATTATTGATGTGCAAACAGCGGTCGACGGGCGCGACGTTGACAAATCGTCCGCCGTGTGACGCGATGGCCGGCTGTTGCCACGCGAGTCTCCATTTTGACGCCTTATTGAATACACATACATACATATTCTCACGCCTGTATTCCCAAGAGAGGTAGGCAGAACACACGAATTAAAAAATCCAGTGCCACGTTTTGCGAATTCTGTGGGTGTCGTATGAGCTCGACTCTGGGAAAGGGTGAGTGTATTGTGGGCGACGGACTAGCAATCTATCGCTGCAATGTCACGTTTAACTATCTGGTGGAATTATTGAATTACTAGCTGTTATCCACGACTTTGTGGAATTCACTTACTGCCCACTAGCTGGAACTATGTATTTCATCTGGAGACCTGGCTTTGACCGAGATTTAATCTAATTTCATTTCACATTCCGCTTGAATTGGTTCGGCGATGAAAACCTGAAACGTGGGAGATATTCGCATTTTAATATAAGGTTTAGGTTTGAAGTGACCCAAAAGGATCTACATACCATCTGAGCTCCAGACGTACAGTATTCCCAAGAAAATAAGTCACATCGGCTGTTACCGTCTGCGCCGAGAAGCGCAGAACGATATCCAAGAGTAGCCGAACGAGTAATTTATCTATATTGAACTTTATTTTCAAACTTTCTGGGCACAATTTTGCTTGCTATGCACACACTTTAGTTCGGCTACTCGACGCATTCGGCGCTGGAGTGCTAGACATCTGTCAAAGGTCATCTATCTGAGACTTCAATCAATAACCAATCACAACGCAAGTGTTCAGCGCGCGAAAAAATCTCTTTTATCATTGGTAGATCGAAGTTTCCCGCGCCACAAAACTGATCTATAACGCAGGTACATCGTGAAGCATTCTTTGTTTGGTAATACTGTACTGACAGCGGGAGCGGAGCGGCGCGGTGCGGTGGCGTGACGGTACGAACAAAACGCTCATGTCCCGGCTGGTGCGATGTGCGCGCTCCTTCGTTTCATTTCGAATATTACAACCGATAACAAGACGCCATCGTACCGTGCCGTCCCGCTATCACTGTCAGTGCGTTTGGAGCATTAGATGAATTGTAAATACAGTTAAAATATCTAATTATCAAACATGAAACTGACGATTTAGGCGACAGGCTAGTAACCTATCACTATTGTACCTGCCACCTTAAAACCTGACAGGTATATCCAAGAAGTGGCCACATAATGTGAAATAGTCATCGTTTTGTCTATGTAGCGTTTTGTGTGCCCTGCCTACCCCATTTGGGAATACAGACGTGACTGTATGTATGTATGTAAACTGACGATGAATACCGATTGCTTCATTCTGTTAGCATACTATCCAGCATAGATGCTCCTTGTGTTGTCAGGGGCTTAGTTTCTAAAGCCGTCTTGTGAATATTGTGTCATTAACTACTATCTAAATATACATGTACAGTTGCGATTTTTGTTGACTAATCTTTAAAGGATGCTTTTTTGAAGACTGTATATTTTCCTAAAGACACTCGTTCAAGTGACATGATGTGTTAGGGTCAATTCCCACCAAAAGAGCAGCGCAGCGCGGCGTAGCGCAGCGACCCGCTCCGTGGAATGAGAATTTCAACTTTATTGTCATTACAATAAGACTTATTATCGCATGAGAAACTCTAACGATGCGGGCGCATGCCCGCGTATCCATGGTAATAACAACGCATTCCATAAACGAAGCCGTGCGACTGCGCGAGCCTTCGCAGGAATGTCCGAGGATGCTCGAGCAGTCGCGACGGCCGCTGTCAATACATATGTCAATATGTCAATAATTATGTAAATTCCAGCGACTTCCTACGCATTCCAGCGGCTTCTCGAACAGTCGCAGGAATCGTCGCGCATTCTCCACGGAGCGGGTCGCTGCGCTACGCCGCGCTGCGCTGCTCTTTTGGTGGGAATTGACCCTTAGAATTTGGATTTCTCGCGGTTTTCTGCACAATTTCATTAATTGGATGTTACGGAACTAGATCACACGTCGCTGCTATAGCTAACGTACTAATTTTAATTTAATAAATATTGTCAGTAAAGTATTTATTGTATGAATCTGCTACTCGAATTGATTATGTAGGTAAAAATAAATATTTTCAATTAGTTGGTATCATCAAGTCAGAACTCTATTTTGTAGGAAATAATTACCTAGTAGTATAAAACTACAGGAATTATGGTAAAAAGCTCATACATAAACAGTAAAAGTAGCGCTACATACACAAAACCGTAATTATTTCATGTTTTGGAGCCTTTTATAGTGTGTCAACTGTCTGATAAACATCTCGCTCCGCCAACCGTTGCTTTATTTTAGCCCAAAATGAAGCAAAACTTTGACATCCTAGAACAGCAAGAATAGAGCGAAGTTTCGTACCTTTCCGACGAAAAAGGAAAAATTTAATGTCACAGAAACGGGTCAATTTATTTTCAGCAACAAATTAAAATTCAGAGTCTGATTTTCTGCAGCTCTCTATTTGTTCTGTAGCAAAATATTTGATTTCGCGCGTTTGCGAATGTTTTATTGAAATTAAAATGGATGAAAGGAGAGGGAACTCGATGAGGTGACAAAAATAAAGTTAGTGAGGCTTTCGGGACAGAGTCCGTATAATTTTGCGATAAATTGTGGCGACTCCGGCCATTTTATTTTATACGGACGCCGAATCGACTTGACGAACGGTGTGCGAGGTTTATATTGTGTGTTTTATGGTCGTTGCGTGTATGGGTAAGATAAATGGTTAAGGTGTATAAGTGGCGTTAAGATGTCGTTTATCTAGCGAGTGCAGCATGTGTCGACGACAAGTTGTTGCTGTGAGATGTTGCTGCGGTCGTATTTTTGAGCTCGACCGCAGACAGTAGCTGCAAAACGTCATCCATAGAGCACATAATCTTGTAAACCTACATACAATCATGCTTGTGTTTTCTAGTGGGGTTCGTAGGGCACATGAATCGTTATAAAGACAAAACCATGACTATTTCACGTTTTGCAGCCACTTACAGCGTAGTTTTTTAGATTTTTAGTTAACTGGTACTATAGTGACATGCAGGTAGACTGTCGCCTATAAAATACAATTACCTACTTATTATCCTTAGTCGCTTCTAAGAAGCGATATTCACGAAAAAAATAGAGAAGTGTTATTCTAAACCCGACACCACGCTGTAGGTACAGAGTTGATATTAACACATTCACTGCCGACCGGCGCCCGCCACTCGGATCCGAGCGAGCGTCAGGTGCATTTTTTTGGTGCATTAGGTGCATCCAGCGGGATGTGTGCTGACCACTCGGATCCGAAAAAGGCGTTTTTTTATTAAAATAATAATAATAACAATATACATGTATCCATATTTTCAAACATTCATACAAATTCGCCTTAAAAATTGTCGGCACCCGGGGAAAGATTTTGATTATTTTGGTGGCAGTGAATGTGTTAATAAGATTTAATCAAGAGTTTCATTTTGAATCTATGAATAGGCTTGATACTAATTTACACTAATTTTTATACAGGTTTAATTTTCTATCGGATTAATTAACTTTTATCCTCATTTTGAGAAGCTTTGTCATTGATCATATGAAACGAATTCCATATTTTTCATGTTCCAAAATACAGCTGATGTTATCGCGTAAAAGTACCAATAAATATAATATTACGACGCAAATAAATTATTTTCTGTTAATATGTCAAGCACACGGACGTTCGCCTTACATGCCTTACCGTTTTATTTTTAGTTCGACTAGTTAATTCCAGTTTCAATTACTCTGCAGTAAAAATCAAGTAAACCTTTAAATGTAATCAACCACTTAAGTATAATTTTCATTACTTCCGAAAATTACCTCTAAATTTTGCCACAGTATACATATACATTCCTGCTCTAGTTTTCTAATTACCTCGGCGAAGCAGAAGATCCGAAATGCGATACCAACTTTCTGATAAGCGGCTACTTACAAAAACATTTGTTTCCAAAGAAAAAGTTGGAAGAGAGCCCCAATTAACTACCCTCGTTATTTATAAGAACAAAGGCTGGCAAGTTAAATGACTTACAACGCTTTTATTTTAACTTTCGAATTAACAATTCAAATAGGTGATAAATTTGAGTTCTTCGGAAAATCAATCGGCGCTCTGTCAATGTTGGATCCAGCTGTGATAGGTATTCTTTAAACTCGTCGACAGACAGAATCGGCTGTCAAATGTTACATACTAATTACATTAGTACAGTCGAGTTCATTAATATATGAGCAAAACTGAGGGTTCAAAAATATGTATCTGTACACCTTTATGACATTGACAATAAGGTGCAAAAGTTTACATAAATGGCTTTTGTCTGCTCATAATATTTATGAACTCGACTGTACATGTGTTCGACGCTGTACCGGTATTTAATTCGTCACCATACATTGAGTTGATAGGTACCTATTATTAAGATAAAAAAAACCCGGCCAACTGCGAGTCGGGCTCGCGCACAAAGTGTTTCGTACCAAAAACAGCAAAAAAACACGTTTTTTCTATGGGAGCTCCCCCTTTTTTATAGTTATTATTTTGATTTTAGTATTTTTTGTTATAGCGGCAACAGAAATATATCACCTGTGAAAATTTCAACTCTCTAGCTGTCACGGTTCGTGAGATACAGCCTGGTGACAGACGGACGGACAGACAGACAGACAGACAGACAGCGAAGTCTCAGTAATAGGGTCCCGTTTTTACCCTTTGGGTACGGAACGCTAGTTACATTTTTTAAATTAATAACCTCATTTCTGCGATAGCAAATACTATGTGCGGCTTTAGTATTTTATAATTTTTACATTCCATTAAAAAAAAAAACCAATGACCATCTTTCGTTTCTTCACTTTACTCATAGAACAGCCTCTTCCAAGTTTAGTGAAACGATTTAGAAAAATCAGCACTTACATTTTATTTGTAAAAGTAATGTTTTTGTTAGAACTACAAAATTAGGCGGGTTTTGTTCTGCGAAGTTTTTTAGTCGAATCCTAAATGCGTACGGTAAATACGTAATTTTGTTTCGCCCATTCCGCGCCGTCCGTAAACACGATAATTATATAAAAGGTAAGTAAATACCCCTGGAAATGGTAACTCGGTATTTATTTAACTTCCAATAACGGTCTTATTTATGCGGTTAAACTGGAAAAGTGTTCCTAAACCCTTAATAAAATAAAATTACGCTAAAATAAAAACGTGAATCGGAATAGAATCTGAAGGGGTACAATTATTACAGAAACTCCACTGTTTTTGTTCTTTTTTATCTCTGTCTGTCTGCAACCAATCTTTATGTGAATAGATCATAAAAAGGTGTAGAACGAAACCGAAAAATTATTCCCAAATCGGGTAGGCAGAGCGCACGAAACGTTATATGTATAATCAAAATCATAATAAAATTTTAGGTTAAAATAGAAACAGGTACCTATAGTAGTGACAGGTTGCTAGCCTGTCGTCTAAAGCAAACCTTAACCCATTTCCGTAGTCGCTTCATAAAAAAAACGCGAAAAATATTCATTTACATAAGCAAACTGTACGAAAAATGACTAGCGCGCATTTCGTTCCGCTATCTTTCCTTAAACTTTGACAAATTAACTTCCGTCGTTAACGCAGGAAAAATGTATCTTGCTGCGATAAACAGCGAAGGTTTTGCCTTCAAATGTGGTCCCAGTGAATATTTCATACTGATACCGCCGTCTCGGAATTAATGGAGCAATTTACAAATCGTTGTGGATTGCCGCCGGCGGTCTTATCTCTATTTCTGTGGTGAACGCAGTGTAAACACAGTAGGTAATGTCAGAAACCAGTTGCTGAAATGATGGCTTGATGGCTTCCAAAATTGCGAGTTTCACCAGATGGGATTCATTATCCAGCCTATATACGTCCCACAGGGCACAGGCCTCCTCTCAGTATGACAGGGCTTGGGCTATAGTTCCCACGCGGGCCCAGAGCGCATTGGGAACTTCACGCACAACATAGAATTTCTTCGTCGTTGTGTGTAGGTTTCCTCACGATGTTTTCCTTCACCGAATAGCAGGTGACCAGATGGGACGTACCAGATGGGATTAACTAATTCTAATTAAAGCAAGCGTCTAAATTAATTACAAGCGTACAAAATTATATAGTCGATAAGTCGGGTTATTTGTTAATACTCGTATGTAATGTATATCTTTTTTTTTGAGCTACTAAGGGAAGGAAGTGAATATCAAGATACGTTAGGACATTTTAGCATCAATAGAGTTCAACATTTTGAAAAACTGTAGAGAAAGTTTTCGATGAATTTAAATGTTGTCCTGTTTTTGAAGTCCGTAAACAAACTGTTTGCACTCCACAGTATTGCATTCACAAACGAATCTCAGACTTGCTACGTACGGGCTCCGTTAAATACGGGAGTACGAATCTGTAGTGTACCTCTGTTCGTAGATTATCTACTTACTAAATTTATACTGTGGTTATCCTAAACAGGCTTCACAATTGTGTTGTCAACTTTATAGATTTAGATATACAGATAGTCGGCCGACGCCTTACTTACGTGCTGGGCTAGAATCGGTACCGAAAATACCGGTAAATACTGGAGTAGTAAACATTTACTGGTATTTTGTTAACCATCATAATTTACCCGTGTGGGGTCGGGTTTAGAATTGCGCCACTTCACATTTTCTTTGGATGTCTGTAGACTGATAATGCGATAAAGTATGCTTTAGGCGACAGGCTAGCAACCTATCACAAATCTAGGTATAAGTATAGCTCTTTTTTCTACTTTAAAACCTAAAACTGTGCTGAAAATGGTTATGCAACGTGTTTTTGTGGTGATTTTGTGTATGTGCTCTGTCGTTCTTTTGGTGCTCTGACAATCCCATTTGGATAATAGCTATAGAATTATAGTCATTAAATTTGTTTATTAATTTTCGTCATTTCTCGCAGAAATGTTATGGTTTCGAAACTGGATTAGTAAAGACAATTTGACTGACCGTTCCTCTCTACCACTCTAAGGACCGTATCGTTAATTATGGAAACAGGTTTGTAGTACTCAAAAAAAGTTATATAATAATATAAATATAATATATAAATGTCAATCAGTCAAGTATTGAGTCTAATATTGGATTCAGTACAAAAAATATTGAGAACTGTTGAAAAATTCCAAGACGAAGGGTCTATCCGCGAAACAACGATTTTCTATTGTGACCAAATATAGCGAAGGATCGGGTATGACGATGAGAAAAATTGCAGAAATGGAAGGTGTTAGTCTGAAAACAGTTTATAGCACTATCAAACGGTTAGGCATGAACCATACTTTCAAAGATTTACCTGGTCGAGGTAGAAAACGTGGTCCTTTGCATCATAATTTGGACAAGAAGACATGCGGGCAGTTTGCGAGAAATTAAGGTATTTCCACTCGAGATTGTGCGAAAAAATGCCAAACTTCTTTAGCAATGGTTCAACGTGCCAATGAAAGCAACATGCTGGTAACCTATAAGAAACAAAAACAGCCAAAACGCACTAAAACCTAGGAATCTACCGCTAAAACTCGGGCTAGAAAACTGAACGATAAAATTTTAACTAAAAACAAACAATGTATTATTATGGGCGACGAAACTTATGTCAAACTTGACTATAAACCCT
This sequence comes from Adoxophyes honmai, assembly GCA_005406045.1. NCBI lineage: Eukaryota > Metazoa > Arthropoda > Insecta > Lepidoptera > Tortricidae > Adoxophyes > Adoxophyes honmai. Next base: position 130,569 of record BHDV01065359.1, read on the forward strand.
GCCTGGGCCGCAATTTTATACCGTAACGAAAGATGCAAAGGTCTCTCAAGAGGAAAAATCAATTTTTTGCAAAAAATTTGGCCAAGAGGTAATGTTTTGGCAAGCTGTTTGTCAATGTGGGATGAAAACGACTCCGTTCTTCGTTAAGGGTAACTTGAATGCTGATATTTACAGGAAAGAAATGTCTTCAGAAGCGAATATTGCCACTTATTCGCAAGCACAGAGGTCGCACATTATTTTACATCGATTTAGCTGGCTGCCACTATGCTCGCCATGTGCTAGACTGATATAGAGGGAATAACGTCGACTTTGAACCAAAAACGTGCAATACCCCTAATTGTCCTCAGATAAGTCCCATAGAGAGATTTTGACCTCTGATGAAGGCAAGATTAAGAAAACATACTAAGCCAACAGATAAAGTCGAGGAATTAAAAAAAGACAGGATTCGTACGTATAAAACCTTCAACACTTTAGCTGTCCAACGGTTAATGAAAAACATTAAAAGCAAGATCGGGAAACTGGCAAAGGGGACCAGTAAATAAAAATAAGTTACTCTAATTATTGTGTTTGCACACTCATATGTATATGAGTTTAGTTGTTTTCCTATAATATAAAATGTTACCACAAATTACGAGTATTTTACTTGTTTCCATAATTAACGATACGGTCCTTATAAGTTTCACTGAGAGATACATTATACATACATCTGGTCCGTTGCGACGTTTGTCAATTTTTCTGCAATCCTTAAATGGTCTAACTACAAGATCATAAGGTATCGGTATTTCGAAATACCGATATTTCAAGCTCTTCTAACGACACTTTGAATTTTGTTATTCATTGTCGGCAATGGAAATAACTATTTAAATGTAGATTTGTTTGCTTAGAATTCAGCTATTCTTTTGAGGAATTCTGTTCAATCTATCACAGTTGTGAAATAGAAATATTAAAAGTCAAATTGAATGTTGTAGATAGCGATTGTGAAATGCTCTTTTTTGATTTGCATACTTCTTTAAACCCTTTGACTGTTCATTGTGTAAAGTGTCAAAGTTATGTATTTAAGATGAAAGAAAACTGTAGAGTCGATACACATTCGGACACCATCGGAAATTGATTACGTTGTGATAATTTATAAATAAAATGTTCATTAATATTTTAGAATCAGTACAGTTTTAATAAAAATACCGACTCCTTAGTTTACGTTCATCTTACCGCGCGTAGAAAAGAACTAAGAATAAAGGACAAGCTTTGATAGTTAAGGAAAAAATATAAATTTATAAAAAATACAAAAGTTTAAAAAGTACATTTTCTCCTTCCACACTTGACTGAAAGCTTTTGATAATATGTCATAATAATTGTATTGTATTGTATGACTCTTTATTGCACATAAAATAGTTACAGAAAAACAGGATACAGGATTACAGCTTCATGTACAAAGGCGAACTTATCCCCGAGGGGATCTCTACCAGTTAACCTTCAGGTTTATAATATGTTTATCCCTTCGCTATGTCGCCTTGACGACATAATCCGTTTCAATCGACTCGCAATACAATGCGTATATAACTAGTTACAAACCGTCACGTTATAGAAATACAAGGGTTCTGTACTTTTACAAAGATAAGTTTTCCACCGAACCTCTTTTATCTAGTTTAAAACATTAAAAACAGCCTGTGTGGTGTCGGTATAAAATAACATCTCTGCATTTCTTCCGTGGATGCGTAAAAGGCGATTAAGAAAGGTTTAGGTTTGCTTTAGACGACAGGCGAGCAACTTGTCACAGTTTTACCTCTTCCATCTATTTTTAAATCAAAAATTATGCTATAAGTGTCTGCAAAGCGTGAAATTATCATGGGTTCTGTCTATGTCATGTTTTGTGTTCTCTGCCTACCCCATTTGGGAACACAGTCGTGACAGTATGTATGTTCGTAAAACATTTGGAAACTCGCTAAAGTGGCTACTAAATATTGTTATCTATTCACTATGTGTGCTCTTCTTAAGGAGCATGTATGTATGTAACAAGTTTTTCTTTACCTTTCATTGTTTATGTACGTATTATGCACAAATAATCAATTTCGCTTACCCGCTGTTTACCTATGTTAATGGAGACTCGTTTCCTAAGGAGTGGGAGGACGTGGGCTGGTTTGATCGATAGAATAACTTTGTCGAACACCGTATTATTCCTGTAAGCACTTTTTCGTACTTAGAACGTATTAATGAAGATTATTATGTAAATGCAGCGCCACCTATCGTCGAGTATTAGAACTTCTAACAAATGTCAGCTACGTCATCAACTGTCAACCGCGTTGACAAATTTTTGACGTTTAGTTGCATAAATACAACATCCAACTTCCTCTCTGTGTACTTCGGCCCCCAGGTATAACATCTGACTGGAGAGAGATCTCTCTCTCTCTATGGGAGTCGTTCCCACAAAATTTGCTACCGCAATTTTATCCAGTAATCCTGCCGCATAGCAGCAATACTGGCATTGTTGTGTTCCAGCTCGGAAAAGAAAGCTGTTAGATACTGTCACTGGAGGCATCTGCAATCTATTTCGTATTGTGGATGTGTAGGGGAGGTAGGGGAGGGATGGGCACTTTTTCGCTATTTATTGCATATTAGATCAGATTTTATAGATAGTCAACTTTTATTGCCAATTCTTATTGCACCAAGTATTTGGCTAGATATAATTAAAGAGCTTCCTTAAAAATTACATTCAGTCTCAAAATTACGAGATATTTTGTAAACTAAGTCAAAAGTGCCCATTGCTCCCTACGGTAGGGAGGCTTGGACATACCCGGTGGGAGGCTTGGGCACGGCCTGTAAATTACTTTGTATCCATAATGGAATACAAAAATTAGTTAACAAATAAAGTATTATTAAACTACATCAATAATAGAAAACAAAAATAAAATTTACAAATAAAATACATCTTAAACAATATCTTAACTTGTCTGAGATTGGGTAACCCATAAAGAACTATCAAACGTGTACTTAGAACTACCATGTTTGGTTTTATTGTATGTCTTTTGTATGTACTGGCAATTTAGATTTGATGTCGTCTAAAAGGACTAGCTATGTCATCTACTTCAGGAAAAAAAAGGTGTTTCTGATCTTACTCAGCCTCTTAAATTAGTAGTGGTGGTTACCTCTTCTATGGCTCGTAATATTCAATCTTTAGGAATTTTCCGTCGCAAACCTTTATTTTTTAATTTAAATAGTATCTCTCTGCAATTAAAAATCAACCAATAGTTAAAAATCTATACAGAATATAATAGGAGGGAGCATTGGGCATGCCCAAACCTCCCGCCCGTGCAAATGCCCATCTCTCCCTCCCTATACATTTTCAACATAGGTTACGGGTATTTTTTTTAATCTACGTATTTAGGCTTAAATTTCAGTTTAATTCATAGTTTAGTAAATATACAATAGATAAATAATAAAAAATGCACATACTTTTCACTAGTTTTCTTTTTATTACGATCCAAAAACGCAACAAAATACTTACTTTTACGAGTGCATAATCTTCAAACATATTTGTGTTCGATAACTGACAGAAACAACAGATAGCCTATGGATGATCAGTGAAGCCATTCGGTAAATTAAATTACCAAATCACTAAAAAAATTAAATCTTTTATCAAATCAGAATAAAAGAGGGGTGCCCATGTCTCCCAACTGCCCATCCCTCCCCTACCTCCCCTATAGGTGATAATTTAGTAATGAATCTTAAATAAATTCTAAACAATCAGGTCATGTTACTCTAAGGCTAAGGCACAAGGCATTATAGAGTACAACTAGATTCTCATTCAGCAGTAAAATTATTATTGTACCCCTAATAGCTTCAAAGCGCAAAAACCTACAGGGTGACTTTTAAGTCGTGAACAGAAATATATTATACTCTAAATTTCTAAACCCTTGGTTTCAATACTTGCACATAAAACTTTGTGAATCTGTTGACTTTTATTTTATTAAATTTATAATTTTGCAAAATTTCATAATTTGTCATAACCCTATGTTTAAGTGAAATTTTAATTTATTTATTAACAAACCTTCTTTATTTACGTTATGCAATTATTTTCATCGAATTTACTGGGCCGAGTAGGGTGACCAGATGACGATGATAAGTAGGGACTGATATTCTTTTTTTGTTTTAATTAATTGAGGGGTTGTCCAATTGCGATGCCAATCAATGCTCCATGTTAATCTTAGGCAGCTTCGTCGGATAATGTTGTTTCTGTTCACGACTTGGAAGTCACCCTCTATAGAAGAAACGACTGTTTGCAGCACACGTTCAAATTGCTACGAGCTACGCCACTATAGAACCACAATCACGAGCTACGCGCTACGCCGTAGCCTTGCACTGCTACAAGGTTTAGCTCTATGCAGGCTTTAACGCATAACGCCTCTTATCATAAAGTACTTTAAAGCTTTCATGGTAGTGTAAGTGGGCCACGATATATGGAATCGAGTTTATTTTATTACAAGATTTCTACACCGCAGCTCTTTTGCGATTTCCCGCGGGAACTAAATATGTTCCCGGGTGGAAGCTAATGCAGCCACGGTAAAATTTACTTTACGCGAAAGCCTTACGGGTTGTGGTAAGTGTAACGTTTTTGTGGTTTTCGTGTACTTTGTCCCGATATTTTTGAATTCGTCATATTGTGATTGAAGGTCAAACGCATACTTGGACAAATATATTTGACTACTTCACTACTAACTATGGACACTCAAATAATGCATACCTAATTTTAACATAACACTTTTAACCCCGATGACTGACCGACATTATGAAAGTACATGCCCTGTAGATCAAGCGTTGATGCATCAACCAGAGAAACATTAATCCGCACAAAAACCTACTTTTTTATTTTTTATTCATTTAATATCCACACATGATTTTTTTTATATAGATGAATTTTACTAGCCGCTATTAAAAGACCTCTAAAGGGTTTATGTAATAGCTGGCGAGTTATCAAAGCTCTTTTCGCGCATCCATTTAAAAAATATATACCACGCTACAAATAACGTTTTTTTTGAACATCTTTACTTTTTTTTGAGTTGGTTAGGTACTTCTATCCGATAAAAGAGTCCGTTCAGATTATTCTATTCTATGCTACAAGAATTCTCGCACATCACACAATCTGTAATTTATAAAATTTAATGATGTATTCCTACTAATCATTTTTTCTTACACAAAGTAACAATTAATTCAATGAAGGTCTTTTAGCCGCCTTCATTGGTTGGAATTTCATTCTCTCTAGGAGTAAGCAAAATTGTTCAACTGAAGACTACAGTACCTTTTGCTGATTATTACTTCAAGGAGCACCGAGAAGACTGAGAAGTTATTCCCTAGGGTTCCTCATTACCTAGATATTATACTCGTACCTTATTTCAAAGGTCAGTGGCACTGAAAATAGGGTTTGCTGGTAAAATACGATGTTTCTCGTTACCAAAAGGCTTTCAAAAAGCTTATTGGATTTCATTTTAATATTCGAGGCACTCTCGCGTAAACTACGTATTTACAATGTTAATAAATATTAGGTACTGTAAAGGCGGTAACACCTATGTGTTACCGGCTTTACATAGTGCTGGCTAGCTCAAAGCCGACGCACATTCAAAAATATGAATGTGGAATACTAATTCTGTTAGTATTTCTGTTTTTGTTTGGCTGGCCCGCATTATGGAAAGCACCGTCTCATGATATAGACGTAATTATTGTGATTCGCTAAAAAGAGAAATATAAAGCTTTCATTCCAACCAAGATGTTTATTTTTAACTAATCTAATAGGCTTTGCAAAGTATTAGAGTCACGCGCGATTCGATACGATCCTCGTACCTTGAACTAGTTCAGTTTAATGCTCATAAAGCACACCCTCCTTACAGTACAATGTAAATCTCGACTCGGATTCCAAAATGTCGGATGTAACGATCAAATTGCTTTCTACCAACAATACTTCGAAACTGGTAAATATTTATAGCATGAATTTAGGATAAAAATAGATATGACAGAGGTATGATAGTGACAAGTTGCTAAGCTGACGCTTACGGCTTAACTAAATCATTTTTAGTCGTTTCCGATATTAAAGAGATAAAAAACATAACAGCACCTCCCCCTTTCTTCCCGTGGGTGTCGTAAGAGTCGACTGGGAAAGGGTTAGTGTATAGTGGGCGATGGGCTAGCAACCTGTCACTGCAATATCACGTTTAACCATCTGGATACCCTGAAATTGCTAGATGTGGCACTGAATTCTTGAATTCATGTGCTCTGCCTACCCCTCTTGGGAATACAGGCGTGATGTATGTATGTATGTATGTATGTATGTAAAAAACATAACCCTAAAATTTAAATCTGAAGAAATTCCTATATTTCTTTTATTCTGCACTGAATTTGCTATAAAAGTTACTGCTCATAATTATAACAAAGATTTATAAAGACTTTTTCCGCTATAAAAGCAGAGTGTAATCCTTTTTCATCTCTCAAACTATTTAGAAACCAAACAGTTGTTGAAATCCGTTCAGCTGTTTACGCGAGAAAAGGTACTACGGATTTCACGTTTCAATGTTTATATTTGTGTCGAATATTCAATATATCTACATATTTATTTTAATTTTTTTATTGAAAAATAAAACACAAATTACTCATATTTACCCAATTCAAAAAATATTGACCGTTATCTAAGACATCGAGGTTCTTCACGTTATAAAATTGGATTCAATACATGGGTACATTTTATCCATAATTAAGAATATTTTTTGCTGTAGGTCCACATTCTAATACACGGTCCCGAGTTTTTATAACATGCCGTACTTACGCATTATATCTCTCATGACACTGCACTAAAAAAAAGGCCAAAATGACACTAAGGGCCGATTTTTCAATCACCAGATAAATTTATCTGCCAGTTAAAATTGTTGCTATCCTTTTTTCGCGTCATATAAAAGAAAAGTGACAGCCAACATTTATCGGACAGATAATTATGTTTTATCTGGTGATTGAATAATTTTAAACAAAAAAAAACCGACTTCAAATCTATACTAATATAATAAAGCTGAAGAGTTTGTTTGTTTGTTTGAACGCGCTAATCTCAGAAACTACTGGTGCGAATTGAAAAATATTTTTTGTGTTGGATAGACCATTTATCAAGGAAGGCTTTAAGCTATATAACATCACGCTGCGACCAATAGGACCGAAGAAACAGTGGAAAATGTAGGAAAAACGGGGGAAATTTGTCACTATTCCACGCGGACGGAGTCGCGGGCACAACTAGTTAGCAATATTTTGAAAGTATTCTGTTTACTGAATGTAAAATCTTGACTTCATCAACAAATTACCGAAAACGCCGTACATCTCCATATAAAATTTGAAGAGTTCCCTCGATTTCTCCAAGATTCCACCATCAGATCCTGGTGTCGTGCAAATGGGACCAATTTCGAGTTATACCCTTTCGATTCAAAAAAAAAATTTGAAAATCAGTCCACGGGTTTTCGAGTTATCGAGTAACATACACACAAAAAAAAAATAAAAAAGAATAAAAAAAAAAATTAGGTCGAATTGAGAACCTCCTCCTTTTTGAAGTCGGTTAAAAATTAGCTCTAATACAGAAAACCCAATCACCACTTGTCTGGTGGTCTGTGATACTCGTACAGATATTTTCACGGAAACCAGTGATTTCCCTAGACGCAGCCATTTCCTGAATTTGAGCCGGGTTGTCCCGTTGCGTTTGTGACATTGATTGAAATCAGCTGTAATTAAATTACAAATTAATGTGTTGCTAGAAATACGGCTGTCATTTTGAAAACATTGATTTTTTGTACATAATTATGAATCTGATCAAAGTTGTGTGTGAAGTTTCAAATCTGCTTAGCGCCTGGAAACTATAACTGAAACCCTCGTAGTGAAGTAAAACGGATCTACTCACGTTTTTATATCGGGATTAGCTCGACATGTTTCGGGTCAATTCGTGACCCATCATCTGGCGCTAACCTTGATATAAAAACGTAAATAGATCCCTTATCTACTTATCACTATGAGCTTATTTTTTTAGTCGCCCCTTAAGACTCGACAACTCGCGGGAAATACTAAAATAGTGATTTTAAGACATTGCTACAATTCGGGCTAAGTTCCAACGTTTCAAATCGCATTATACCTACTTACTTTATATGCTCTACTCTCATACATATACCTCGGATTCTTTCAAACAACGTCGCTCCCGTCAAATTTCCTCTCACATTATGAAGTTGTAAGGTCATGTGAACACAACACGATCTGACAATCGGGTCGCATGACCCTTTGCAAATTGGGACATTTATCCAAGAGACGTGATGACCACCGACACGGATGCCAGCCTCTGTCAGAAGAGGTCCCTGTCATTTTTCAGTCGACCGTATTAAGAGAGAGCAGTGTGTAAAAAGGTTTGTCTACATCAACATCATAGTGCATTATGCATAATTGTTTACTTTACAAAATCGGTCCACTTTGTAAAACATTGTGATACGAAGAAGAAAACAAATAATTTGAAATTAGAACACGGGTTCGCGGCGGCGGCGCCGATGCGCAATTGTTTGTAGCATTCGTGTATGCCGCCATTTGAGACGTTATTAAATTTGTTTGCTGCAAAAATGCTATCTCCGAATATTAAAAAAAAATGAAGGTAGATAAAGTTATGAATGTGACTGTAAATAAATAGGCGTTAAAATAATCACGATTCTTTATGAAATTAGCATTTGCATTGTAATGCCTTTTATTATAGGTACAACAATTACATAAATAACTATTTATGCATAAATAAATACATAAATATCACGCCCGTATTCTCAATTAGAAGACAGGACCTACAGGAAATAGTTGCATAAGCAAGTCCATGACTATAAGCTTTGGGTCTATTTGCAAATATGTATTTGAAATGTATTATAAGCGCTTAGATCTTTTGATAAAAGTTTAATTTTTATTGGTGAAATTATCTTACAAGGGTCTCTTTTTTCCTTTAGAATGGAACCCTAAAAACAGCAAAATTTCTCACAAATACACTGTTTGCCGAGAAAATCGATTTCCAGAAACGTTTCAATAAAATCGTTTCCGAAAAACATCTTTCCTTCGCTGGAGTGATTGAAGGTAATGAAACTTGTTATCTGGCCTTCATCAGTCTACCTAAGCAATAAATCACTTTGAATTATTTACTACAAATAATTGTCCTGATGTTATCGGCGCAGCTGCGTCGTCGGTCATTCCATTGATCACTGTCAAATAGCAGCTGTCAGCTAAAAACCGAGGTTTCAGTTTACAAGAGACAAATAAACCCTGCTTTGGAGTTAGCTGATAAATCATAAAATGTGAGAACTTGCGGAGACGCACATGCCCAGACGATTAATATGACACCAGACTGAAGATTTAGTGAGCGTGCGTTGGAAAGTTTTGCAGCAACAGCTGCTAGCTTTATGATATTTTGAATTGAAAATTCAGCGTGAAATCCAACCGTTTCTAATGCTGATTGAATTCCATTCAAAGCAAAATTAATTTAAAGACATTTACCTTTTTTTCAATGGCTTTAATAGCGAAAGTTTCTCGGATTTTTAAACACGAAATAGGTATTCGTTATCGTTTGGCAAAGGTTCAAAGTTGGAGAAACTTTTTCTTTCATTCAATTAGGCTGATGTGCGTTTGTGCGTGTTCATAGATTATTCAATTTACTCATTAAGCCGAAGTTAACTTTGTGCCATATTAAATAATACTGGTGTTGATACTAAGATAAATATAATGCTTCTCTCTAAGTAATATTTCAGTTAGTATTTATATCTAGCAAAGAGAACATCGCAGACATAGTAATTATTAGCTCTGTTTCTTAAGCGTTCACTAATTATCTTAGAAATTGTGGATCGCTACCTAAAAATTACTTTCTCTTTGCTAAGTACTTTACCTACTTTGATGTTCGGGTGTTTAGCGCAAAGTCTGCGGTTGAGAAGAATTAATTTAGGGCGGGACAGAAATGAAAATCAAGTGAAATTGAACATTATAATTTATTTTAATTACATCTTTGGTAAGTACAATGGCTTAGGGTTTGTGTGGACCCAAGAAATTGGTTCTTTAACATCTTTGGTAGGTACCTACTTTTTTGGTGTTGGGCTACATGGTTTTACATGTTTTAAAATCTGAGTATTTTTACAAAATCTCAATAAGCAATGCCTGAAAAATATTTGGAACTTCTTAAACTTTGTACTTTTTAAGTTTTGTGACCGTTATGGGGTATAAATTTAATTCTTTTATAACAGTAGTGTAATACAATAGAATACAATACAATAGTTCTTTGGTTCGCATAACTCGTGTATTTAAAATTGTTAACTTATTTTCTGTGTAATAAACAATGCCGAAAGCTAACTTAAATAACATTATGTTGATCATTCACCAATAGCATGAAGTAATAAAATGTATGAGACTTTTTAATCTAGAAATTGATATTGTTATTCCAGTAAACATTTAAATTCCACAAAAAGTCGTGCTTTATTTCTATTAATTTGCAGACAAAAATAAACAACCACGTACCTAAAATCTTGTTGCTTTGCCAGTGAAAGCAATTAGGCATGTAGTTCTGAAAACAGGTGCTATGTGGTAGAATGATCGACACAGTTTAACAGTTTTGAGGGGAAAAAGTCCATTATAAAAGATTGCACCGTACTTTGTGAATGCGAAGAGAATGTAACAATGTAACAAAAATAAATTGTTTTATAAAGGTTAGCTAATTTACATTGAAGTATGCAAAAGAAAGTATGTGATCAGGACTCGTATCGACATCGAAATTGGTTCATTTTAACCAAGCAAATGTTTGTTCAACACAGGCGGCTATCGTTATGTTGCATTATTGCTCCAAAACCGCTTTCACTAAGCACTGTCGATTATAAGCATTTCATAACTTGTCAGTTGCATTAAATTTCTATCATTATACATCGACGTTATTAAGAAAATAAGTTCAGAATGTTTGCATTATCAATTCTGTACAATTTGTTTTGAAAATCTCATGAATAAAATACGTGGAACGTCTAACTTTTAGTTTATAAGTATCGTATAAAACTTGGCTGCTGCTTATCAATTAACACGTTCACATTTTCACTTAAGAATAGTCTCAGTTATTTGAGGAAGTTAAATAGTCGTATTGAAGTAAAGTTAGTACTTATGCTATATTTTCTGGAATGGATTGAGTTCACTTTGATTTATAGATATAAATGCATGTTTTGATGACAGATCTGTGCATACACGACAGTTTATCGTAATGCAATCAGAGCAATTGACCATTGAAACCAGTAAAAAATACTTTTATTCGTTCTTTGTACAAGTAAAAGAGTTTAGCTTCGTACAGGTGATCTGATTATCTGGTACTACTCTTACGCAATGAAAATATTAAATCTGATATTTATAAAGACTCCAAAGAGGTAGTGCCTCTACTCAACAACGGGATGTAATGGTATATCGACTCGTTTTTTACATACATACATATTCTCACGCCTGTAATCCCAACAGGGGTAGGCAGAGCACATGAATTCAAAAATCCAGTGCCACGTTTAGCAATGTCAGGGTAACCAGATGGTAACCTCGTTTTTTGTGTAAGTATTATAGTCGTTTCTTTTATAAATCATCTATCACACAGTTGTTTCGGCATTTCAATTTAACTGAGGTGTCTTTATCGGTGTCAACGAAACAAAGTGCCTTGTGATATCCGTTTACAAACGTGTCATGTGGAATGAGACAAAGAGCGACGATCACTTTGAAAAGCATTTTCCCGAAGGCCCATGGAGATTCGGTGTCCGTTGATTGAACTGTGGCCCACATTTCAAAGCGAAGATTGAAGAGTCACTAGAGTAATCTGATCACCAAAAGTTCTCTAGAATATTCGCTCAATTGTTCAGCTAAAATGCACAGAAATGTCAACGCCTTTATGAAAACGATCTCCAGTCAAGAACTTCCAATTTTAGGCCAATGTCAATGAACTCTACGGAACCCTACGTTATCTTCTTACAGCACCGTCTTCGATTCAATAATTATCGTTTCGAAATACTATGTCTTTGACATTCCTCTTACATACAATAATATCACACATTGATATTGTACACATCGTACGTAACTATTAGCTTTACTGCTATATTTTAACTTCGTGTCATTTTCGTTTAAATAACAATTGCCTACTGCTATTGTAAGCGCAGGCTTACCGTAGCTAGGTGCTAGGATAAGCAAAAATACTTTTGAATTAACCTCTATTGTTCTGAAAATTAAAATGCCTGTAACATTTTTGCAAACAAAATTCTTTTTTTCATACTCAATTGAAATCAAAACAAAGTAGTGATTTTATGCATTGATAAATTAAAAAAGCTCACTTCATTGTCGGATTTCTCATTAAAGAAATTTTATTGCTTTCTAAAATTATTGTTCCTTTATCTTTGCCATTTTTATTGCTAAGCGACTATATTAAACACCATAAGCATTTTATAGCTAATTTTGAACATATCAAACTCCATTCATCGAATGCATCGTTGACAATCTCTCGTCCGCTATTCTATATAAATAACTGTCATGTCATAAATTAAGTGCTACTAACACGAGATTGCACATTAACTTACATCTAGCTTAAAACTTTTCTTAGGTATACTCGAATATCATCACGTCATCAATAACTTACTAACACTTCCATTCAAAAACGTCAACATTCCATAGCACAATCACGGACGGCTCGCGAGCAAAATGAATTCTATAAAATACTTCCACTCAGTCCGCACTCGGCTCCTAGACGAATACTTAGGTACACAGAAATTCTCACTTTAGAGTTTCAGAGTATTTAGAGTGAAGTCTTTTGAGGAACGCGATTATGAATCGGCTTGAGCGAGATGCAAGGCATCCCGTTGATTACTAGTCACGGCGGGCGCTTCTCCTCAGCGCCGTCGCCCGGCGACCGTCACGCGCGCCGCCGGCACATCAGCAGGTTCTTGTAAGCTTGCCGGTACTCGCTCGACATCACCACGTAGATAATCGGGTTGATGCACGTCGTCAAATAAATAAGGATGTAACCCGCGATATTCGCCGCCGGATGCAGCGTGAACTCACGGAATATCTTCGTCAGCGTTATGGGCAAATAACACACCCAAAACGAAAGCATTATAGCCATAATCATCTTTAATAGCTTCCTGTCTTTTGGAGTAAGCCGCGGCGCTCGGGACGGGATCGGGGCGCGTTTTAAGACCGCGGCGGCTTGACGCAGGCGTTTCGCTGTCTCGCCTCCGCTCGGGGTTCGGGGCTTAGCGTCAAGAGCGCACTCCTCGTCGTGACCGTCTAGGGTGTCCACTCCGGAGGAGGACGATCGTTCCGGGCCTGGAGTGGGTGGGCAATGTAGTACTGGTGGGGCAAGCAGAGTCCTACGCGGAGGCGCTACGTGGTTGACCCCATTCTCAGGGCCCGGAGATCTCTCCACTGCGGTCGACGCCGAGCCCACGGCGGAGTCCTCGCGTCCTTGTCTTGGCCTGCCCCGGGCTGGTGCTCTGGACTTCCTTGCTGCTTCCCGAACTATGCAGAATATCCTTGCGTAACAAATAACAATAGCAAGACACGGGAGCATGAAAGCTCCGACGAAGAGAAACTCCTTTGGAGATCGTTTATTGCTGTCTGGGAGTATGGAACAGGAACCGATGGTGGGATCTAGCCCAAATCGCCCCCATTTTTCAAGCCACGTCGCTATTAAGGCTCCAAAGGCAAACGCCCACGTACTGGCCACCATCACTGCTAAATACTGTCTTCTGTAGAGCCTGTGAACAAAAACGAAACAATGTAATTTTTGTTTGTCCTTTGTTTGTTTAAAACAATGTTGTTGTTTTTTATCTTGGAATGTAGTACGTTTAGCACCAACAATTTCATCAGCTGTTTGTTTAGAAGACATAATAATTATTCCGAAGCTGAGTGATTGAAGAATATAACAGAGTGACCTTTAGAGTTAGTTAATCCTTTGTTTGCTTAGGATACGGATCCCTACTGTATTTATGGCCATCCTTTTTAATTTTCATTTTAATCAGCACAATTTCGTAGTCATTGAAACAAAAGAGGCAAAGTGTAGTATTTTTTCCTTCCCTCATACGAACAATTAGTGATAAGGATAAAAGCAAGTTCATTTTAGTTTGGTTTTATCCCCGTTTGTCCAAAAAACGCACGTTACAAACATTGTGAAGCTTAGGAGTAATAAGTAAGTGATGATTAGCGACTTATGCGTATTGCAAAGGTTAAATTGTAGTGATGAATTTGTTTAGTTGTGTATGAAAGAATCTCATAATTGTTTTATGTTCAATGGATATTAACTTGTAATACTTACTTAGGATACAGCCGTGGATGCGAGATCATGACGTATCTGTTGATGGTGATGGCCAGTACGGTGAACAGAGAGACAGCCACCAGCGCGTATCGAGCCAGCGGGAACATCCGGCATAGTGTCCTTCCGTGGGCCCAGGATCGTCTCCAGAAGGTCGAGGCTGCCAGCGGCAGGTTGAAGCAGCAGAAGAGCAGGTCGGAGCAGGACAGGTTCATTATGAACACTGCTGTTGCGTTGCGGACCTGGAGGATGAAGCAGGTATTTACAAGACGCACTGCTAGATCAAAGCAGCTAACTCAAAAAATGTCTCAATTCAAAACTAAGCTACAGGTTCATAGGGTCAATATCAGATTTCGTGCCATGTTTTCTAATTTCTATGGCGCAATTTTTTTAGTCAATATTTGCAATAAATGAAATGACATATTATCTTGTAAAAGACTTAATTTCAGCACAATAACATAGTTATATAAGAAATTCAGTCGTTTACAAGGTATGTCATTTCATTTATTGCAAATATTGACTAAAAAATTGCGCCATAGATATTAGAAAACTTGGGACGAAATTTGATATTGACCCCATAACGCCAAGTCTCATTTTTGAGTAGTGGCACAATATGGCATATACATACTGCCAAAACTATGATTGGAATGCACAAGCACTATTAGTGTGCCTGTATTTTAGATGTTGGTATCACCCACTGCGATTGCAACTTGTTTTTCATTAATTACGCAATCAATTTTTTTCCTAGTTGATCAGTTATAAAAGTTTTTATTCGCATTTACGTCGTTAATGCAATAGGAATGCATAATGTTTCAATAAAAGTTTCAATTAAATCTGTAAATTTTAAGTGGTTTATTAAAAAACTTTAGGTTCTAACGTGCTATAAACGATATACCTACTAGAAGCAGATTTAACCGTCAAGCACATTTGTTTGCCTGGCAAGTTTACGTAAACATGTAATTACAATGTCAAGGAAGTATTGCACAATATAATTATGATGCTGTGATAAATCAGTTATATTTAGGTCTCTTGAATAATAAATAGATGATACATCTACTTTGAACACTGACCTAGGATGAAAGATATGACTGCATTTATAAAGCAAGTTAGTTGACAATTTATCTTTGGTGCGGTGATAGATATAATTAATAAGACTATTATAAGATATCTGTATCCGAACGGATATCTTCTGTCTGTATTGCTCCCTATACAATTCAATGAACTAACACACACAGCGCAGATAACATATATTTTACCGTCAAGTATCTGTTGGCACCGGCTTGTGGAAAATACATACGCAGATAAAATATTATCGTATCTGCTTAGTCTGTGACATGCTTTACACTTTTGTCTGAACTATCTATGTGTCATTGAAGTCATATACGTACTTTCCTACTTAGGTGCTAACAAACTGGATTCTCAAAATAACCGCTTTAGGAAAAAACAATGGAATACTTGTTACCGCGAACAGCATCCTACCTATTACGGTAAACAACATTCAAACGAGGTAACACAACACTTTACAAGGCGCGTAAACAATAATGGACTATTGTTTTTTCATTTTTAGGGTTACATCTCAAATGGATACTTGGAACCCTTGTGGGATATTCATTTGTTTCTCTGCCTTTTCAAAGGACAAAATTAATCTTCCCATGGACATAAAACTTACGGATTTGAAAGCCTAATCATAAGATTAATTTCAACAAGCTAGTAGCCGGAGAGGTTCCCAAATTGCTACATCTAATCGGTATTCAGATCTTTTCTGCTTTCATTATTTATACTTAACTTATAACTTTGTCATTTTCGTGTCAGCAAATTACTATTTAGTTAGAAATGCGATAGTTGAATTACTTCTCGAAGCATGATACCTAACGTATTAAATTTATTTATATTACTACAAGTCAAGGAAAAAACTACAATAACCGTAAGTTTACAGTTTAAAATTTTGTGACGTCAACTAATATGTATTGTAGGTACCGTTTTGAGATATCGCTTACGAAATTACTGGGAACTAATTAGTACCAGCCACAATTAAAGCTAGCGCTGCGGCAGAAGCGGCCGAAACAAAAAAAGGGTAAAATATCAGGGCCTCGGTTCTGGCTATAACTTTATTGCTGTAGGAATCGAGACCCTGACTCCATGGGGTCCCGGCGCGCCTTTTTTTTAATGAGCAAAAAAGCGCCTGGTCGACGCAACTGACGACTAACGGGCTGGCAGCGACTTTTCAGAAATAATTAGCATATCTGTTCAAAGGGGTAACGCTGCTAGCCTTTTGGGCACCATGCTACGGGGGGCCTTTTTAGATTTAATTTAGTTTTAAGATGAATTTTGTTATTTTTAATGATAGGTGTGTATTTATAGTCCTTTTTTTACTTTTAACTTTTATTACTTTTATGTGGGGTCGAAAATTGGGTTTTCCAATTAATATTCATGTTATAACTTTAATTCGTTAATTCTATGTGTGATGTCGGGTATAGAATAACACCTCACCATTTGTTCCGTGGTTGTCGTAAGAGACGACTAAGGACGAGTCACTATTTTACATCTTTTATCTAACTTGGTACCTTAAAATTATGCAAACCAATAATGAAAAGTTTGTAACTCGATTTAGATTTCCAGCTTAGAAATTTCTACGGAACCCATTGTCGAGTACGGCTCGTGCTTGGCAGTTTTTTTACCGTTCAAGGAAGTGTCACTTAGCAAATATGTGCCCATTAAATATTTATTCGTTACAAGATAACATCAGACAATGATATGTGATAACAGCTAATGGGAGTGAGATGCTGCGGCTTCAATGCCAGTAAGAACAATGACCATTCGTTATCTATAGTAAATTGTTTAGTTTTGACCCGGGATTGAACCCAGCCTCTACTACGCTTATCTACAAATTTACAGAGGCGTTTACTCGCGTTTAGTCCCGTGTGGGTTTAGAATAACACCTCTCCATTTCTTCCATGTGGATCTCGTTGGATGCGACTAAGGATATAGGTTAAGTTAAGGTATATTTTAGGCGACAGGCGCTAGCCATCATGGCATAGCATTAGGTCGCTAAACCTGCCAACTCAAAACCTAAATAGTCATGGTTTTGTCTATGTAGCATTTCGTGTGCTCTGCCTACCCCATTTGGGAATACAGGCGTGGTGTATGTATGTATGTTTATTATGAAAGAGTTCTTTTGTTCGTTGTCGGGAGATATGCTAGCAGTAAATAATATAAATGATGTTAGTATTATCTAAAGTATAGCGTGGCGATTGCCTAATCTACTGTTTGTTTATTCCAGTGAATTGATATTTAATGGCTTCGGTTTTGTTGGTAATTTATTGACTGATAAATCTTTAGTTACTAAATTAATGGAATTACTCGGAACAATTGGCATGATTAAAGGTTGAGGAAGTAACACAACGTCATTAATGGGGTATAGTCCTGAGTGATTAGATAAAACCTAACAATAAATCGGAATTGAATTTAGTGGTGTCGGGTTTAGAATAACACCTATTCGTTTCTTCCGTGGATGTCATAAGAGGCGACTAAGGAAGTAGGTTAAGGCTTGCTAAAACCTAAAAGATACGCTTGGCTATATTTTATTTGTTAATAATAGTAATAATATGTTAGTAATAATTACGAGGTCAAGAGGCGACATGTCATGAACTAAAGTTAGATCGATAGTGTCACCGCGTCTACGAGTCCTATAATAAATACATTTACGATGATAAGACGATGTTGGTAACCTTTCAACTATTTAAGTACCATTTCCGTTCGTTTCGGTAGTCAGATCCAACATACCATATTATATACTGTATTCCCAAAACGGATAGACAAAGGATACGAAATGTTACATAGTCAAGACCTCTAGCATAGTTTTAGGTTTTACGTTAATAGTAATAGGATGCTAGTCTGTCGCCTAAGGCATACGAACCTATATTTATCCTTCGTCGCCTCTTAGGACATCTACGAAAGAAATGGAACCACACGTTAAAGAAACCCGGAAAACCTAAACCGGCAATTTATAACGCGTGCATTACAGTTCGAGTTCGCGTGTTCGCCACTCGAGTTGATTCTACTCATAGTTTGGTTGTGTGATTTATAATTGTTTTCAAGAGAGCTGAAATAAAATTTAAAATTGATGTTGACACAAATCAGACCTTAAGCATTTAAACGTCTCCCTAGCTTGGGTCTAGATATTATCGTTAATATCACCTGCCTGACTAGCACAGCGATTCTCACAAGTCAAGTCGCGCGGAAAGACTATCTGTCATTTTTTGAATATTGTTGTTTAGACAGTGACAAGTACGAGTATAGTCGAACCGTAAATGTAATCCCGCCTGAAACACAGGATTATCCTAGCTTAGGCATTTATGTGTATAATACTTCCTATAAGTTTACTAGAGTAATTGTATAATACTGTAAGAATGAACTTAATAAAGATTTTATTTATTTATTTATTATTTAATAAAGATATCCTTTGTCGAGCAATGCAATGTCACTATGACGTTCACTGCAAATAGGTCCTACTGAATACTGGATAAAAACTTTATCAAACGTGTGCACTAAATACACATAGGTACGACTATACAGTCAGCGGCACAGATATCGGCACGGCCGAAGTACCAACAACACGTACACACGACCTTATGTCAGGACAAAGCGTGTATTTTTGGCACTTGATCGTGTCAACATCCTCGTTGCCGACTATACACAGGAGCATACCAAGCGGCCAGAGTACAATAACAAACTCTTAGTAGGTATAATAAATTAATAATGAATAAATCATTAGTGTTCAAACGCTTGATTTTCTGCTCAAATCTATGTTGAAAAGTCACTAGCAAGTAGCAATGCCTAATTGGTACCCATTATTGGAGAGAGTTTTATTCATGAAGTTTTAAAGAAAGTCGAATTTCTATTTTCATCGTACACTTTTTGATAAAAATTGGATTCGCTAACTTTCTAGGAGCTTTGGAAAAACTTCGCTCGGACTGGCAAATCGAATCAGTCAGGCGCTATAATATGGCTCTGAAGTTGCTCATACTGACCTTTTTGCACCGCGCCAGCGCTATGATGGTGATGAGGTTCCCAGGGATCCCGACGAGCATGAAGAGAACACAGCACGCAGACGCGAACCGGAGCAACCCCTCCGGGTAATCCTTGAAGAGTTCCACCTCAGCTAGCTTCTCATCAGTGTACTCGTCCAGCCCAACCAGGGTCCAGTTTAACGCGTCGACCTGGCTCGCGAATGTGCTCTTCAAGCTCGGCAGCAAATCACCCATTTTAACTTCCAATAAGCACAAATCAGTCACACGTCATTTCTCCGTCCGCTTTACGCCACAAATGAGTGGCGGTAAAGTATAAACGTCATCCATTTCTGTGATTTCTTACTCAGTGTTTGTTTAATGAGTGCGTTTAAGGGGCGCGGGGTCCGGGCCGCGATTGACAGGCGGGTCTCGCGCGGGTGATAAGGCATGATGCCGCCAGCTGGCCAGGAAGCGGTTGGTATCAGTGCGCTCTCATTGTTGTTGACTTGGGCGCTATCTGTAACAAAATAGAAAATTAACCGATCATTTGAAGGTCTTATTTAGCTACTTATAGATGATTCGTTAGTACCTTATGAAATAATTGCAAGGTTTAACTCTGCCGGCCTATTACGGTGTACCGCGCGCGAGAAACACTATACCTGTCTCTGTCTAACTAGAGAAGACAGAAAAAGACAGGTAGTCTGTCTCGCGCACGTGTCGGCGTGCACGTGTTGCCGTGTTAAACCTACTAGAGCGAACTATGTTGAATGTTGAATTCCATTAAACAATTGAAAATATCCTGACTGGTTTTTTTAAACCAGTTAGGAACATTATACAAGTATTTCCTATAGAAAATATAAATACAATATTTAGTAGATACGTTACGTAGGTACAACGGAATATGGAATTATGTTTACCAACGTCACTAAAGCAATTAACATGTGGATGTAAACAACAAGAACTAAGTTGTCAATCTTCGTACACACCTTCGCATTACACTCCTACCATAATACGTTACGTAGATTAAGAAAATGCATTTACGCAGAACAGACCATCACTGCCATCACTGCCAGCTAATTCACTATAATGCTTGCACATTCGTCTTTGTATATTTGATTGATTCTTCACAACCTAGCTGTTTAATAAATAATATTTCCTATTGTATGCCTCTGAACCACGTACGCTGTAAAAACCGTTAGAACATAACTGATTAACCGTGACATGTTTTTCCCGTTTATTGAGGAAAAGCAACGTTGAACAAGTTGACAACATAAATTAATAAACTTTAAGGAAAATCAACTAGGTATTTAAAGAACAAAAAAAGTACTACTTTGTAATAAAACATGGTAACAATACTAACAATGCACGCACATTGAAATTAAACGAAACGAATATAGGATAGACTAAAAGTGACTCTACTACTGTATAATACGAGGGTCAAACTGAAAGTTTCGGGAATAGAAAAAAATATCCAGTTAAAATGATCAAAAGTAATTTTATTGCTTTTGAAAGTATTCTCCTTTATATTAAATGTACTTCTACATACGTTCAAACCAGTTTTTGAAGCATTCATTGAACGCTGAAGGTGGGGTCGACAAAATGGCCGTTTTGTACGCCTCCACGGCATCTTCTGGCGCCTGAAACTGCTTACCACGTAACTTATCTTTGATTTTGGGGAATGTGAAAAAGTCATTGGGGCTTAAGTCAGGGCTGTATGGAGGATGGTTCAGTAATTCGACTTTTTCACCGTCTAGATAGTCCTTTGTTAACCGAGCCGTATGGGAGCTGACATTGTCATGGTGAAGGATGATGCGACGATTGAGGTTTTTTTTTCTCAGTTCACCAAACACACTCGGCAAACAAATGGTTGCATACCAATCGGAATTGACTGTTCTACGATCATCAAGAGGAATTGTAGCCACGTGACCCGATTTGGAGACAAAACTAGCCACCATCTTTTTGGCCGTGCTGCGAGAGTGAACCACTTTTGTCGGCTTAATCTCGCCTTCATAGACCCATACTCGAAATTGGTTTTTAGTTTCAGCCTCATAGGCGTATATCCATTACTCATTACCCAATACAATACTAAAAACTGCATTTGAGCTTCCTCTGTTGATTTTATTTAAAGTTTTGGGGCACTAATCGACACAAGTCGTTTTCCGTTTGTCGAACAACTGATGAGGTATCCACCGGGAAAACAATTTTTGCACGCCTAACTCTTGCTGTAGAATAATTTGTATTTGACTCATTCCAATGCCCAGAGACTCCTGAATTTCCCGATATGTCACATATCGGTCTTCCGTAATCAGTTGACGCACAACATCGATGTTTTCTTGGGTGACTGCCGATTTTGGTCGACCTTCACGCACCTTGTCCATGAGGGAAACACGGCCACGTTGAAATTCCGAAAACCACCTGTATATTGTAGTCATCGAAGGGGCTTCATTATTAAAAGCAGCAATCATCCGGTCTCCACATTATTTTTGTGTTAATCCACTTTTAAAGTCGTAGTAAATCATAGCTCTTAAATTTTCACGTGACAATTCCATGTTGAGCAGCGACTCATCAAGTTCAAAAAACAATTGAAACCGAACCACTGTTTTTTTTTTCTATGTGGCCAGTTTTTTAAGATATAGAAACTTTGACGATTGTAAAAAGGTATAATAGGTGATAAAAAATGTTATTTAAATATTAGTTTCCCGAAACTTTCAGTGCAGCCCTCGTACCAGCTAAAAACACTAACTTACTAGGTATTAGATATTGGAAAACCTTTCATTAGGATATTTAAAGCGTCGCGCTCTTGTAATCGGTGTAAAATAAGACGAAAATCTTTTGTTAACGGGTGTCGTAACAAAGAGAACAATAATAACGTTATTATACCGGCGAGTGGTAACCCCTTAACCGGCTTTGAGTCAGCGGCATCCGACGAAGTATGAACGCTAAAATCACGGAACAAGGTTCCATTTTGCGTGCAAGCAGGTAACGGTAGAAAGAGACCATAAACTTTGAAGCCTAAACGTTACGTTGGACCACTGTATATTCCGTAAATGGCACGACCTCCGAGATTCTCTCGCTCTTGGATACGAGTCCTTAACTATTGTTGGCGTCATAAAAAAAATATAACCGCCTCATTCATTACTAGTAATATTAGAACCATTGGAACGTCTGACGGGCATTCAATGGAACGATCGACCCCGATCATTGCTGATAATCCTCGGGGCTGACTGATGGCCCATTTCACAGCTGTCGGGGCCTGACAGACCGCAGCCCGGCGAACGATTTGGATTATTTCTTATCCCACTTACAAATAGATGAGTTGTGAATTATCTTCTAAGACTGTTTGATGGTCGGTGAGTAATTATACTCTTTGTTATTGACGTTTCGTAATTCTCCTTGCTGGTCTGGCTTTATAAAACAAATTTTCTATAAGGTTAACGTCCCTGTACTCGACACTGACCCAATAAATGCACTTGCAACCTTATGTCATAGTAAGACAGATGATAGATGAGTGTCATCTACTGGGCGTTGAGACGTCGAGCATTGGTACATTTACCTTACGAAGTCTCAGATTTAGCTTTGCTAAACGAAGTATAATATATTTTTTAATATTACTTCATATTAAATTTATGTGTTTAGACTAATTTTAAATGAACGACTAACCAATGAACTTAAGTTTACCAGAGACCATTTGTAAACAATTTGTGGAATGCAATAAATTATTGGCTACTACGATTACGGCCGAAACGTCAAGTTAATTATAAATGAATAATAATAGTATTAAATATAAGTGAGAACCAAAAAAATAGGAAACATGTCTTCACTAGGCCATATCATACTTTTTTCCAAAAAGGCACAGAGACAACATGCGGCCAAGTAAAACGTGAATCTAAAGACAACCTATAAATAGTCCGATCCCAACCCAACTAAGTAAGTCGTCTGCTTAGAAAATACTTCAAAAATGCCGCCCTCAACTCCGTGTATACCCGACCATACCCAGCCACTTTGTGGACAATTAAGTTAGGCCAAGTCGCAAACTACGGCTCCCGAAGGTTCCTTAGGGTTAGTTCACAACGTGATGTTGTAATAATATTAAACACCTTCACTTCAAGTTTTGTATGGTGTTGTGTTAGAATAACACCCTAATTCTGCCAAGTTTTTTTTATAGTGAGTAAATCTGTATGGTGTCGGGTTGGCTAGAATAGCAACCTAATTCTGCTAAGTTTTTTTTATAGTAAGTAAATCTGCATTGACAACCCTCTACTCGACTTTTAACGGTTTACAACATACTTTACAGCTTGTGTGGTGTCCGGATTTAGAATAAACCTCCTCATTTAAAGAAATAAGTTTAGGTAGGTATACTATATGTTTCCCGTGTGGTGCCGGGTTAGAATAGCACCTCCTCCTTTCTTCCCGTGGGTGTCGTAAGAGTCGACTCTGGGAAAGGGTTAGTGTATTGTGGGCGATGAGCTAGCAACCTGTCACTGCAATATCACGTTTAACTATCTGGTTACCCAGAAATTGCTAAACGTGGCACTGAATTTTTGAACTCACGTGCTCTGCCTACCCCTCTTGGGAATACAGGCGTGAGAATATGTATAATGTATGTATACTATAGGCGACAGGTTAGCAACCTGTCACTATTACCTATATCTCTTTCTTCTGTTTTTAAACCATAATTTGTTCTAAAAGTGTTTACGACACGTGAAACAGTCGTGAAATAGTTTTGTCTGTGTCATGTTTTGTGTGCTCTGCTTACCCCATTCGGGATTCAAGGACACTTAAATAAAAATAAATAAATATCACAGGACAATTTTTACACCAATCACCTAGTCCCAAAGTAGGCAATTTAATGTCTGTGTTATGGGTACTAGACAACGGATAAACTTACTTATATATAGATAAACATCCAAGACTCGAAAGCAATCATTCGTATTCATCATACAAACATCTGCCCCGACCGGGGATCGAACCCGGGACCTCAAGCTTCACAGCCAGGTTCTCTAGCCGCTGGGCTATCCGGTCGTCACTTGCTGAAGAATCTTGGAGATATTCACAGTTTATGAATTTCGTTGTACCTAATCATCACCAGAAACGTTAACATCTATTACAGATGTACTTTATTTGCCTTGTTACTTCAGGAATATGTGAGCAAATGGCAGTGACATGAAAATGGAAAATATCGACGAAATTTTATTATCTGAAGATAAAGATAAATTATCATTATGTTTTTGTATGTAAAGTATAGCTGAGATGGGAGTGCTTGGATAAAAACAAGAAGGTGCAGGTCGTGCCGTAACAGAAGGTAAGTAATTAACATAGTGGATGCGTATTAAAAATATCTTACGGAAGGGAACCGCATCGACAAACCTTACACTTTAATAGAATTGAAGAAGCGTTTGCCTTTAACAGAAGGCAATTAGATTAAAAGGAAGCATTTCATCTGTAAAAATGGCCCAATATTCTGATGCAGTTGTTTAGTTGTAGGTATAATTAGAGGAGCTCTAGCAAATATTCGAAAACGAAAACAAAATCTGCGACCAATTCGTTCAATACGTGACGTTAAAACGCTCGAATAGTCGTCTAGTTATAGTCGTAGTACGAACTCAGTTAATATGGAATTTAGCGCTATTATCTGCATCCTTATATGACAGATATCTATATTTTTAGTATATAATTTCCATCGCAATAAGTCATTCCTTTTAGAAGTCGGATGAGTTGTGATTAGTTTTATCTAACTTAACATCTGAATCCCAGAGCCGTGTTGGGCTTGGAATAACACCTCTCCATTTCCTCCGTGGATGTTTTAAGAGGCGACTAAGAAAAAAAAATAGGTATGCTTTCGCCGGCAGGCTAGCTACCGGTCACTAATATACTTCTTTTATTTAACTTAGAATCTTAAAATATGCTAAAGGTCGCTATGAAGCTTGAAATAGTTAAGAGTTGGTCTATGTAGCGCTTCATGTGCTCTACCTACCCTATTTGCGAAAACAAGCATGATGTTTATGTATGTATCAAAGAGTGTGTGCGTAACGCTCCCATGTGAGTTAACGATGCATTTGCGAATGCCGCTCGGTTGTCAAATTTCGGGCCCATTTTACCCACTTTCATATGAAAATGTGACAAGATTCATGATTATCCGGTAGTCTGCACCCTTACCCGCAAGGTCACGGACATTGATGGATGCGGTGACCCGACCCACTCATCTCGTCCAAATCATCGCCTACGCGAACCTTTCAACCCGAATTTAACGTCAATCTTTCTTCCCAGGTGAAGTAAAATGTCTTTCGGTAACGAAAGTTGGGGCGCCGACGAATGTGAGTCGGTTTACCTACAAATTGGATCTCGGATAGAATTACTTGTCGAACTCCCGATTTTTCACATAAACGAAAAGTTCTGTGGGAAAAACTCCAATAGGGACATCTCTCTCCAGTCAGATGTTATGCCTGGGAACCGAAGTCCAGCGAGAGAAAGTTGGAAGTTGTATTTATGCAACCGATGTTCGAAACTGTTAGCGCGATGTAGAACACTGACAGTTGATGACGGGAAGAAGTTCTTCTACTGGACCATAGGTGGCGTTAGGATCGCTACAGTTTGTTCCAAGATTTAAAACGTCAGCCATGTCGTTCTTTGTTGCAGCAGTTGCGAATGTTAGTCGAAAATTGCATCATTACAACCTAAAACGTGAAAATAACCACGTATAAGATAAAATCAAGGCCTTGATGTCATGTCGTTCGCTTCGTTGCGTAGTTGTCATATTGTTTTAGTGATAACGATATGAAGTACGAACGCCTACGGGGGTGTGTCACTTCTCGGCAAAAACAAACGACTGACCCCACAAATGAACAAGCTAGGTTGTAGGCCGATAACATTCTGCCAAAGACGATTTCAAAGGTAGATAAAAAAGGTTAGCAGTTTTAAACGTACGATTAATCAGTCATTTTGTCCTTTATAACAATAAGTTTAATATATACATATACATAATAATTAAGTAATTCAAATGAAGTTTTTATTATACACTGGGAATGCTTGGGAACTGTCACCCCTCTGGTACGGTTTTTTTAAGTAAAGTAAAAAACTTTTTACTTTACAAACAGATAAATTACAGATAAGCCGCATATAAAAAAAAAATAGAGTACAAAGGTGCACTTTTCCCGAAAAGAATAAGGGATTTTTTTAGTATATCTTACGATGTTATATGCGAGTGACGATTGTTTCGACACTAAGATCTTTCGTCGCTTTCATTCACACGAAACTCCCAGAATAATGGCAGAATTAGCCGAACTCACCGTGTCCGGCTAGGTCTAGGCAATATCCATTAGCAGAGGTAACTGGAGCAAAGTAAAAGAACAAAACAATAATTATATTTATCCGCCCTCACTAATTAGGAACGAGAAGAAACGGCTGCCGGGGTGTGAAGTGGAGCCTGAATCGTTTTGTTCACCATCGCCCTGTTACGGCATGTCCGACGACCCAAATACCGGTTTTTGGGTCGAGAGGAGTGTTAATGAAATATCGCTTGCGATTCGACTGTACTTTATTGGGCTGTAAAGATGAGCGGCTGACGTCACGCGCGATATCGCGTCGGCGTTTATGGTTGCAGTGCGCGGATGTGTAGGAGGAACTACGTTTTTTTAAGTAACTTACGTGTATCACGGCTGTATTCCTAAACGGGTAGGCAAAGCACACAAAACGTGACACGAACATGAACATGACTATTTTACGCTTCGTAACCACTTTTGGCCTTATTTTTAGGCACCAAGTTAGAGAAAAGAGATAAAATAGTACCTAACAAGTTGCTAGCCTATCGCCTAAAGCATTATAGGTGAAAAACTTAGCTAAGTCACCTGTGGTAGGTATGTGTGAGTAATGTGTACGAATAGACATTCTACTTTCAAAATTGGAAATATGTCTTATGGTTTGCATACTCATTATTTGTTTATCTTTCAAGTTTGATTATTCCTGTCCACTTATGATTGACATGACTGTCACAAAATGGTACTATAAAGAGTTTTCAATTTAAAGTAATTGTTTTTATTTTTTTTGCGTCGTTCATTGCAAACTGTACACAACTACATACAACAGGTGACTTACTTAAGTTTTTAACCGACTTCAAAAAGGAGGAGGTTCTCAATTCGACCTAATATTTTTTTTTTTTATTACTTTTTTTTTTTTGTGTGTATGTTACTCGATATCTCGAAAACCCGTGGACCGATTTTCACGATTGGCACGAAACCAGTATCTGATGATGGAATCTTGGAGAAATCGAGGGAACTCTTCAAATTTTGTATGGAGATGTACGGCGTTTTCGGTAATTTGTTGATGAAGTCAAGATTTTACATTTAGTAAACAGAATACATACTTTCAAAATATTGCTAATTTGAAGTCGGTTTTTTTTTTGTTTAAAATTATTTACCTATACCTATTTTAATTTGTCACCTCTTATGACTTCCTCGGAAGCAACGGAGAGTTGAACACATTATTTGTAAATTACAAGTTTAAACAAAAAATGTCTTAATGAGGCAAAGTGTTAAAACAGTTATCTTGTGGAAAACATGACCATAATTTGAGTAATTAAGAGTGCAAATAATATATATTCCACGATTCTAAATGGAGACATGGCCGTCTTTCCTATTTAGTCTCATGTTTTTTCGCCGTTTAGAAACGTTAGCATACCACTACTTAAGGTAATACAGGTTAAATGTTCCACTTATTTAAGGACTGTTGCTATTAACATACGCGACGTCACGTCGGATATAACATTGAAACAGAATGTATGAGAATCCTTACTTTGTACTAGTTCGGTATGTAAAATAATGAATGGGTAATTTGCTTTTTCGACAAAAATACATAGATACAATCAACGTCAAATAAGGAACCAATTCATTCTATACAAGACATAAAGTTTTAAAGTTTAACTTTAGTTAGTTTAGTTTTAGTTTAGTTCACCAGGATTATTGGTGGCAGCCAATTGTTTTATGAATAAAAACTTCTTCTGTCACTAGATCAAGCTAAATAAATGGTCGGTTTATGATTGTTTTTTTAAATGTTGTTGTTATAAACACGTTTATTACAGAAACGAGATTTCCTTTGATAGACATACGTACCTAACGCCTGTATTTTTAAAGGCGATAGGCAGATGACAGAAAACGCTCTATATAGACAAAATCGTGACTATTTCACGTTTCTTAGTAACTTCTAGCATATTTTCTTATGTTTTATGTTGAGAGGTTTATTAGTGACTGCTCGCTAGCCTGTCACCTAAACTATATTTACCTATTTCTTTAGTCACCTCTTACGAAATCCAAGGAAGAAATGGAGAGGTGTTATCCTAAACTCAACACCACACGGCATACCAAGTACATACCTACTACTATTTGGGCCACCTTTTGTTAATTACCATTAACGTTTGTTAAAACTGAAATTCAAAACATTTCACTATGGCATTTACCTGTTGTACGTTGTTTATCTAACAGCCAGAAGGCACGTGTATTACATTTCCCAGTTCATTAAAAACATCTACTTTCGGTAGCTTTACCTAGAATCCGTAACATAAAAAGGTGGTTGAAACGCTACGTGGCCTAACAGAAGAATTTGATTGAAAAAAATACTCCAAAACTCAATTTTATTCTCAAACATACACAATGTACGTACCATCGAAGTAATTGATTACTGACCCACCATAGAACCTATTCACAGTGAACGTCATAGTGACATTGCATTGATTGACAAAGGAAATGTTTACGACGTGACAACGTTCTGCGGTGGGTCAGGAATCAGTTGGTTTCAGGTGTCTAGCCTGTTGCCTACATACAACCTAAACCTATTTCCTTAGTCGCCTCTTACGACATCCACGGTAGAACAAAAATTGACGCCACTTGTTAAGTAATAATTTTATTCTAGGTGGCATGTCCTCTTCGAAGTAGAAAGTTTAGGGCTTTAATTTTATTTTTCTTTACAACAGATTTTATTCCTGAAAAGACAATACCTGGTTTTAATAGCCCCCAAAGTATGAAGTGGTTGTAATGAAACCGTAAAATTAATATGGAGTCATGAAATTGTTATCACCGTAACAGCATTTTGGTACATTATTATCAAGTTTTTGATGGTTCATTTTGCGTTTTATAACCGAATGGGTTTTTTACGCACAAACGAGACACGTCATTAACCTTAGGTTAATAAATATGAACGTTGTAACTTATAACCGGTTTATTTATAAAGGTTAGGTAAAATAGCAGTTTTGTTTCTTCGCTAAGTACCTATAGTATGTACAGTATGATTTTGAATAACGTATGATCATTACCTCCATCACCACAGATTGATAAAAAACCTTGTTTCTTTAGCTAGTTTGCTGGAATACCAATGACGCAGTATCTTTATATATATTATCTTTTCATTTAATAACATATTATACTCGTGCGACTTTGAACAATCTCCGCACCCTTTTCCCCTTTTTTTTTATAACTCAGCGCTCTTCAAACTACATCTTTAAAGTACGGGAACCTTTTCAACCACACTTTCTATCACCAAATTCCAGCCAAAAGTAGCATTTTCACGGATACAATGTCAATTCAATAAGCGAACCTGCGGCGGAGGCTTGCGGAAATAGGGAGGTAACCTAATTTCCGGCTGTTTGATTCAGGCACGGTCATCATGATTTTCTTCAGTTTATTAAAAAAAATACCTGAGAGGTTGTGCGTTTTGTTAGTACTTTTATGTCATTCTGAACTTGAGTTACTGTTTTGTCGGAAGGCTCGCTCAACTTTGCCAAGTGAAAGCACACAAACTTGTAAACTGTGGTTTTGAATACAGTTTACAGTTACATTAAAATATTAGCGACTGGCCGATTGCATGGAGAAATGACGTTTTGGCATAACAACACGATTTAAGTCTTGTCGTCAAGTACGCGTTAGTAAAATTTGGTTTGTAACAAAAAATATAAAATAGTACGTGAGCTGAATTGTATATCACAACGTAAGCTAATGCTGAAATAAATGTGGTAAACGAAGCACTCGAAACGCTACATAGATTAATAACACCTAGCTTATAATCTATTTTGTAATAGGTAGGTAATTGAAATGAAATAAACTCGTTTGTCCTTGTTTCTCAGTATACCTACGTTTAGTTTCTATTCTATTCACTTTTGTGGGTTTCGTCGAATGCTTTCGCGGCTAAAATATTGTCATTTGAATTATTAGTTATTTTTCCGCCTACGTAAAAATGTTAAACAAAGTATTTATTGTGTTCGTAAGGTGACTAGCATTTGGAGAATATCACATAGGTACAAAGAACCAATACGTATGACTGACGACATCGGTTGCAAAAGATTGCGCAATCGAAAGAAGTATCTATCCCAAGAAGCAAGTACGGGGTGTGAAAAGATTGGTCCCAAAGTCAACATTTGCCTGCAACCGATATTTATTTTATATTTATTTTAATGATATGGGTACAGTTAGTACTGGCTTAAAAACACGAATTCTTGAGTGATGTCGGGTTTAGAATAACATCTCTCCATTTTCACGTGGATGTGGCAAAAGTGTCTCTTTTATCTAAGTATCCATGTGGGTTTACGGGAAAATACACATACCTTTACATTTCGCCCGTGTGGTGCCGGGTTAGAATAGCACCTCCCCCTTTCTTCCCGTGGGTGTCGTAAGAGTCGACTCTGGGAAAGGGTTAGTGTATTGTGGGCGATGGGCTAGCAACCTGTCACTGCAAAATCACGTTTAACCATTTGGTTACCCTGAAATTGCTAAACGTGGCACTGGAATTTTAAATTCACGTGCTCTGCCTACCCCTCTTGGGAATACGGGCGTGAGAATATGGATATGGGTGGATTTACATTTCGCTTGTATGGAGTAGGCAGTGCATACGAAACTACAAAGACAAAACTATTACTATTCCACTTTTCATAGACGGCGAAAGAGACCAGTGGTTAGAGATCCTGACAACGAAACTTGAGGTCCAATACCAATAGATATTGTGCAATGAACACGAAAGCCTATTCTCGAATCTTAGGTCTTCAATATGTATGTGAGGAAGACTCCAATAGACAGATCTCTCATTAGGTAAATGTTATGCTTGGGGACCGAAGTCCACAGAGAGAAACTTTGAAGTTTTATTTATGGAACTGAACGTCGGAATTCCTTTAACGGTTTGTACCTATGTAGATGATGTTTGTAGATGAAATTCTACTACTCGAAGATAGATGGCGTTATAAGGGCGCTAGTGCACTACCATGAATTTTCCGGTCTGGCCGTCCGGGTTTTTACTGTCTGTCGCGCCGTCCCGCTCACGTTAATGCTATTTGATGTAAGAGCAAGCGAGACGAGACCTCAAGTAAAAAGCCGGACCGTAAAATTTATGGTAGTGCACAATCGCCCTTAGGGCGCTACATGTAGTTACTAAAGTACAGAATAGTAGAGGCTTTGCCTAGCTAGGGTCAATCGGTGTAAAAATCTCTTGACGTATATTTATTTATTGATATTTGGGGGAAAATAACTATAACAAAGTGTAAGTCAAGAGTAATGAAGCATACTAAGGAAATGGAGCCTATCCAGAGTACCTAGTATTGTAGAATGGGAATCCAGTCCATCGTTTGTTTGCGGGGCGAGAGGTCGCCAGCCTAGATAGAACCCACGCATTCGGTTTGTGTTGATTACTAGGTAG
The DNA here is from genome assembly GCA_005406045.1 of Adoxophyes honmai. Taxonomy (NCBI): domain Eukaryota; kingdom Metazoa; phylum Arthropoda; class Insecta; order Lepidoptera; family Tortricidae; genus Adoxophyes; species Adoxophyes honmai. The sequence continues at coordinate 162,573 of BHDV01065359.1, forward strand.
GGAATGATCAGGTTCCAGATATAGTGTTTACTTAACATGCCTTCACGTTGATTATGGGAAGAGATTTGCTGGAAATGTGGTTAAGGTGAATGTACCGATACTGTTGACATTTTCGGAATATTATGGAAAATTTTGTATAAGTGAGTTGTTTAGCCACCAGCCATTAACTTTATGTTCGAAGGCTTTTTGACTTACCGTATTCGCCAAAACCGACTAGCAACAGCTACCACGGCTCGAAACATGTTGAGCTGAACACAACTTAACAGCTGAACTATCCGTATATTTGCAATTTAATAAAGCCTTTCGGTAGTTTTATATTTGTACTGAATTAACGTTTTCTTTTTTCTTTTATTGCTTTTTTACAATTAATTTATAGGTAGGTGAAGTATAAACTTATCAAGTAAATCTGCACAACAATTCCAAACAACTACCAAATAATACGCGATGTCTAATCGTCGGAATCTCGTTACAAAGTTTCATCAACTCAAAACCGTATCAGAACTACAAACCCAGTAATAGAGCAAATAGGCCAAATGGAATTAGCTCGTGATAACAAGCGTATTCTGAAGCCAAAGCACAATAATCCGACACTGAATGCTGATGTTAATTTGAGAGTGAACGTAATTAACACAATTTTCAGGCTAAAGACAAAATTGGTATGACCCTTTTGAATTTTACTGTTTTATAGTGAAACTGGGTCATTTTTGGCCAACCGTGATTGGACAGGCATTTCATTAACTTTTACACAACAAGAGTTACGTAATTACGAGAATGTAATACTATGTTGTTTACTGAAGAGGGGTATTATTAAGGATTATTCAATACTTAAGCCATTATTGTTTCTTCATAATCGCAATTCTGCATAATTATCAAAGAGAGTTGCGGAGAATATTGCGCAGAATACGTTTGACGAAACTAGTCGTAATTCACACTTCGGGACGTCAAACATAGGAATTACGTAACAATATTAATATTAGTAATATTGTCTGGCCTTAATTTCTGTGATCTTGGAGCACACCACACGCTCTAACGTCGACTCACCTACGAGGTAATAGGTAAATCAATTTGGATATTATGTAGGGCGGAAATCTAATTTGACTTGAAGTTTAATGACAACGTTAAATTGATACTTACTGAGCTAAAACGAAATGGGGCTGAGGTGGATAAGCGTGCCTGGTAAATACACATTCAACGTGGATTTGAGTGAACGAAAGTAAGAATATAGTGCTTAGATGTTTGCAGTTACGTCACTACGTGGTGCAATTTTTACCAAGACATGACGTCACAAGCCAGTCCAGAAATTTGACGATCACAGATCGCTATAACCTTTGTCGACTTTTGATTATTTGATACTTAAATCAAAAAACATGATCAGTGAATATCCAAAGAATTGTGAATTTTATACGTTAAATTCTTAATAACGTACTGAGCAAAAGTTGGAAATCACTTTTTATTGGACTACAAAAGCTTGTAAACAGATGATTTCATGGCAGAAATGGTGACAAAAGACCAAGAACTTTTATTTTCAGATGCCTCAGGTACCTACTACGTTAACTACGAAATGTGTAAAACATTTCTGATTTACACAGATCGCTGGCAGCAATCCTTTATTGCAACGTTCTCGCTTTTTATGCCATTTTCAGAAGCAGCGAGTCTTTAATATTATTTTTGAATGTTTTAAGCTATAGATACGAAACTTTGATACCATCAGCATCCGTAAAAACGTGAAAAACAAATCTCTTCGGCGTTACAGCTGTCCCAAATTTCCTGGAACCGATGAGCTTGTAACGATGGATAGCTTTTCGATTCGGAGCGGATACATAGCGTGAAAACACTGGTGCATGAGTAATGTTTATTTATTTCATTTCTTATAGTGGTATAGATAAATATTACATATACATTATATGTATACATATGTTACACTATAGAGACATACAGAGCTCTTGGCCCATGGGGTCGAAAAGTGCCCGAATGGAGACCACGGACGAGCAAGAGAGCGTAGTACGTCCACCTACAAGATGGACAGTAGATATAATGATGGTCTCCGGAAGTCGCTGGATGCAGGTCACTTCACATTTCACATTAAATTTCACAGCAACTTTTAGCATATTTTATAGTTTTAGGTAATAATTACAATAGCGACAGGATGCTAGTCTATTACCTAACGCATGCACATCAATTAAAGGCTGTCCCAGAAGTAAAGAGACAAATTTGAAATTTCGAACTGGCTCAAAATATTTTTACTTTTTTAAGAAAAATAACTGTCATGGCCGCCATTGGCTTTAGATCTGTCAGATTACGCGGGAATTACGAAAGTATTTTGTAAGTTTTAATAATGAAGAGAGCTGAACACGAAGTATTTGCAAAGAGAGTTATTCAGTTTTATAAAAGTAATGGAAAAACGGACACGATACGGCATTTTTCTCCAGAGGGAGTTAGAAAAAGTACTTTATATCGAATTATAAAGCGTTTTGAAGAAACGAACGAAGATATTTATAAGGACATACCCGGAAGAAAACGCACTGTTTCATCAGCTAAAAACATAAAGAAAGTAAAAAAAGTTTATAAACACAACCCATCAATGTCTGTAAGAAACGCTGCAGATAAATTGAAAATATCGAAGTCAAGTATAGCTCGAATGAAAACACACGACCTCAAGCTTAAAGCATTTGTAAAATTATCTGCTCCTAAATACATCAAAGACCAGGCAGCGCGAGCTAAAAGAGGATGCCGAAGAGTGTATGAAAAAACACTGAGAAAAATTCTCATAATTGATGACGAGACCTACGTGCCCGTGGACCCGACGGATGTTCCTGGGAAGCAATACTATCACGCGAATAGTCGGAATGCAGTTGATTATTCCCAAAAAGTCGTACCAAAGGCGAAATTTTTCAATAAATACCTTGTTTGGCAAGCCATAGACCAGAACGGTAATACTTCTGAACCATACATTTGCACAGGCTCTATGAACGCACGCATTTACCTGAGAGAATGTATAATAAAGCGATTGATTCCCTTCATTGATAAATATTATCACAGGGAAGAAATTATATTCTGGCCGGATATGGCATCATGCCACTACGCGACGGATGTCACCAAACATTTAGAGGCTGCGGGGATAGACTTTATACGCAAACAAAATAACGCACCAAATGTTCCCCAAGCTCGAGGTATTGAAACATTTTGGTCTTTATGCAAGAGAGAATATAAAAAACAATCAGAAAAACCTAAATCTTTGACGGCATTTAAACATCGATGGACCAGACTAGCTAAAATTGTTGCAACTAGGTCCGGAAAAGCTATAATGAGGCGAGCAGCAATAAACTTGAGAAAAATTGGCTATAAAGGCATTGCACACGCGAATTTAATATAAAATAACAAATAGGACAATATTTTTAATTAGAGTTATTGTAAATGTTAGCATTTTATTGTATTTTTTCATTAAATATTTTAATTTCAATTTTGTCTCTTTACTTATGGGACAGCCCAGTATTAAATAGTCGCTTCTTATTCACGGTTTACTCAAGTAATATCAAGACCATGAGTAGATGTTCATGGGTCATAAAACCCACTTACCAATCAGGTGGTCGTTGTGCTCGTTTTCCAGGTCTCAGTGGTATAAGAAATATGAAAAATGGCGTCTAAATTTTCTACCCCTTGAGAATGCTTCTAGTCTACAACATAAAGAGAACCGTTATTAAGCCAGACCGGAGCCATTTTTGTGTGCAGGAATTTTACTTACAATCGATCGTCCTTCCATACAAAATGTTTATAGATTCAGTTTTGTGCCAATATTTGCTTCCAGTCGTGTCCAGAAATTGCTTCGCGACTTATTTGTATTATGAATGGATAACCAGAGTTTTCAAAGGCAAGCCAGAGTGTAATAAAATAAGTCCATTTCGACGCATATTGACAATGCTTTTAGCGTAGAAAATACATATCTAAACGACGGATGAGCGCTCTCGGGTGACAATACCACCCTAGGGCATAAAATGGACACGTGTACAATATACTTAATGTACAAAAGAACACATTTTCAGCTGTTCTTCAACTTCGCTATTTTTGTACGTTTCGGTAGCTGCATTTACGTCATTCACGTTAGAAGCAATATTGCAGCTCATACATTCTTGTGAGTAACTAAACGCAAATAGCAAAATATACTCGTGTGAATTTACCTAAACATACATCACGCCATTCACGCCTGTATTCCCGAATAGAGTAGGCAGAGCATACGAAACTTTGCATAGTCAATTATTTCACGTTTCGCAGCCCCTATACAGGTACAATAGTGACAGGATGCTAATTTGTCGCTTAAAGCATTCCTAAACCTGTTCATCCTTCCGAAATCCATGGAAGAAATAAGAGGTGTTACTCTAAACCCGACACCACACGGGTTGATTCTCGTATAATAATATTGTACAGAGGAATCTTCAAGTAACAACCAACACGATATGAATATTTATAGTGACATAGAGTTTAGAGAAAAAAATAATCGCAGATGAACAAAATGCTAACTATTGATGTATTTTAATTATTCTTAGTACTTTTAAATTGCCTTGGTTTTGCATTTGATGTAAATGCGTAGAAATCACTTTAAATTTGAAATACACAATATGAAATAAATGAGTTTATAGTTCACATAACTTTTTCCACACCATTTCCACTGAAGGCAAATTTTTCGCTTGCCCTTGAATTTTTTTAAGAGACAAAACTTTTAACAACTCGTAGAGGTTGACGATCTTAGTAGAGAATAGCCAAGTTTCTATTTGGCAGAACTTTCTCGATTTCATTCGAGTGCCTACTTGTTAGGAACACTTGACAAATTTATTCAATTTCAAATCTTATTTAGGCGTGTTCAAACATTTGCGTGCTGAAAGTGAGTGGGAAATAAAGGGAGCGAGTCGGAACATTATTAAGTGTTGCAAATTGAATTGTTTCCGAGATTGGTTTGCGCGGCTAGGGAAGAACACCTCACACCGGTTTTAAACAATTGAATGTAAGTACATACATACACATACCTAAACACATCACGCATGTGTTCCTAAATGGGGTAATGGGGTAGGCAGAGCATACGAAACGATACATAGACAAAACCTATTTCACGGTTCGTGATCACTTCTAGTTTTTTAGCGTTAAGCTAGGTTTACACGGGCTTAGTTAGTGTCTTGTCATTAGTGTAGGTGGTTAGGGACTTATATGCGCAGTGACAAGTGGCAAGTAACCGTCTACACAGTGGTGTTAGAGAATGGTATTAGTAACAAAACACTTTGGCAGCTTTGACTAGGTAATCTACTAATCACTAATCAAATTGCACTTGTCAATAAATGTTTACACCACTCGACAAGTGACAAGTATTAGTAGATTTTTACCTGGGGTAGGTGCTTGTCGCTTAGTAAACAGGAACGGCTTCTAATTACTTGTACTTGCAGTTCCACTAATACTAAGCACTTATACAACATGTTTACACATCTGTGACAAGTACTACCTACTAACCCCGTGTAAACCTAGCGTTAGAGTTGGCAGGTATAATAGTGACAAGTTGCTAGTCTGTCGCCCTAAATGTACCTTAACCTATTTCCTTAGTCGCCTCTTACGATATCCACGGAAGAATTAGAGAAGTGTAATTCTAAACTCGACACCACACGGGACCAACACCTCTTCTTAAAGAAGCAAGCTGGGCGCTCTGACCGGGTTAGAATTAGAACTACCGGGTTATAAAACAACAAAAAAACAACCCAAAAGTATTTGTTTAATTTAATTTGAAATAAAACAGTCTTTTGAATTGCAAATTTCAGTACAAGCGCCATCACAAAGACGTTTTCATTCATCTAACACCATTATGTGTGTTATTATTGAGAACATCTCAGCTTTTAACGTATGTGCCTACAGTGTCAAAAGATATCAAACGCTTAAATGTTTTCGCGCTCCAAGGCTAATGAGGTTGTAACATGATCCACATTAGGTCCAATTTCTGGTAGTACAACTATTTTAGTTGGTTTGAGCTGAGAATATGCTCAATCCAAATTAAATACTATGTATTGTAATAAGATAAAGTCGAGAAGAAATGTATTCATATGCATGCATAAGGAAATTTAATTGGCAGGAATACTTGTCTTAAATCGTAACCAAATCACAAATAGCCTAGAAAAGGACGTCCGAGAAGTTAAAAAAAGAAATCAAAACGGGAACGTCACAAATAAGGTACAGTAAAGCTTTTTTCTCGGATTATAAAGGTTGTTGCATGAGTCTGTACTCAAAAACAGTAGCTAACAATCGATTAAAAAAAAGAAAAAAATAGCGCCGAGATCAGGGTTATTATTTCTCATTTATTAATTTTTGATGGTATTAAAAACTAAACATTTTCATATGAAAATCGGAGGGCACTGTTTTAGATTACTGTAATCGATAATGCGGTCAATTCAGAGCAGATACGAGCAAAGTTTTCTAAAATCAAAGACAGTAAATAATTGTAGAGTATTATTGGAATTCCCCCAAAAAATAGATAGTCTTTACTTTGATGTTTGGTAGCGCAGGAGTAATAAGACGAGCTAAACTAAACTGCTATACAAAATCCAGATAATAATGTCGTAGATTCCGTCTATGTTGTATCAAAAACTTATTAATGCTTAGTACAAAATAATTTTAAACAAAAAAAAACCGACTTCAAATTAGCTATATCCTGAAAGGAAAATTCTGTTTATGTACATATTTACTA
>BHDV01065359.1:176057-228026 GCA_005406045.1 Adoxophyes honmai
CAGGGTAACCAGATAGTTAAACGTGATATTGCGGTGACAGGTTGCCAGCCCATCGCCCACAATACACTAACCCTTTCCCAGAGTCAATAACATTGTTTTTTTTATTCTTTTCGTTACGGAAACGGCAAAGGCCAAAAGCCATAGAGCCAATTCTTGTTTATTTTTACTTTTTTTTTTAATATAACCATCTGGTTACCCTGAAATTGCTAAATGTGTCACTGGATTTTTGAATTCATGTGAGAATATGTATGTATGTATGTATGTATGTAATATACTAGGTAAGGTAGGTTAAGATTAATGTATATGGTGTTGTAGAAGCTTACCGTATACATACTTATATTAAATCTATGGATGTAACACAATTTCGCGATGTTTTCAAATCCTACATAACTCACCAGTAAAGAATAGAATGAAATACATAAATCTATGGATAAGTTTTGAACATTTATAGTCACTGAATTTATCGTTACGCTTAAAATGACGTTTGAAATGACATATCGCCTCATAAGAGAAATAAAAACGTTAAAAACTGCAATGAATGAAGTGGGACCTATAAAGTGAACTTTCGCGCAACCAATAAAGGCCCTGCGTACGATAAAGTGCTGTTATAAATCAACTGAATGTTGCTTTTCCCACAGATTTTCACGTAATAAAGAGTCCACTTTGGGCGGAGTCTGTAATTCATATCTGTCGGGTAATCGATGCCGAACCACTTTATGGGAGAGACTTAACTATGTATAAAATTGTATCGAGAACGCCATTTTAATTCATTTTTTGCGCTTAGTTTTAAGCTAGTGCCAGTAATGGAACGCAGACGCACATGCTGTTGCTTAAAATTGCAGTGACAGAAGGTGTAGGCCAGCACACGATACTCTACTTAAGTTTAAAGTTAGTTTTATTATTTATTTATTAGTGACAAGTTGCTAGTCTGCCATCGAAAACAAATTTAACAACCCAAGCCACGGCAGTAAAGGAGAGGTTTACTTCTAAAACCGACACCACATGGGTGCATGTGGGTAGGGAGACAGTTAGGAGATAAAAACGTCAAGCATGCGTCAAAACACTGGAATTCCGTGCCGTCGCCGTAAATGAGCACGGTGTGGGCAAACTTTTATACAAATTTGTAAAGTGTTCTTTTCTTACCACTCATTTGTTTGGGTTACTTCCATTAAGTTACTGCACAGCTCCGGAGTAAAAATGGAATTACGCTGAAATAAAGTGCTTCAATAAATCTCTACGCCCAGAAGGTATTTATTATCTCATAAACAATTATTTTGATTACTCATCGTAATCTTAAAGCAGTGTTCAGTGTTACACCCTCGCTCGTCCGTAACGGGTATTTGTATAATCTGCTATTTAATCAGGCCTGTTGTGAATTTCCAGCGGAGCAACGCTTTTGTTCGCCGTAAAACAAATTGTTTTCAGCCCAAATTTTAGTATCTGCGGCATAAATTTAGGCGCCCGAAAAATATCGGGATCGCGGGAAATATTGAGAGTTTATCCTCGGCGCGACCGCCGGCCCTGATTACATTGCGTGAAAAATTAACCGTAATTCGACTTCGGCTTAAATCCGGTGCCTTGAAAAGGCCTTGGTCGTTAATTTCATTATTTTTTCCATCAAAAATTATCGGCTGTTTGTATTGCGGTCAGTTGGTTTCGCGTCCGTATTTTATCTTTTTGTTATGGCTGTGTTAAAGCCACACACGTGGCAGCGAGAAACAGTATTGCGATGGCACTTCGGCTAGACCGAGAAATGAGGTGTAAAAAGCGAATAAACTCCTAAAAATCGTAAAAAAAACTATGAACGTTAACGAGCCGCGATAAAGTTGTGATGCGTATTGTTGGCGGACGGCAGTTCGTGTCTGGCGGACTCCACAAAGGCTCAAATCGTCCGCATAAAAGTCTCGCCGAACTTCGCTGGTTACTTGTTTGACCAAGAAATTGCTTTTCAAGCGAAGCTACATTGCTAGTCAATACGCTTCGCGAACTCCCAGGAATGCTAGCCTTAGCAATAAACATTTGTTTATGTTAATGTACTTTCTTTTGTTTGTTTACTGAAATGTTCTATCTGTTCAATCATGGGGTTGTGTAAATATTTGAACTTAATATTGTCGTAATTTACGTAAAAAAGAAAGGAGATTTATTGATATTATAATGCTGAAAATAATTATTGTCTGTCGTGCCTTTTCTTTATCTTTTTATTAAATTTAATACTGTTAAGTTCACATAAGGTGGCGCAAATGGATTGAATGGGTGAATACAATGTTTACATTTTTACTTTCTATATATCAAATGACATACACTCATAAGAAACTCTTCTTCTATTTCCGTTAAATATTTCAGTTGGCTGAACTAGTGCAAATAGACATTCAAAAACTAGAAGGTAACTCAAAATAGACGATCTTACGCTCGTGGACAGTGATAAACTTGCGTATACCGAGTATAATCTCTCATATATTACAGGCAAAATATCTCTACATAAATAAGAATGGAATCATTGTGCGATCTATCAAAAAGTCATTAGTCTTACGAGCTTGCAAGACGGATAGCCCTGTACGCTTAAAGAATTGAGGATGGGGATGTATCTTGTCAGTAGGTATTTTTACCTCAGTATAAGACTTATGAGTCTACAGAGTGGAAAAATAAGTCGGATCCTGAAGGGAAAGTCTTTATTAATCTTTAAGTTGGCTCATTTTACTCAAAGGACACATTCTTTTATTTTTTTAAAGTAACATAATTATCTCCATTCCAATATTTTCTGAAATCAGATTTCTTCGCCCGGAAAACGAGCCAACTAAAATAAAAAATAAAACATGGACAATTTATTTTGTTGCCCTGAAAATCAAAGTGATTGTAAAATCTAACATTAACTAACTAACATAGGAAGGAGGTGTTTTCGGATGCACGAGTTTAATATCAGTTGCAGACAAAGTCAAACATTCAATTTTTAAACTTTACCACACATCGCCTTGTATCATGTATGAATGAAAAGTGCGTACAGGTTTTATTACATACCATTAAACGACTTTCTCATTGAAGTCTTCAACATAGTACTTAGTGGTAAATTAGCAAGCGCGTCTTTAAAGGAAGTCTTTGAAGGCTGAATAAATAAGAGAACTGCAGCGAGCCTTTTACTTGTTGAAAGTGAACAGTAAGTAGAGTACTAGGTTAGGTAGGTAATGTTCATTAAAGAAGTTGTGTACTAAATAGGTATTCTTCATGAATATCTCGTATCTCGATATTTCGAATGACAGACGAGAGTAAGAATAATGTTTGTTGGAGAAAAAAATATCGTGAATTATTTTTCCATCGATTAATATAAAAAAGAGCGAGTTGTTTGTTGTTTTCATTTTAGTTGCTTCAAGTCCCGGGTGAGACAAGCGAGTTTTTGAAAATCTTTGAATGTAATTTTGTTTCTTTTCAAAAACAAAGGAATGTCTCTTATTAGTAAATGGAGCTAACTTAAGGTTTAAAGGTAGTATCTTTCCAGTGCTTGACTTATCTTTCTATCCCGTAAGCTCGTATATTTATACTAAGGTATCTTTGAAATTTGCCACTCTGTGACGAGCTGACCAATCATCGTTAGCGTATCGGCAGAGACTTCAATACCACTACCACGAATTCTGTTACCATCTTAAACCGCGTTTACGTTGATACAGTCGACAGCGAATAAAATCGCTTCGAATGGTTTTCGATTCTACTTGTCGATGATATCTGTTTTATGAACCACTAGCTTTTGCCCGCGGCTACGCTCGCGTTAAATTCCGGACTACACAGAAGAGATCTCGAAATTATTTTAATACTACCTAAGTGCTGGAGTAATATTAAGTACCTGATCCGGAATGACCCATACAAACTTCCACACCCCATTTTAGGGAAGTAGGGGGTTATGAAGAGACAAATAGTAGCCTATGTCACTCTCCATTCTTTTAACTATCTCCACCCAAAAAATCACGTCAATCTGTCGCCCCGTTTAGCCGTGAAAGACGAACAAACAAACAAATAAATAAACAAACAAATTAACAAACAAACACACTTTCACATTTGTATATTAGTACGGATAGTACCGATGTTTTAAGATAATGTAACGTCACACCTACAAAACGTTGTCGCTAGCCCATGGACTCATTGACAATTGACAGACAGGGTAGGCAGAGCACACAAAGTGTCACATGGATATATTTCTGACCATATCACGCTCCATTTCTAGCATAATTTTAGGATTAAAACAGACGAAAGAGGTATAAAAGTGACAGGATGCTAGTCTGTCGCTTAAAGCATACCTAAATGTATGTATCCGTAGTCATCTCTTAGGTATAACATCCTCGGAAGAAATGACACCAGACGATATACTACTTCGCTTTAAACTCATGGTAATATGCAAAGTGTGTGATGAAATATAGAATACTAGCTTTTGCCCGCGGCTCCGCTTGCGTTAAATTCGGGGTATCACAGAAGAGATAGCACACATACCAATTTATAGCTTTCTACATTGAAAACTTCCACCCCTCATTTTCGGAAAATTGGGGGTTTTGAAGAGACAAAAAGTAGCCTATGTCACTCTCCATGCCCTAAACTATCTCTACCTAAAAAATCACGTCAATCCATCGCTCCGTTTAGCCGTGAAAGACGGACAAACAAACAAACAAACACACTTTCACATTTATATATTGGTACGGATTGGTACGGATGTATTATACCATACCTACCAATGTATACAGGCGATGAAAGCCTAATGACAGGCGCGTGGTCTCTCAAACATGTAAAACAAGTGTTTCCAGAAACTCTATCAGTTTAGATTTCTTGCATCATTTCAAAGTTTGAAATCAAATTAATTTAACATGAATTGTTTCAACGTCAATGTTGCTTTTGCTTCTGTAAATACAGTTTAATTGGATTTGATTGGCAGCTTATTGCTCTGTGACTCGTCGTCTGTTGGCTTTCAAGACCTAGATTAAACATTAATATCATAGCCTTCTATGTTAGTAGTGCTAATGGGTGTTATGCTTGTAACGGATTAATTAGCCTTAGCTCTGATGTTAGGTATAGAGCAGCGACTAGAACGTTTGCTATACGTTATCGAGTTATTATTATTAAGTTACTAGCGATTCCCTTCCAGTTGAACAACTATAAATAAACAAAGATTTATGCCATCGTATCTGTATTCTACACCAATGTAATGAACCAAACTAGTCGACGAGCCCAACATACATACAATTACGCTTGTATTCTCAAATGGGACAGGCAGAGCATACAAAACGTTGCATAGTCAAAACCAGGACTATATCACGTCGAAACTGCCATAATAGTGAATGGCTGCTAGCCTGTTGCTTAAAGCATACCTAAACCTTAGTCGGAATCCGACAAATAAATGTAGAAGTGTTATTCTACCCCCGACACAATACCGCTTTATCTTTGTACGAGGGCTGCACTGAAAGTTTCGGGAAACTAATATTTAAATAACATTTTTTATCACGTATTATACCTTTCTACAATCGTCAAAGTTTCCTTATCTTAAAACACTGGCCACATAGAAAAAAAAAACAATGGTTCGGTTTCAATTGTTTTTTGAACTTGATGAGTCGCTGCCCAACATGGAATTGTCACGTGAAAAGTTAAGAGCTATGATTTACTACGACTTTAAAAGTGGATTAACACAAAAATAATGTGGAGACCGGATGATTGCTGCTTTTAATAATGAAGCCCCTTCGATGACCACAATATACAGGTGGTTTTCGGAATTTCAACGTGGCCGTGTTTCCCTCATGGACAATGTGCGTGAAGGTCGACCAAAATCGGCAGTCACCCAAGAAAACATCAATGTTGTGCGTCAACTGATTACGGAAGACCGACATGTGACATATCGGGAAATTCAGGAGTCTTTGGGCATTGGAATGAGTCAAATACAAATTATTCTACAGCAAGAGTTAGGCGTGCAAAAATTGTTTTCCCGGTGGATACCTCATCAGTTGTTCGACGAACCGAAAACGACTTGTGTCGATTAGTGCCCCGAAACTTTAAATAAAATCAACAGAGGAAGCTCAAATGCAGTTTTTAGTATTGTATTGGATAATGAGTCATGGATATACGCCTATGAGGCTGAAACTAAAAACCAATTTCGAGTATGGGCCTATGAAGGCGAGATTAAGCCGACAAAAGTGGTTCGCTCTCGCAGCACGGCCAAAAAGATGGTGGCTAGTTTTGTCTCCAAATCGGGTCACGTGGCTACAATTCCTCTTGATGACCGTAGAACAGTCAATGCCGATTGGTATGCAACCATTTGTTTGCCGAGTGTGTTTGGTGAACTGAGAAAAAAAACCTCAATCGTCGCATCATCCTTCACCATGACAATGTCAGCTCCCATACGGCTCGGTTAACAAAGGACTATCTAGACGGTGAAAAATTCGAATTACTGAACCATCCTCCATACAGCCCTGACTTAAGCCCCAATGACTCTTTCACATTCCCCAAAATCAAAGATAAGTTACGTGGTAAGCAGTTTCAGGCGCCAGAAGATGCCGTGGAGGCGTACAAAACGGCCATTTTGTCAACCCCACCTTCAGCGTTCAATGAGTGCTTCAAAAACTGGTTAGAACGTATGTAAAAGTACATTTAATATAAGGGAGAATACTTTCAAAAGCAATAAAATTACTTTTGATCATTTTAACTGGATATTTTTTTCTATTCCCGAAACTTTCAGTTTGACCCTCGTATGTGCTCAAAATGCGAAAACTACTCGTAACATACTTACGTGAGTTACGTGTTACTAAATCTGTACGAATATGTCCATTAAATCCTTCCGTCCGTCACAGTTAACTATCTCAGCAACTACAAATGCTGCAAATTAGCACTTTGTTATTTTGTGTTTGAGTGTACCTAGTGAACTTACAAGAGAAACATGTTACACTGACGTACTTAGCAAACGGAACGTAGCACATAAAACAGTTCAACAGGGATGTTAACGTACCGAGACCACTTTAAGAGGTGTAATAATAACACATCTTAACCTATATCGTTGATCGATTCTTCAACCGTCCACGAAAGACATATATATAGGATTTAACTGTCAGATAGATAACCAAAAAATAAAACACATGTTTTTTATATTATTTGGCAAACAAAAAATTACGGGATACAGCGCTTAGATGTTTTGAGTGTTGTTACTCCGGAAGTTTGATGATCTATATACCTTCGTAGATGTTTGATTATTTTTGATAAACCAAAATACCATAATCCAAGAAACGGGCTAATTAGAATGATATATTTTTAATCCAATCGACATCCCTATTCCACGCAAAAGGAGTTGCTGCCAACAGCTTACCAGTATTTAGCTCAAGAATAATACAAAGTCGATAAATTATCGATATTTGCAAATGGTTGCGCCATTGCACTAGTGCATTATTATGATACCGTTTCCGTTCAATCAGATCGGTAGAATTCAATCAGAGTGGCGGTTAATTGGTTTTACGGCTTCGGTGTCGATCAAAGATAGACTCTTTAAGTTGGGTGATGTAATAGATTGTAGGTACTCGGCTTGATGATACTTGACATATACTTCAGAATGATGACTGGAAAACGATTACTTGTTAAGTAGGTTTTATTTAGTAGGTAGGTACATGTCATGTGAGTGTTAACCAACCTAATATTATTGTTATTATAGTTACCTAATATACTGTATAGTTAGCTAGCAACCTGTCACTATTCTACATTTTCCATCTGTTTGAAACCTATATTATACTAGAAAAAGATACAACAATTGAAATACATAGTCATGGTGTGCGCTGTTTAACCTATTTGGGAATATAGGCGTGATTGTATTTTATGTGTATGTTTGTAGATACATATATCTACTACTGTTGCTCTGCTGCTAGACTGACAAAAAGGCTTATTTTATTATTTCAAAGCCACGCCCACCACAGTTTATTACTTTCTTTTGACGTACTTAATCCACGTCTTGCAATCGCACATCAAGACTGGTCGAAAATAACCGTCTAGTGTCACATAAATAGAGGTACATTATAGAGAGCTGTTGTGCACCGTAAGGTCATTCTACATATATATACACGATATACCTTTCACTAGTTACCCTAGAAAATTTGGTAAATCTCTAAGGTTAACTTAGTTTTGTGTCTATTTTGTACCTATCCAGCGGCTGTTATTAACAAAAATGAGTGGAATTTATTTATATTTTATAGAATCTTTTCGCAGTATCGAAACTTTATGACATCGCATCGCTTGGTAAGAGAAAGTATTATATCTTACTATTAAAATGTTCTATCGTAGGAAGCCATTTGTTCGATAATGCGTACGTTAAACAGTTGTTCCTCCGTTACGTATTCGGTTGACAGCGATCGCCATTAACATTAGGTCAAGGTCTCACGCACATTAAGCACTTACTGACTTATCAGATAAAGGCTACATCGTTTGATGTGAGTATTTAGGGAGTAAAATCAATGTACCGATGCGAGAATTTGTACTGCTAAAAAATCTATTAAAATCGCTGAGTTATACCAAACAAAAGCGAGAGGGCCGGGATTTGACCAATCACAGTGATCGACTGGCTATCACTGTGATTGGCGAATCTTCAGACTAAAAGCTGGATGAAAAAATCACCAACGAGATAACGAGCTTTTTATAGGTTCTCGTAATTGACGAAACTATAGTTTTGTTTGTGTTCGCAGTAAAATAAAGCACGAATTACCTAATTGGGGGCAAGGACGCTGTTCACGGGTGACGATAAAAGTGCTGAATCAACACGCCATAGTGAACTACTTAATTATAAATGTATCTCGGTTTACAAGTCAACCGTTTGTATGTAGATTTCCGTAGTATTTTACGCGAAATAGAAGAAATGTTGCGAGGTTTCCACGATTTTTTCTTTGTTCATATCTCAGTGGGACTTGAAGACTTACTCCTGAATTTTTATTATTTGTCAATCAGGCTTGAACCCTAAGTTCACTTCTTAGTTTGAAGCCCTCTGGCAGACACCCAATCGTGGTGTTTTAGTGAGTCCCAGAAGGGTGACCAAAGATCGCGGACGCAAAGATATTTTCGTCATCCGAGCTGAACCCCACACACTTAACATCACCAGGGTGATGATTCTGTTGAGGACAACTACTTGCCCTGACTATAAAAACTGAAACTGCCATATTACAAATCTTTTTGACAGAACGAAGTCTGCCGAATCACGACGTAGAAAATAGTCACGATATAAAAAAGTCAGCTGCCGTTTTACTTCACTCAAACACGGTAGTATTTGCCTATGCTTCACGGACTGACTTTGCTGTGCACTATTTTAGTCATAATTAATTAACTACACCGTTCGTTTGAGGACTACCTACGCTACGATGTTATTTTAATTAAAACCAAGACGTTGCTTGTTCGGCGGCGTGAGAAACCAGTTGCTTTGTTAGTTTATATGCAATTAAATACTGGCGTGCCGCGATGTTACGGAAATTTTAATTACGTGCGCTAGATTATTTTTAACCCCCGACGCTAGAAAAGGGGTATTATGTAGTTTGACTTTAATGTGTAAGGGTCATTTCATCGCGCTTAGTGCTCGTTTTTGGAATGAAGTCAGATCGGAAGTTTATTTATTTACTAAACGACAATATTTTTGTCCGTATTTTTTTTAAACGACAATAAACACAAATTGATTATTTGTTAGTAGGTTAGTGTGATTTTTTTAAACATCTTCGTAGTAAGCTTACAAATATGTTTCATTTACTTTAAGTTCATTATAATTTTCTTTAAAATGTAGCTACTTTTACATTCGCTATGAAGAAAAATAAACTAAAGTTCTGAACTGGAAATATTTGATAGAAATGCTCTGCTATTTGGTATAAGTACAGGGTGGAACAGGGGTTAAGTTTAAGGTTTTAACATTTGTAACGATTATAGAAATATGCTCTAAAGAAAAAATAATTATGTTGACTAACACATCGCGTTTACTTTATAACCATTTCAAATAATAAATGATTTTTAGTGCATCCTGTAGTTAGAGCCCTCCTTTGTATTTTTCCTACAAACCTACCTTAAAATCTTGTCACGTCATACAAAGCCGGTGTTTAATTCAATACAAGACGGATCACGATTAAACAGTGAAGAATTCCACTGTAAACACCTAATACCACAAGCGCACACGACAATTAATGGAAAGTTAAACTAAACATAATTTCCGATAATTGTCTGTCCGAGTGTATCAATTAATAATAGGTCTGAACTCATAATAAATTTGAAGGCTCGGTCAAACGCAATGTTTTACCGCATAATATTCATACATCCGTACACATGAATGCATCAAC
Organism: Adoxophyes honmai; assembly: GCA_005406045.1. Classification (NCBI taxonomy): domain Eukaryota; kingdom Metazoa; phylum Arthropoda; class Insecta; order Lepidoptera; family Tortricidae; genus Adoxophyes; species Adoxophyes honmai. The sequence continues at coordinate 186,362 of BHDV01065359.1, forward strand.
ATTACGCCTATATTCCAAAATTTTAGCACAATTTTAGGTTTAAAATAATTTTAAACAAAAAAAAACCGACTTCAAATTTGGGGTATACTGAAAGCATTTGTCTAATGAGGGTACCTTCCATCACCAGCAGACCTCACTAATTACTGAAAATATAATTTCCAGTCTGCAGGTGCATTCAGTATTGAAAGAATTATCCTTTAACTCCTAAGCATTAAGGAGTTGACCTTCCATCATCAGCTCAGTCATTTATTTTTACTGCCCAACGTAAATACTGGTGTAGCTTTGAAAAATGTACTAAAAACATTACCTGTGCCCATAAAATTTGAGGGTTGCCCTCGATTTCCCTCATATTCTATCATCAGGTCAAGGTATGCTGACAATGGGACCACCTGGAAACTATACCCTTTCAAACAAAAAAAGAATTTTCCAAATCGGTCCAGGCGTCTTCGAGTAATCAGCGAACACACATAAAAAAAAAAAAAAACAAAACAATAGATCCCGACGAATTGAGAACCTCCTCCTTTTTTTGAAGTCGGTTAATAATTGAAAGAGGTATAATAGTGACTGATACTGTCGTTTAAAAATATACCTAACCTAAATCCTTTGTCGTCTCTTTACGACGTGGAGTTGGAGAGGTGTTATTCTAAACTCGACACGTTATAATTATATTTGGCACGGCAAAATATTTATGTAGCATTCTAATTATACGTTTGCCATTTTGATAGAATCTGTTTTAAAATGTAACGCGTGATGACGTACGCGTGTTTTAATAGGTCTTATAAGTAGGACGGTCAACCTGGATGGGTAATTAAGAACGCGGGAAAAGCCGCGCGGAATGAGTAAACAGGGTTCCGTGCCTATTTTACATTGACTTTCTGTGTGATAAACGGAAAAACCATGTCGTATGGAGCTTTTGTTATTCCTGCCAAGAATGCTTTTGATACAGTGGCAAATTCTGAAAGCAACAGGGTTCTACAGGTAATCGGCTGTCTCGCACAACTTTAAACAGGGTAGGTTGTAGATGAAAGGTACAACACGACGACTGTAGCTGCTGTGTGGTGTAGCAACTGGAACAAAGTGGTCTCTGCCTGCCCCTATGGTAAAGAGGCATGACTGTATGTATGTATGTAAGTTCGCTAATAAACGAGACGGTTGAAACGCTCGAATAATCGCCCAAATATCGCTGCGTCCGATCACCCCCATAGCTTTGTTAACTTGACGTAAGCGGATTGCAAGCACACAAGCCTAAAATTGGATTTTGAACCGTGTTTCGTGGTTATTGTTAGTAGAGATTGTCGGATCAAAACTTCACGCTCTCTAAACGGACAACCAGGTCTATACCTACAGGGTGGCCGGAAATTTACCGTAATAAGTATTAATACCTGTTGTTGGGTATATGCGCCTGAAAACTCCTATAATTTTTTATATTTTTATATACGTTATAAAGTGTCCCAATACTTGGTAAAAGCCTTCCTTTTTTCTTTCGACTGGTCTCTGTTTTTTGCCTGTAAAATATTTCCTAAAAAAAAACATATGACCTTGTGGGAGACAATTGTGGTGCCGGGTTAGAATAACACCTCCCCCTTTCTTCCCGTGGGTGTCGTAAGAGTCGACTCTGGGAAAGGGTTAGTGTATTGTGGGCGATGGGCTAGCAACCTGTCACCGCAATATCACGTTTAACCATCTGGCTACCCTGAATTTGCTAGACGTGGCACTGGATTTTTGAATCCGTGTGCTCTGCCTACCCCTCATGGGAATACAGGCGTGCGAATATGTATGTATGTATGTATGTATGGGAGACAAATGTTTCATCGCTTTTCAGGTCACACCGGTCAACAACGATGCTTATTATGTTGTTCGGACTTTACCAAATCCTATGCACCGGAGATGCCACCCTTTTGCGAAGTATGGCTGCGAAACATCCATGCACTCCAGAATCGGGGCGGATCTAGCTTCTAAATTATAACGGACTCGCATAAGGGGTGTTCAACTCTATATTAGAGGAACCTACAGTGTGGTGTCGGGATAGAATAATACCTCTCCATTTCTTCCGTGGATGTCGTAAGAGGCGACTAAGGAAATATGTTTAGGTATGCTTTAGGCGACAGGCTAGCAATCTGTCACTTTTTGACCTCTTCCATCTTTGCAAACCTAAATCTATGCTAAAGTGGCTGCGAAGCGTGATATAGTCATAATCATGGTTTTGTATGTCATGACGTTTCGTGTGCTCTGCCTACCCCAACAACACAGGCGTGATTGTATGTATGTATAACCTACAGAACCCACATATTATATGTGTTATACAAGTGCCAAGTGTTGAAGTGGGGCGGGCGTTGCGCTGTGATCGTTACGTGCCGAAGGATCTGCGGCTGAGTTTGGCTCAATTCACACCAGAAGAGCGGCGAAGGACGGCGTAGCGGAGCGCAGTTTCAGTGTCAGAAATTTTCATTTTATTTTCAACTTTATTTTCCTTACAATAAGACTTATTATAACATGAGAAACTCTAACGATAAACAAAGCCGTGCGACTGCGCGAGCTGTCGCGGGAATGCCCGAGGATGCTCGAGTATTCGCGACGGCCGCTGTCAATATGTCAATATGTCAATATGTAATTTCCAGCGACTTCCTACGCATTCCAGCGGCTTCTCGAGCAGTCGCAGGAATCCTCGCGCATTCTCCACGGGGCGGGTCGCTGCGTTTCGCCGCCTTTCGCCGCTCTTCTGGTGTGAATTGAGCCTTACGTGCCAAAGGATCTGCGGCTGAGTTATGATATCACGCCCTTTACACCCGAATTTTGATACCGAAATCGGTACGATTGCCGTAAATCGTTGGAGATAGACTAGGACCAAAAATACAATCCAATACTATGAATATTAGGAGCTTTGGGGATGACTGATGCCTTTGAGAGGTTTTAGGATACTTTTCAAATACTAGGCAAGAGGATACTGTTAGGTGAAACTTATCATATAGGCATTTAACGAGACAACTTACTAAACTGATTTTTTGATGGTTTTTTTGGTTTACCTGTCTCGTGAAGGGTTTAGAATAACATCTGTCCAGTGATATTTATTTATTTATTTTACCTCTCCACATACACAGCATTCGTACACAAAGGGTAAAAACAGGGTCATATAACAGCGACTTTCGCTGTCCATCCCTCCATTCGTCTATCACCGAGCTGTATCTCAAGAGCGTCGATAGACAGCAGCAGATACATAGATAGCAGCAGTTGTAATTTTTAACAAATCCGTACCAATATATAAATGTGAAAGTGTGTTTGTTTGTCCGTCTTTCACGGCTAAATGGAGCGATGGATTGACGTGATTTTTTAGGTAGAGATAGTTTAGGGCATGGAGAGTGACATAGGCTACTTGTTGTCTCTTCAAAACCCCCCATTTTCCTAAAATGAAGGGTGGAACTTTTCAATGTAGAAAGCCATAAATTGGTATGTGTGCTATCTCTTCTATGATACCCAGAATTAAACGCGAGCGGAGCCGCGGGCAAAAGCTAGTCATTATATATTCTTCCATAGATATCCTAAGAGGCGACCAAGGAAATAGATTAAGGTATATTTTAGGCGATAGGCTAGCAACCTTTTACTGTTGGACTTCTTAACCTTAAAACCTAAAAAACATACTAGAGGCGGCTACGACACGTGAAATAGCCTGGTATTGTGTATGCTGCGTTTCTCGTACTCTGCCTACGCCGTTTGGGAATACAAACGTGATGTATGTATGTATTGAATCAGAAACAACACCAAAGACACTGAAATGACAATATGGCATTCTTCATTCACTATAGTTCATTCGATAAACAACCATATTTACTAGGATTAGGGGCAAGTATACGGGAGTCTACTTATTTTTCTTTCTCCTGGTCTTGGCTGAATCCCGATTTAAGCCAGACTTTATTCCAATACACCACGGTCTTACTTAAATGCGGCATCACGGCCTAATGAATTTTCTGCTACTATATTAACCCAGTGGCCTGAATATAAGGATATATTTATAGGTTTTCTCGGATTAGTTATCATATTAACAATTTCATTCCGACTTCTGGTAAAATATACCTGAACCTATTTATTTCCTTAGTCACCAATACGACGTCCAGGGAAGAAATGGAGAGGTGCAAAACCAGACACCACACGGGACTGTACAAGAAATATGAAAAACTTTACGTTCGGTTTGAGCATCCTGTAACCATTATACAGCCAAGTTAAAACCAAAAAAATATGCTAGAAGTAGCCTCATGGTTTTGTCTATGTAGCGTTTTGTGTGCTCTGCCTACCCCACTTAGGACTATATGTGTGTATGTGTGCATGTATCGTCGTTTACTGCGGAATATTGATGTTGTGAGAAACTCTTTTCTACTTAAAAATGACATCGTTATTATCATTGTGTTCCCTACACAACAAAACATAGCCAAATTCCATTCTCTCGCATGCCCCGTTCAACCGGGAATAGCCAAGTCACGTAATCCATCTTTTAAAAGCCGTCAAGCTCCGGGCGCGGTGCCAACGACATGATTTCCTATCTTCGGAATAACTATTAGATTCTTCCTAATACAGAAACCATAAGAAACTGAAGCTATTGAATTTTCCTATTCAATCACAGACACTGGAAAACAATCGTGAATACAGAAAAACCGCGCAAAAGCGCAAAATTCAGCGATTTTACATATAAAAATTATTGAATGCATACCTACTGCAGGTTCGAAATTTATTTATTTTGAGTATTTCTTTAGCAGCGCAAAGTTCGTGTTTTAACAATATTTGGAAATATGTCGTCACGAAGTTTAGGTCTCACCCCATCTCCCTGTCACACTAAGTCACACTCCCCCCCCCTCTTAACGTGTGACGTAATTTATGGATGGTCCCTTACAATATCCACGGAAGAAATGGAGAAGTGTGAAAATTAAACAATACATTTATGGGAAAGATTGAGTTAAACACAAACGTATGTTAAATTAGATAGCAGCAGCACTAAAGCTCCAAACGCTCTGACAGCGGAAGCAGGACGGCGCGGCGCGGTAGCGTCATGGTATCGGTTGTAATATTAGAAATTAAACAAGAGAGCACGCATAGATAGATAGATAGATAGATAGATTTATTTATTTCTAATTGAAAATCACATTATACCCTAATTCACATGTCAGATACAAGTAATTCTCAAAAAGATCGTCGAATTGTAAACAATTGTTAAAAAATGATTAGAAATATGCATAAATTATAACAATAATGTCAAGAATTCAAAACAAATAAAACATACACATAATACATATCGCATCAGCTGGGAAATCGGTACGTTTAGTGTATTTAAAACGATGATGGACTCGATAACGATTTCGTTAGCGAGTTATTCAAAATTGTATGGAAACTGAGACACAACTGCCGCGGTCGACACGTCTTCTTACAATTCCGCGTTTACGAATTAACGATGATGGCATCGTTTTCAATACACTAGACGCTCAGTGTTTCGTTCGTACCATCACATCACGCTACAGCGCCGCTTTCGCTGTTAGTGCATTTGGAGCTTAAACTAACTTCGGCCGTCACCGATTCACACAGCACCCCGCTAGTCCACACGTGTTGGTGATCCTCTGCCGATCGTTGTCATGTGTCGCGCACATGAATATGGTGCGGCTAATAACGAATATTGAATCGTTTTCTTTTTATTGTGTCATGTTTTCATTAGCTTCATTCCTTTTCACTAAGTAGATTCATACATGTAATTTGTAGTGGTTCCTTCAACATTTGTATCATACTTTGCTCTATAGTGATTAACAACCCTAATAATCAAATAGAATTTTGGTAGAGCTATAATTGAGTGCTCAAGTGATTTATTAATAAAAATGTAGAATGATTTATCCATTTGCGTAACTAAAAAGTGACAAATGTTTTTTCACACATTCGACAAGAATGCGTGAATGAATGTATAAAAAAATCGTGTAAAATGAATAAAGTTCTTAGTTTCGTGGCATTCCAAATCAACAAGCAATAAATCTAATTTATTTCTGAAGTGGAGGAATGTAACAAAATGTAAAGAAGTGGTTGAATAAATCAACCAAATGAAATGAAATTATGTTCAAAATTCAATATGAATCTTGATAACGTAATTGTAAATTATGGACGGTAAACTTCTTTAGCCACGATTTTTGATTTTATTCTTAAAATACTAGACTCGATGAGAAATGAAACGTTAAATTTTGTTTAAATTTCGGTAGGTCAGCATGATGTCCCAAAAGACCCTTAAATTATACTGAATGGCGGAATCACAGACTCATCAACGATAAAAGACATTTTGATTTCTGAAAGCTGACTTTGAATATTTAGTCGGAATTCTGCTTCGACGTTACGAAACAAACGAAAATTGAAATGTTCTAGATACTAACTGGAACATAATATTTCATTAAATCTAAACTAGGCAGCAAAGACACAATTCGTTGTTTTTTTATTTGATCTTTAGTTATTCCAGCATTTGACGCTGAGACAATTGGGATATTTATGTACCAAATACTTACAGAAATATTACATACATTCATCACGCCTGTATTCCGAAATGGGATAGCTAGAGCACGCGAAACGATAATAATCTAAACCATGACTATTTCACGTTTCCTAGCCATGTTAATATAAATTTTAGTGATTTCACAAAGTTTTTAAGTCCCTAAGTTTCTTTAAAGTTTCGTTTGTAACTTAAAAAAATGATCTAAAGCTAAGCGAGGCGACTTTAAAAGTCGCGGCTAATTTGACTTATCCGAAAAACGATTTCATTCGCAAAATCATCCTAATAAACGTGTTTTAAATTCGAGGACCCGCCTGACATACATTTGGACTAATTAATGCCAAATCCCCCGTAATTGCGCTTCAGTAAAAGCCCCTCCAAATCGCATTTCGTTTAATTTTATTGCTGTACCCATGTAGGTTACCGGATTGAGAACCGAGGGTGTCTCCTTGCAGTTTTTAACAGTCCATGTAAAATGAGGGGCGATGGCTGGGAGGCTATGTTTTAGTATTAAAATACTTCTTTCTTTTTAGAAAAAAAAACACTGATCCAAAATATCTTGTGGCGCATTATTCTTGGCAATCATGGTATTTAAGAAGAGCTGGTAGTCTAGAATTATAGACATCATGTCCTTTCAAGAACCGAAGATCCTCGCGTTGAATGATAAGTGCAGTCGAGATACTCGAGAAAACTGCACAGACAAAAGTAGTACCCTCAAACCATATGATGATTCTAGTGCCAGTCGCCGCATGTAGCACTCAAAGCAACCAATGAGCGTGGGTTGTTGATGAAGTTGAACAGCCAGAGATGAACTTAATTTTATGTCCCTTTCCTTTATGTAACTAAGTAACACAAGATTCTAAACTTTTATTCGTTGCGACCAAATCGCCAAAAGCTATTCATGTACTCGCTCTTGGTAGGATGAATGCCTTATTAGTTCTCAAGCGTGTGTTGATATAGACCGAAATTAGTAATCAATTTTTTTTTGTATTGAAAAGAGCTGCTGATGCCTACTTTGATCAGCCTAATAAGGCATTTCAGGCTATAAGATGTGAGAACGGCGGTCATATTCGACGTAACAGAACTCCTATTATACGAAAACGAGCTGCGTGAAAGCCTAACTAGCAAATGGACGCATTAGCACTAAGAATGATCCCATATAAGTGATTTGTTAGAAACCACAAAGGAGAACAAGTTAGCGGAAATGACAAATCGACTTAATTATTCCCTAAGGTTAAGTGCGGCCGCTCGTCACGGTTAACAAATAACCACTTACGAAAACAGAAAAGGTCGAGAAACTTACTTTTGTTTCCGCCATTGTAGTGTTATTTTGTAAGGGACTAGTGGTCGGTGTTGCTAGCCTTGGGATTCGGATGAGGTTGGATATGATGGTAGGTAAGAATTACTACAACTTTGCTGTCGACAACGTTAGGTTAGATTACCTAAATCCAATGTAAATATATGGAAATTAATAAAGTCATATTATGATATAGGTATATTGCAATTGGAAATCTTGGACAAAATATTAATGAAGAAAATGAAGCACGTAGTGTTGTTCCAAGACGTGAAGGAACTTGCATTGGACAGAACAGACAACAGAAAGTTATAATAACTTTCCAACCGAGTTGTGAGGATTAAATGCAATTGAATTTGAACCTTATTGACGGTATGGTTCCAGATCTGAAGCTCATGATCGTATTAGCTCTGTTGTAAAGGAATGGACAAAACCAAACTATCTAACTTTTCGAAGACACTTACTTTAGCATGTTTTTAGGTTAAGTTAAATAATAGAGATATATTTGACATCAGCTCAAAAGAATCAAAGAACTAAATTATTAAATTAAGATAATACCTAATAGAATATATTCTAAATAGTTTCTTCGTTTATAAAATATCTATCAGATGAAAATTAGGGGCATTAACTTCCCTGCCAAAAGTTTCGATGAATCCTTTCTCAAATTTTCACATCTAAACTCTCGAGACCACTCATGTGTCTGCTCGCAGTAAGTTCACATTGACGTATTGAGTTCCCAAACAAAATCTGCACAAAAGCTACGGAAACTAACAATCTGTTACACTTTGAAAATCAAAGTTTAGTTCCTCGACATTGCGACGATCAGCCGTCTACTCCAGACTTATGTTCTCCACGGGCAGCAAATGAAAATCTATATAACTATCTATGGCATAAGGTCAATGCATTAATAAATACTACGGGATTTTTTAGGCCAAATAAAAGGTTATTCGTTGTGGTTGTCGTCTTAGTTTAAACAAAATTTTAGCAGCAGTTTTTAATTTGTTTCAGTTTCAAAGGAAAACGTCAAGGTTTCTACTTTCCACGCATTTTGAAATACGATAGGGGTTTATCTAACTGTTATTTATCATGAACTGTGAACTACGCAACGGTTGGTTGGAGAAAAACTTCATTTGTATAATACAAACGAGCAACTTTGGTGATAAATAATTTTGCGCAGTTTTTAAAGCAGACATTTATCTAGATTAAGTTTTAAAGTGACTTTTTACTTTGAACGTTTGCCATTTTTTGTTTGATTCTATGTCTATTTGTGTTAATAAATGAGAGTCGTAAAGTAGGTTGTATGTTTTTATGACAATGGTAATTTAGGAATACAGGCGTGATACATGTATAAATTCGTACGGTAAAATAATAATAATTAATATAATACGGCCTTGTAGAATCTGAAGTGCCGTATTACAAATACACACCGACGCCAGTTCTTGAGAATGGTCGTGCCACGCTCTATTGGGATCGATCTGTTATCACGGACAGGACTATTGTTGCCAATAAGCCTGATATCGTGATAATAGACCGATCACAGCGCCGTGCAGTGCTCGTCGACATCACCATCCCCCATGACGAGAACCTCGTGAAGGCCGAGAAGGACAAACTCAGCAAGTACCTTGACTTGGCTCACGAGGTGACTGACATGTGGGATGTGGATTCGACGATCATTGTACCGATAGTCGTCACAGCAAACGGTCTCATAGCGAAGAGTCTCGACCACCATCTTAGGAGACTCTCGCTAGACGGTTGGCTCAAGGGTTTGATACAGAAGGCAGTACTCCTTGACACGGCACGTATCGTCAGGAGGTTCCTCACTCTGCAACCCTAAACGCCGGTAGCTTGGGCCTTGCTCCGCTGCCGACGGCATCCTAGATTAGGTTTTTTATACTGTGTTTATTTTTTGTAAGTGCATTTTGTATTTTACTTTTTATAATCATTTTGTAAAAAACCTAGTCTAAGACAATGTGAATTAATATCTAATGTATGTTGAAAAATTGTTCGGATAACTCACGTTAATAAAATCGAGTTTCGCTCGATATTTTTTGGACTAATTCGTAGCCCTTCGCGCGAAGAGAGCCGAGGCGCGCAGTTCGCGTTTGGCAGCAGCAGCTGCCGCGGCTCCTAGATGAAGGGCGAAACATGTCGAGCTAAACTCGATTTTATTAACGTGAGTTACCCGAACAATTTTTCATCACGAGTGTATCTCACGGTAGTTTAATGATTAATCTAATGTACCTATGTCTAAAAATCAGTTCAAAATTAAAATTTTGGGTTAATTCTCATGGTCTATCAATAATTTTTAAACGAACATGAGTTTTAAGCCGCTTGCTTATTTATAAAAATCTGTATCTGTTAACTAATGGTGAAACTTATCTATATGTAAGTATATTTGTAGTGATGTGTTAAAATCCGAACGATAAATTAGTAAGATTTACTTTGTAAAGTGAAGAAAGCAATATGATAATGTGAAACGTAGAGTTAAAAGTCAAGGAGATACAGATTGAAACACAATTTCCTTAGCCCTACAATCTGTGATGCAATATCACCCACGCAAGATATTACAGAAGGATGTTGTGACGAGTTTTGCCTACGTGCCACACGGGGGTGACTACGACACGCAGGGAATTGGTCGCTAGTATAAGATAAATGTATTCTCTACAAAATCCTTTTTGAATGATCGGATGGTTTGATACTAAGGATACCGGATACGTATTTCGTATTGGAGATATACTGAATAAAATCAATACAATTCGTCCATTGTCACCGAGATTTCAACGACCTAGATCTTTTTAAAGTGTTTTATTGGCAATATCCTCGAACTCCGCCCCAACCTTATTAGCTATTGGAAGCATTTCATTGTATTTGCTCCGGAGTTATTAGAGAGCTGAGATTGGAGGGGCTCGTATCGTCTCTTTTAAAATTCAGTCTCTTGATGTACTGTTGGCAACCAAGGAGTCCTGATGCGTGAATTTAGTTACAGTAAACGTAATATTGTCATTGCTTTGGAAAAGGAAATGTTGTTGTTGTTGTTGTTGTATGACTCTTTATTGCACATAAAACAATTACATAGAATAATATTACAGAACAACAGTGTAACTTACGTACAAAGGCGAACTTATCCCCGAGGGGATCTCTACCAGTTAACCTTCGGGCGACTGACAGGAAAAATGGAACGAGCAGACATACAAACAAAATAAGAGAACAAAAAAAAGGAGGTTAAACCTAAAACTACTTAATATAAACAGACAATTACAAATAAATATATCTCATACATAAACAATACATCCCAATACAAACAAATAACTATCACTATTATAAACTAATACATAACATCCCATATTATAAATAAAATATTATAACATACAATAAATAGATAGGACACATAACAACCAAAATTTATGACGATTTGTCAAGCCAATACTCCTCCAAACGTCTTCTCAAAGTTGCCACAGTCTGCGATTGTCGAATGTCAATTGGCACCTGATTCCACAATTTGACAGCAAGAAAGGAAAAGGAATTGGAATAAGATTTGGATATGGAGATCGGGAAAGCGAGGGAAAGATTGCTACTCGACCGTAGTCGGTTCCCAGAACCGGAGGCCAAGCAACTAAATCTTTCGGCGAGGTAGGAAGGGGATTGAGGTTTAAAAAGAACATTAAAAAGCAACGACAGGACATGAACGCTGCGACGGTTACGTATTGGTAGCCATTTAAGCTGAGCGCGAAAAGCGGACACGTGGTCGTATTTTCGCAAGCCAAATATGTAGCGAATGCAAACATTCTGGAGTCGCTCAAGCTTATCGAGTAGCTGCTCAGATAGGTCGATAAAGGCAATATCACCGTAATCCAGAAGGGGTAGAAGGAGAGATTGTGCTAGAACTATCTTGGTGTGAACAGGGAGGAAGTTTTGCAGGCGTCTGAGGGAATGGATCGAAGCAAAAAGCTTTCGGCTGACCTCCGAGACATGAGCCGACCAGGATAATGTCTGATCCATAATGATGCCCAAATTTCTGACCGTAGTTGAGAAAGGAATACAATTATTGTCAAAAACTAATTCGGGCACCACCAGGTCAGACATCTTTGAGATGAAGTACGGACTCCCAACAACTATCGCCTGCGACTTCTTGGCATTCACCTTTAGCCCGAAATTTGCCGCCCAGTCCCGTATGGCCTCCAAGTCAGTGTTAACACGATCAATCAAGTCAGGAAAATCGTCAACGTGCGCTGCCGCGTATATCTGAAGATCGTCAGCGTAGAGATGATAGGAGGAGTGCAATGACGCCGTTATACCATTTATAAAAACGGAAAAAAGGAGAGGGGAGAGCACAGCTCCCTGAGGGACACCAGCGGTTAGGTCGTTCCAATTAGAACATGCGTCCTCCAATTTTACCCGCTGGCGCCTACCAGTTAGATACGACCGAAACCACGACAAAGCGGGATTGGAGATATTTAAAGTATTAAGGATACCCAAAAGGATATCAAAGTCCACAGTATTAAAGGCACTACTAAAGTCGAGGAGAACAAGAACCGTAAGCTTCCCGTTAGCTATGTTGAGACGAATGTCATCAGTAACCTTGACGAGAGCCGTGACCGTGCTATGCCCGGGGCGGAAACCCGATTGGAAAGGATTTAGGAGATTATGGATATTCAGATGATGCGACAAACGTCTACACACAAAATGTTCTATAACTTTAGAGAGAACTGGGAGAATTGATATAGGAAATCGTTGTTACGTTTATTTTGACAACGTTCTACAATAGTACTGATAAAAAAAAGTTCGACATAGTACAGAAACATGTAAGAGATTATTTCAGGTAGATAGATACATTTCACTTATAGGTTTGATCTAGGTTAATACAATTAATCCCGATTTGAATTTAGACGAAAGGTTTTAAAGTTTTACTTAGCAATAGTAAAATTTTGTGGAAAATGGATAGCTAAGTGACTTGATTATGATTTTCGTAAGTAAATAAGTATATACCATACACTAGTTCCTCCTGAAAAGACAACCGTAAGATTTCAAAATCAAGAAATCAAATTTAAAGTTGGACGTCATGATGAAAATGATTCAATTCATATAATAGTTACTCACCTCCACGGTCGTCCCAAATCTGCAACAAAACGAAAAACTCATCAATTAAGTGGCTCCTAGTCAAATTGGTATAATTAATACAAAGTGGTTCGATCCCAACCTTCGCCGGGCTAAAAAACCTTCCTCCCAATCTGATTGGAAATCCAATTATCCGAAAGCCGAATCTCTAACTGATGAAAAAATCCTTTTCTTTTCTCTTTCTTCATTTCAATAAGTCCATTAACAATAGTAATTAGAAACAGACTGCTTAAGCGAATTGGTTAAGTATTTTTAAAATGTCTTCCCGGGGCTTTCCTAAGATTTGTCTTTGCTTTGCAATATTTATAAATTGTTTTTCATTATACTTAACATATTAGCATTAAAACTAACTAAAAATATCCTTAAGTAAATTGAATCGAAAAGGGTCGAAGTGGTATGATGCCTAAAAGGCTGGCAGTATGCTCCCTTTGAACAGCCTATGCTACTCGTAAGTCTTTAGAAGAAGCTGCCAGCCCGTTGATCGCTTATTGTTTCGACCAAGTATTTTTGAATTCCTCAAAAAAAAAAAATGATGCGCTAAGGCCCCATGTACCTGAGTTCATACAAATTAAAGAAAATCAGACTAATATTCTTTAGTATCTTCAAGACATTCAGACGTTTCAAGTGCCAAGTCAAGCAAAAACTTCTACCCAAACTTTTCTTGCCAATTGCGCTCTATTTTACTAGTCAATGGACTGAATCTTTTACTCGTAATATAGTTACCGACATATAATTTAGATTTTTTGTAATGGTGTTAAATTCACGCATTGCTTTTTTACCTGGAAATCCTCCCTACAAATAAATGACTAAATAGATTATTTTCTAGTTTACGTAATTTTTCTGGGAAAATTTGGTAGGTATTAAGAAAATAAATATGAGTCTCTCGTTGTTTATATCACTGCGACCAAACCTGATTGTGGGGTTCCTTGAGTAATAAAGTAGCGTTGAAAATTTATGATCGTCATTAAAACACGTCGAAATAATAGATTGTTTACGTTCCTAAGTAAAAGCGTGCTATAAGTGATGAAGCTGTTGTGTTGGTAGCTGAACACGTTGAAAAAAAATGTAACTATGTGTACATACCTAAGGGTAAATAGGGATATCATCATTATTATCATCATCATCGCCTAGAACTCGTCCACTGTTCAGCGAATAACTCGGTACTCCCCCAATGATATATTATATTAAAACGCTATGCTAATATTATTAAAACTTTACCATCGTTAATCTTAATTTTCATCTATCACCTAATTTTTATACCCTAATTAATTGTTAGACCTAATGATACTAATAATAATGATAGTATTTTAATACCACAACTATTTTTGGTACCTAATCAGTAGTGATAGTTTCAAGACAAAATTTCAAGAGTACTCAAGGTAGGCAACCTAATATTTACGTTAATAATACAATAATAGAAAACCGGATTTGAATGAACATTGAATCGACTGAATCCTGTAAACTGTCAGTTAGGTTAGTTTTGTGTTGTAACCACGTATAGCGGAGCGAGCGAAACGTCAAACGACTCTAATAATCCTACATCCAGAGACTATGGTCCCGACTTCAAGAAAGGCAAATTTTGGTTTGTAGATGATAAGTTCAATAAAATATATAGGTTTTTGCAATATTAGGTATTATAATAATAATAGTCTACTTCTCTCTGCCTAACCCTTTGAGAATACGAGCGTGATGTATGTACGTTTTGAGTGTCAAAATCAAGTTGTCCCCTAAACTTTGAAAGTCCTTGTATAAATTTATTTTGTGGGCAAAACCAAAACCCTGTGATACAAGTACATGAAAATGTTAGGCCGTTTGGCGACTCTATTTGCCTGAACGCTCCCAAGGCGCACGAGAACATAATACTAACTCAAAGTCCTAAGTTCCGTTTTAAAGCTGACAAAATTGAACCCAATACCTTACAGCCTAAAGCCTAGGCTCGGATAATCCTTCTTTTTATTTACAACCTTGTAAAACTGGACCGCACTCTCGAAGTGCTAAACCGCCGCGTTTTGACAATTTTCACTTGACTTAAATGTTTGCGCGGAAAGCACTTTTGTGTTCCTTAAAACGAAACGATGATAACGAACATTTTCTCACGCAATTTTCAATTGAAAAGTTTTGACACGGACAATTTTCAATTGGACCGAGTTTAATTGAGTTTGGCCACCTAAACAAAATGAACAACGCATAGGCACTGAACGTATAGGGTGACTAGGTAATTAATTTGTTTTGTTATCACAGAAGGGGAATCACAGAAGAGATAGCACACATACCAATTTATAGCTTTCCACATTGAAAACTTCCACCCCTCATTTTAAGAAAATGGGGGGTTTTGATGAGACAAAAAGTAGGCTATATCACTCTCCATGCCCTAAACTATATCTACCTAAAAATTACGTCAATCCATCGCTCCGTTTAGCCGTGAAAGACGGACAAACAAACAAACAAACAAACAAACACATTTTCACATTTCTCCATTTCTCCATTTCTTCCGTGGGCATCGTGAGAGGTGACCAACGATAATATCTTATGACATAATATGATATAATATATGATACGTCTTAGGTAATAGGCTAGAATCCTGGCACTATCACGTATACCACTTTTGTCTAACTAAAAACCTACAAAATATGCTAATGGTACCCATGAAACGTGCAATAGTCATGGTTTGGTCTATTGGTTTTATGTGCACTTTGCATTGGTCTTTCAAGCACCCCACTTGGGAGTGCAGGCGTAGTGTATGTGTAGAAATTGCAACGACAGAAAAGCTCCACCAAAAAGTTTCATTGTATTGATTTATGTAGGACTACCAGACTATAAACACTGACAGACAGACTGTATACAAACTATTAGATAGTAACATCAATACTCCTAAAATACAATATTTAATACTATAGGATCGTTTACTTTGGGATTTGAAAGGCTTTCCTCCGCACACATTATAAGCGGCGAGTAAACATTGCTGGTTCGAATAAACGGCACATCGTTGCTTTTGCCTTATTGACGGTTTCGCTTGAATACATAATACATATTTACATACATACATCACGCTTCTATTCCCAAATGAATAGGCAGAGCTCACGAAACGCTAAATAGAGAAAATCATGACTATTTCACGTTTCGCAGCCACTTCTAGCATATTTTAGGTTCTAAGTTAATAGGTACAATAGTGACAGGATGCTAGTCTTTCACCTAAAGCATACCTAAACCTATTTTGTCTTTAGGTATAGGTTGAGTTGGCTGGTATAATAGTGACAGGTTGCTTGCCTGCCTTAAATATGCCTTCACCTATTTCCTCAGTCGCCTAATGCTCAATTCACACCAGAAGAGCGGCGAAGGGCGGCGAAGCGCAGCGACCTGCTCGGTAAAGAAGGCGCGAGGATTCCCGCGACTGCTCGAGAAGTCGCTGGAATGCGCGGGAAGTCTAATAATGGGCGGGATACTGCCAGCGGCCGCTCGCGACTGCTCGGGCATCCTCGGGCATTCCAGCGACTATTCGCGCAGTCGCACGGTTTCGTTTATGGAATTCGCTGGAATCCCCGCGGATCCGCGGGCATCCGCGCGCCTCGTTGGAGTTTCTCATGCGATAATAAGTCTTATTGTAATGAAAATAAAGTTAAAATTGATAGAAACTGCGCTCCGCTTCGCCGCCCTGCGCCGCTCTTCTGGTGTGAATTGAGCCTTATGAAATCCATGAAAGAAATCGAAAGACTTATTCGAAACCCGACACCACACGATTTATTAAATTTACTCTGAACCCAATAAGCCGCACATGCCGATACTAAGCTCCGAGCATTAGGGGCAGCGCAGACGACAGACTTTTTGTTCGATCGAGTCTCCGGCGCACAAAAAGTCTGCGTGGATTGTATGCATTGTGCGTCGGATTTTTTGCGCGCAGTATACTCCATAATAGTTTCATAGGTTCTTTTTTCACAGACTAAAAAGTCCGTCGCGGATAGTCTGTCGTCTGCGCAGGGTCTAAGCCGCACATGCCGATACTAAGCTCCGAGCATTAGAGGATTCTAAAGTTCGTCGCCATCCGAAGTGTGGTCCCTCGGGCACCACGAAAAGATATGGCAAAAACTTCAGACACAAAAAGCATAAAGGCATGATACTTCTGGAACATACTATTGAATTCCCTTGTGGTTTCTCGTGAGTGTTACGAGTAAGTTGTATATTTAATGCAAAGGTTATCAAAATGACTGTTCAATTTTGAGATTTGGGATTCTTTGTTGGCGTTGTCTTAACTATGAACGAAGTCATTTCAATGGTGGAGGCAAGTTGGCGTAACGCTTTTACAGGTAAAAGCGAAACGCGAACTTACACCAACATTTAAATCTTGCTGAGTTTATTGGCAAACTCTTTAAATTACACACGTATACCCTGTGATAAGAATAAAATAAGTTTAAATACGGAATAAAACCTAATACCGAATTGATGACCGCATAGGTATAAAGTAAAAAACAGCAGGCGCGTAACAGTGAAAATGGTTCATAGCTTCTCCAATTTTGACATAGTTGAGCAAATTACAATTATGCACTCGAAACTCGATACTATCAAGCTTAAATAATTACTATTCCAAAGATAAATGCAAACATTTGTGTCATCTTTGCTTTTGACATCAAAGCGATCTTCATAATTGGCAAGTTAACAACCCCAGCAACTTTATCGCGAACATAAATTAAAGCAGAAATTCAAACTTATAAAGCATATTTAATGAAGCATTCTGGAGAATTGCATCTCATTATTTAAAGAGGTAAAACGATTCTTGAACGAATTGGCCCGTTAATGTTGTGTCTGTGGAAACGTCTATAGAACAAAACATTTGTAATAAAATACCAAAAACTTTTTAACTAAATCTACCTATTAATCGACTAATTAAAACTTATGATAACATCCCCGAGGCCGCAACTTCTAGTAAAGGTGCCCAAAAGGCAGGCGGCGTTTCCTCTCTGAATGGCGATGCCTATTCGCTGTCCAAGGAACGTTTCAGCCCTTTGGTCACCTGTAATTTAGATTATGTGTTTTCTCAACACATTAAACAAGGCATCAGGTCCCTACGGGCCGAGTGTTTCCACCACCCCAAACGCTGTAAGACTGACGTTGTCACTGAGGTGACAGTATTTACGGCGTTTTAAGGCCTATGCAAAATTAATAAAGGTGCTATTTCTTAGCATAGATAGTAAAAAATAGTATAATTTTGTTCAACTGCCACTGAACTGCTGCTTTGTCATTAGTTGAAGACAGTGGCAGCGGCCTGAACACTTTCTGCATGAATTTCAACCCATATAACGTGCAACAGCTCAATTTTAATTATTATACATACAATTTGTTAGACAGTTAGGTATGTCACCACCAAATCACTACAAATCAATTTCTCATATCTGCAACTCAAATCGTTTAGTGCTCAAATGAAAACTCCGCCCAAAATCAATTTGAAGAATTGGTTACGTGTCCCGAATGAGGTAAATTTGTCAGCAAACAACCCATACGGCATACAAGGTTAGACCATAATCCAACCGGTAATTTTTCTCAGTGATTTTATCCGGTACCCTCCTTTACCCTGATTTATGTGCAAACGTGTGGACCGGCAGTGTGCGAATGGCTTCATATCCGAAAAAATTTACACAGTTAAAATTCCTGTGTATTTTTTCTCGATTTATGTTCAGTGTTGTTTTGTTTTTGCAGAAAGCTTCTTGCGAAAGCTAAAACAATAGCTTGAGATGAAGTAGTATGAAGTTTCAAAGTTATTTTAGAGTTTGTTAGAATATGAATTAATAGATAGGGACGTAGGTAGCTAGAACTAGTAGGTTGTTACATTATTCAGAGGCTGTCTTGTCGACGTCTGGTTGACAGGTGCAAAGGTCGAAGGCCGGATGGGTTATATCAATCATGCGGTTATTATTAGCATATTTAAATTAATGATCATAGATGTTGCAGAAACAGGTACTATTGCCTTATTTCCCATTCAGTCGATCTTATTATCTCTTTCGAGAACTCAAATGCGATTGATTAAAGTTCAATAGAAGATGGTTTTTGTTTTACACGCCGCTTGTATACGGCATGTTTCTGAAGAGGAGAGTGGCGTGTATAAAGGATTTTACCCAACAGTGGGACACTATACAATTTAGATTAACTAATCACTCGCTATAATTAGGCAAGGTAATTTAAAAAATGGGTAAATATTTCAGAAAACGCCCTATAGCAAAATTATATTGATAGCCAAGAGAAGAATTGACATTAACAAATAGAATTGGACATGATTGGAAACATAAATTATGTTATGTTGAACATCATGAAACAGTGCAAGTAGTATCGTAGTTTTGGAATATTAGTTCATGTTGAACAGAATAAAACCGGGAAATAACAGGCTGTATAACTAATATTTCTGCTTATAAGGACCATATTAATAGCGCATCAAGCCAGCACACAGCAGTCGTAGCGAGATATAGGACGCAGAAAACGAACTAGTTTCACAGTGCTCTGGATATAGCTGCATATTGTGTTTTATGACTGAAGAGAAATATACAGGGCGTCCCACGACAATGCCCCTTGGAGCGGAAATACTTTTAATATTGTAGAAGGAACATTTTGCTATACAAAGAGACAACGGACTATTTACAGAATATTTAGTTAGGACTCATACTACCAGAACGTACCCTATTTGTACAAATTTATTGAACAAATATTTAACAAGTTTATGATAAAAATAAAACTGTACGGATACATAATAGTCATCCTTGAATTTCGCCTGCCCGGGGTAGCCACCCTCACGTCTCCTGAGTCACTAACAGGTTTATCCGACACCTCGCGGACAAAATTTTTTGGTGTCGGATGACCACGGACCTAGTTTCAAATGCAAGTGCCGCAAATATGTAATCATTTGTTAAAAACGCATATTTGCGGCACTTGATTGTTTGGGCGTGGTCGGCAGCATTCCCTGGCTTAATGGCAGAACCTCTGACGTAAGAGGGAGCCTGCGTGTTCTGAGCAAGCATTGAGGATAGAACCTATAGAGTACTAATGTCATCTTGGTTGTTCGGAAAATATTCCGCAAAACACTTGAAGTGATCGCTGTGCTCTTATTGGCCGGTCCAAGATCGCGCGTAACGCTAGTGCCTTTATCTCTACGGTTATTGGCTCTGTACAGTTTCTGTGACAGTGACGGTGACGTTTAGTATGTTGAAATCAACAAACTATTTGCGGACCGGGGTTGCGAACATTGTTTCTCTATAGGTTCTATCCTCTATGTGAGCAAGTAACGTCCCATGACAAAGGTTTACCCATGCCCCAAGGCACTAAAGTGCCTAAATTTAGTTTTTTTTTTAATAATTTCTAGTCGTTTTGTAAGTGTTATAAATCAGTCATCCAGCTTATATAGGTACTTTCCAGTCAGTATGAGAGGGCTTGGGCTATAGTTTCCACGCGGGCCCAGTGCGGATTGGAAACTTCACACACAACATTGAATTACTTCGTCGCTGTATGTAGGTTTTAATCACGATGTTTCCCTTTACGGAATAGCTCGTGGTAACTATCAAATTACATACATACATACACATACATATTCTCACGCCTGTATTCCCAAGAGGGGTAGGCAGAGCACATGAATTCAAAAATCCAGTGCCACGTTTAGCATTTTCAGGGTAATCAGATGGTTAAACGTGATATTGCAGTGACAGGTTGCTAGCCCATCGCCCACAATACACTAACCCGTTCCCAGAGTCGACTCTTACGACACCCACGGGAAGAAAGGGGGAGGTGCTATTCTAACCCGGCACCACACGGGAATCTAACCCGGCACCACACGGGAATCTAACCCGGCACCACACGGGAATCTAACCCGGCACCACACGGGAAACATTACACGGGAATTACATTCTGCACACAAATTCCGAAAAATTCAGAGGTGTGAGACCGGGGTTCAAACCCACGACCCTCTGCATGAGAGTCCACAGGTCGAACCGCTGGGCTACCATGGAGTAAATGTTATAACGAAAAAAAATCGTCAAGTTGAGCATCACAAAGTCATGCCAAACAACACCACGATATACCTACAAGTGAAATAGGAAATCGCTCAACCATTCATTGCCGGATTGAACCCGTCAGCTGCATCCATTCGTCAATCGCATTTAACTCCAAACGTTAAACAGCGCATTTTATCGCTGACCCGATTCGGTTTTATTGCGTTTTCGAATTCCATTTTATTTACTCAATGAAACAACCGTTATAAACTGTTACTGCCGAATATGGGCCAAATAGGCGATCGTCGGCTGTAAAACGACTTATGCTCATTTTATTGTCTAGACTTGATCCACACGTGGGATGCTCGAATCATTCACATGCGGCTAAATTTAGAAGAGTTTTTACTTAAACATTGTGTGGGGATCGAACTGTACTTCGTTTTTTTACGATTATCGTCTTCCTTTGACTATTTATGGAGCTCTGCGAGCATTGTGATAACAATGCGGCTATAAATAACATAGGTACCTAAATTTAAATATAAACAACTTTATGCCTTCAAAATCAAAAACTTGAAAATCAAATATGATGTGAAATCTAAAGCAGAAACATTATACACGTGTATCAACGCAAATGTAAAAACGATACAATGGCTATGGCGATAGTGGCTACTTTGTCATAACTTTAGGTTGGAACATAAATTAAAGAGGTATAACAGTGACAGGTTGCTAGCCTATGTCTTAAAGTATAAATGTGGCTAAAAAATCAAAGAACTAAAAACTGAAGTATGCATGTAACATCTAACACTAAAGAAACTACAAGCACAAATGAAATTTTATACTTAAATTTACATGAAACTGCTGAAAGAAAATTAATCACAAAACAAAACAATGTAACCCTTGCTATTTCTGCCTCTTTTCGCTCAAATAGGAACACATTCCTCTGGCCGTACAACGTCGCACCCAAGACAGTAAATCTAATTTTAAAACATACGACAAACAAGATCCGGCTCACAAATAGGACATCCTGAGACATCTAGGACATCGTACATCACAGACTTATATCAAAATAGATAACTCAAGTGTATGTACTTCGCGTGCCAAAAGAGACCCAAAAAGGGAGAGCAATGCTCTCCCTAAAACGCGATTTCATTTAGTTTGTACAACTTAGATTAGGTTTAACTGCCTAACGACAAGATAACTTGAATAAACCGGCGACACCTCAAAATCGGTTTCACTCGGACTGTTAATTCCCACCACTAAAGCTTTCATGTGACGTTACAGTAGATAGAGAAAAAATGGCACTTTGGTTTTCATACAAATGCAGGAACTCGCGGTATCTATTTCGATATAAGTCTGTGAGGTACATGTTTGGACTCGTCTCTTATGGAACCATTAGCGAAATTGAGCGGATTCCAGTGCCCCACGAGCTGATAATTGAGTCCGTGGTGCCGTTTTACGACCAATTTATCATTTTTTGCGCCACCCCAAAGCGGTTAACGATTACTTCAAATGGTGGTTTACCGATAACGGAACCCTAATTGACTGGTTATTGCTGTGTTTATCGTGTTCCTGTGTGTGGAAATTAGTTAGTAATTTATAGAGGTTTTGCTTAACGAAGGTTTTTGCCGTAACTGTACGGTGCTTCATTTGCTTGCTCAACTGCTCAACTCTGTTTATATAAAGTGTTCTTAAGGAGTTTGAAAGTTCTTCAAAGATCATAAAAATAATGAAGATATGTAGGTAGAATTATCCTAGTTGTATGTTCTACGTCTGTATAAATGGAAAAGTATGATTGTAAACCGTGGTGGTGTCAGGTTTAGACTAAAACCTCTCCGTTTCTCCCGTCGATGTCGTAAAAGACTAAGGAAAATTAGATTAAGGCATATTTCAAAGGCTAGCACTGCTTTCAAACTGTTAGTAAGAAAACAAATTGAGCTCTTGATTATGTTATGAGTAAGATTGGTCTTTCTTCAAATCCACAGACAGTTGAACAGATAATTACTACTTTTTAAGAAATAAATCGAGACACCACGCGACTTTATAAAAGTCATATCTGTAACTGTTAATAATTATCAATTATGGTAAAATCGTATAAGTTTGGCAATTAACTTGATTGCTAATTAGAGCAGTTAAAACCGTATAAGCGTATTGAAATAATTGGAAACTCTGGCTGAATGCCAATGCAGCTGATGTTTTAAACTCCCAAAGCTGGCATGACAAAGTTGTTTTAAATGTAAATCATTATCAAAAATCCCATGTTAAAAACGGCAGTAAAATCCCGTTTGTTTGTAGGTATGTGTGTGATTTTGGTATCGTATATTGTAAACGGAAAATCAACATACTGACAATGCGGTTTTAAATCAAGAAAGTTAATAACTAAAATATGCAGTAAGTAGGGTTTAAAATTTTTGAGTTGTTTAGTTTATTATAAAAACCTGCTAATTTTAATTTCCGTGGGGTGTCGGGCTTAGAATAACACCTCTCAATTTCTTCCATGGATGTCATAAGAGGTGACTAAGATAAGTTAAGGGATGGTTAAGGCGACAGGCTGGCAACCTGTCACTATTATACCTCCTTCATCAATATTTTAACCTAAAATTATGCTGAAAGTGACGTACCGCGAAATAGTCAGTCAGTCAGTCGGTTTTGACTATTAGCGTTTTTTGTGCTGTGCCTACCCCATTTGGGAATACAGGCGTGATGTCAATTAGGAGTACCCCAACGTATGTATGTATCTAGCCAAAGTTAATAAAACTTTCGACTAATAAGTCATATGAACGGGAGACGAGTAAATCCAATTACTGAAGAGACATTACACCGCAACAAAGTTTGGCAGTTTGTTTACCTCCGAACTTTGGTTTAAAAGCTGGCTTATCTGAGGCTCAGAGTAATTGCTTTAAATCCCTGATTTCATTTGAAGCGTCAAATTCCTCAGTTTCAGATATGGACGTAAAACATTATTTATTAATTTAAGTTTCATTGTTCCCATGTGGCGTCATGTTAAGAACACCTCTCAATTTCTTTTAAGGATGTCGTAATATGCGACTAAGAAGATAGGTTAAGGTACAGGCGACAGGCTAACAACCTGTCACTATAGTATATCTTAACTTGAAATCATGTGTGAAGAGATGAATTAATGTGGATGAAACAAAAGAGGTATCTAAGAATCGTGACACGTGGAACAAAGTAGTATTTCTACCCCGGTGGGAAAGAGGTGTCGCTTATGTATGTTGTATGTATACCTACTCGTATGTCCTCTAATTACAAGAATGTCGTTTCTAGAGAAATAGGCTCCATAACGAGTGATGCTTAGTGCTGAATTGTGATGTCCAGCTCCATTAACCTTCTTAGAGCCTGTAAGATAAAATTAATTGTATTAAGATGCCTGCTTTGGTATCATTATGATAACCATTTTGCTCCCTTCTAAGATCATATTAGATCATAAAGATATAGATATGAAGACAGTAAAATCTGAATTTACTTTCAAACATAAAATAGGTAATACCTACTTAAATAATTGTTTGTCCTATTCTATCTTAAAACTACAAAATATAAACATGATTTTTGAGCTAAGAGTTAATCGTAGAAGAGAAAGATATACATTTCGAAAATTTCGTCACTTGCTGCCACTAAAAAAGAAAGCCCACAGTTTGCTTAATTAAGTCAACAACCTACTGAACCGAACCAATTCCGTTAATCCGTTTTTAGTTTGTTCAAATTGGGGATCAATCTGCAAATCTAATTATCAAAGTTGCTTTCTGCAAATATTTCCTGTTTAAACCCTTTCTGGTACTAACCTAGTTTATACTGGCCGGAGGTACACCCTTAACTGCCCATAAACGAGAAGACCAAATGTTAGTCGCTTTAGATTATTTATTGTGTTACACATTGAGACGTATTTTGTCACGTTCTTTACGTTCACGTTATGTAGTCATGACTAAAAAAAAATGTATCTTTCATTGACAAAACAAGTAAATGACGAAGCCAAAGTACTAGACGTTGGGAGTGATGTCATTACGTCGTGCAATTTTTACCTAGGCGTGACGTCACTTACTCCCACTTCGGAAGTTTGGAGGTCTATAAGTAGGTAATCTTTACCTACCTACGTTGATACTCGTATGTAATCATAATCATTTGATTACTCAAAAATATCTGTCCCTTATTTTGGGACTTGTCACTCTGTCACTCTATCGCAGATGGTATACCTAAGCTGTAAGTGCAGAAATCCGTTTTACGAATCATTTACTGTACATACTCACATTTAATATACCTACTATTTCACATAGTTGTTCTAAAACGGTATTTTCAATCAATGGAACTTCTAAAAACCTTGCGCTCAATAGGCAAGGCGAGGTTACAAAAGCAACGCACGGCTATTGTTATTTCTAATCACCACATTGTTTTTAAACGATATCAGAAAAACAAATCACAAAAATGACAGCCAACCTTAGATCAAGTTTAAAAGCCCTAACAGACGACCAAATTTGGTTCTTCGTCGCCGAACAAAATGTTCGGTCAACCGCTGAACACACGTTCGAATTTGGTTTGGAGCCAACCAAGTTCGTGGTTCGGACCAAACCAAATTTGGTCGTCTGTTAGGGCTTTTAGACCCCATGCAATTTGGAAATATAGAGGAATAGAGTTAGGCATAGGCAGAGTACACGAAACGCTGCTATATCGACAAACCTTTGACTATTTCACGTCTTTTCTATCGTAATTGTTAGGAATCTAAGTTGCAGGCCAGAGATACAGGTTGCTAGATTAACCTAATTTCGTACTTGTACATGCTTAGAACTATTTTTTTTTTTGACTAAATGTTCAGTTGTAGAATAGTTGTTCTAACGTTTAACCATTCGATACCTCGCATACTCAAAGCTAACAGATTATGCTTTCAGTTCACCACCTTGTTTTTATTTCATCGACTATTGCCGGCGGCTTCGTCCCAACTTCAGTTAACTTACTATTTTCTGAAGTACCCATTTTGCATGAAAACCAATCACGGAATTGGCTTTTACTTTGACGATTTTGATATCCGGTTAAAAATCGATAGGTACATTGATGTGGTATGTCGATCAGCTAATAAAAAAATATTTGTCACTTGGCAACCGGATAGCCCGTGCAGTGATTAGAGAACCTGACAGTGAAATTTGTAGATCCCAAGTTTGATTCCCTGTCAGGACAAATGTTGTACGATGACTGCGAACGTTTGCTCTCAAGTCTTGGATACATAATATGTAAGTTTATCCGTTGTCTAGTACCCATAGCACAGGCATTAAATTGCCTAATTTGGGACTAGGTGATTGGTGTAAATCGTCCAATGATATTATTCTTACAATTAACGGTCTAAGACGATCATTGGAAAAGAAAAAAACAACCCTCCTAAAGGTTCCTAACTAGTAGAAACTGTCGTGCGATTTCTGCATCTTTTGATATCCGATCCGACGGTCGTTTAGATGTTACAGACTTTAAGCAATTTCACTTAGGTTCAATTGTTTAAATAGACTGTGTCCACATGTAAGTTAATAACTCACTATTTAACACATACAAATAAATGTGAGTTTAATATAAATTAAATGTACCTGATTGGACGTCTCCTACATACAATTGTCAATTTAATTTCGGGTCAAGTAAGTGTCTTATCCGGTATTTCTAAAATAAACACGGACTTTTATGAAAAGTTACACGTGGATTTCTTTTCGATTGATATCAAGCGTCGATTGCATTTCAACAATTGGGTTTAGCACTTTGATATTATAAACGTTCAGGCAAATTGAAGGATGGACGAGGGTCAGATACGCTCGCTTTAGTTTTGGACAAGAATGCTTCTTTGGAACAGAGCTGTACTAGGAAGCCATCAACATGTTATTGATGTTCTGATATAATTTATGTGGATGGCATACGATGTAGACATATACATACTAGAGAGCTATTTACAAATATTGGGCTAAATTTCACGAGGCTTCTAAGAATATTCCTAATGAAACCATGCACAGTACGTGCATTACTGAAACAAAAGAAGTTTCATAATTAACAGCTTGGGCGTAAACAAAAATGCGGGTAAATGTCTTTTTTTATTCGAATTACCCACATCTCGTTACAAAATATTTACTTATTAATTTTATAATTTTTGTGATGGATATTAGCAACATTATAGCTAGACATAGTGGGAAGTATTGTGAAAGAGTTGTATTCTTATTAATATTTAACTTAAAAGTTTAGAGTTTTGGTAACGTCATGGCCACAAGACCACTGGTCTCTTTTGATAGAACCTACGAGTAGCATAGTTCCTCGATAATTTTAAGAGTCGCAAAATGAATATCAACGTGATTTAGAGTTTTTAAATTTGTACGGTCAAAAATAAACTTTAGGTATTTATTTTGTCAATTAACGCTACGCTAAAAAAATCTAACGAAATCATTTTTGGAGTCACGAAATCAAGGGATATGGCACGGTGCTTGCATTTTAGAGACAGACAAGCAAAAAGGACACAATGCCTATCATTAAAATGCTTTGTAAAAAGCTGTTAACTTCGATTTTATTACCGGTATTGATAAAATCCTTTCAGATTCCGATAAACCACCTTTTCATATCCTGCCCTACTTGAACACAAAAGACTAACACATGACCGGACCTTTTCAATTGTTTGATTAAAAATTGAAATCGCTTCCTTCACTTGAATATTGATGGAAATATCGAGATAAACATGAGCGGATAACAATACTGAAGTTTACTTTTTAGCATTTGGTTCTTATTCTTTAACCATTGGCGAAAAAAGATGTGTGTTTGTCTGTGGCATCGTAGCTTTCAAACAAATGGGTAGATTTTATTGTAGCATTTCTATTCTTTATGATGTTGATGCTTGAATTTAAAATGTTACAGATCTTAGATCTTTTTATTGGAACATTTTCTTACAGAAACGACTTGAGTTTAAATGGTCTTCCAATGAAATTCCATAAATTCATAATAGAAATAATGACATTTATTACCATTAGCTCGACACAGATGCAAACAACAGAAAGCAAAACAGTTTAAACAAGAACAAAACAACGAAACAGCGCCTTAATATTACAGATTCAGTAATCTAGCGGGGCCATACACCAACAAAAAGGGCCGCTAATTCTAAAACAATTTTCGCTATAATTATGACCTAAACAGAACAAAACAGTGGGTGAAAAAACATTTGGCTTAAAAGACACACACGAGTTTGTATTAGCCGGCGGCGTTTTGGAATTTCAAATTAAATGGTCAAAAATATTCTGCAATAAAATTTGTAGGCTGATCCCGCAATTTTACTGAACGAAATTGACACATATATGGTTACTTCGATTTCTAATTTGAAACAGGCGAAGTACTTATTAGCAAAAACACACAACTGTGTGCCCATAATTAACGAGTAGGTTTGTACTTCATCAGAGCACATCGCGCCCAATTACTATAGCACAACTTCCCACAGTAAAGTTGTGGGTGTTAAAATTAACAATGCCGCTTAAATTACAGGCAAGACAATTACACCAATTATCCACAAGATGTTATGGTTAAATATTTACACCGGTAATTATATGCAAGACGAAGTTGAATAGGAATCGGCCAGTGACGTCAGTGGCTTATTATCAAACGAGAAGCGTCCGCCATCGCATTTGCTATTCATTTTGGCATTTTATGGTATAAGGATAAGGATGGTGAATTATGGCCGGATAGAGTGACCGATATAAAACTTGAAGGCCCTGTTAAAATCTCTGACGTGGCAGTGTTAGGAATTGTTTATGTGCAATCATTATATGATCGGAAAAAAGTTACAAAAATAAACTAGTGTGTTGTGTGTGTGTTGTGTGTGTGTGTGTGTACTAGGGGAAACGCTGCCAGCCTTTTGGGCACCATCCCACGGGGGCCCTTTTTAGATTTAATTTAGTTATTTTTATTATTAAGTATATTTATAGTCTGTTCTTTTTAGGTTTAAATTGTAAATAACATGTACATTTTTCATTATCCAATAAAAAAAACATAATTAAGGCACGTTTATACGACATTAGCAATTATTATGTGTTCAATTAATTTAATTTTAAGAAAATTCATCATTACAGAATTACTAACTTGTAAAAATAAGATAAAGTCTTCTTTGAGCAAAATAAAAAATAATTATACGTTAAAAATAATATTGTAATTGTTAGTAATAAGTGACAATAAAATTGTAAAATTGTATAAATTGTAAATGACATGTATTCGTTACTTAGAATAGGTATGATATTTTAGACTTAATTTTAACATATGAAGTAATTATTAAAGTTAATATTACAAATGTGAAACTAATTTCACTTTTATTAGGTAGGTTTTAGTAGGTATGTACAATCTTAAAGCCCCAGGCGTGACGGTATTGGTTGCGATATGTGAAATTATACGAAGATGGGCACACAAAGCATCGGCCGGGAAAAAGGGTTTTTCGTTCAAACCATCATGCTACCGTATCGTGCTTCCCGCTGTGCATTAGGTATCCATCTTTTTTAACCACACCATAAATAAATGATAAGCAAACATTACTATGGTCTAAGAAAAAACACGCTTCCTCAGTCCCATCGTTCCAATTATGATCATCTATTAATTAGTACTTGATTTCATCATTGATTTAAACATTCGTCATTGCGTGTTGTCAATACTACAAACGACTTGATACTGGAGTTTATAGAAAACGGCAAGCTCCAAAAGATGCCATTTCCTAAGACCAACTGTTCTTGCAAATTTATTCTTCGATTATAAATTCCAATAACACGAAGAACTGACGCAGTTTAACCAACTACGAAAACTTCACCTTATTTCATTTTACTAAGAGCCCTAGTTTACCTCTAATAAATAGTCACGGAGCAACAAAATTGAGTATGTACATATTTACTACTTACCTGATGTCCATTTGCATACATATTATATCCCACTAACTCGCGCTGAGCCAGTAGCCGCAATATCTTAAAGTAAACACTTCAGTGCGAAATGCTTCAGTTTACTCCCAAACAGCGCACAGAAACGGCTATTTCATTGATATTAATATCGGAGAGAGTATTGATTATCGATATTACATTAGCCACCTAGAACATATTTACATAATGCTTCCTGTTACAGATTCGTGCTCTCAATGCTCTTTTGAATGTAGCCGGCGGCGACAGAAAACTCTAATAAAAAGACGTTGGAATTGAGTGACAAAATGTTTGACAGACGTAAGGAAGTGTCTCCGAATTCCGGCGCGTCTTCATCGAGTCGACAGTTTTGTGTCGTACCGTCGCGTTGTCAGGTAAACTTTACTGCAAATGGGTCGGCTGACGAGTTTCCGAAGTTATTTCAAGAAAACACGCATTTCAACTTTTCTTCTTCATGAAGCGCGACCCGTAAATGGCGATTTCCTTTGAAATTAGACATTTGTCAAGTTTACTGCCAACCCTAATTGGGCCGGTGCTGGGGGCAAATAGCCTTAATCCTCTGAAATCCTGGGGAGACATGTTCTCGCAATGGGACTGCGAAAGAAAAATGGGCAGTAAAGGTCCCTAAATACCATAGATAAAAGAGTTACGCGTTTCCCTTTCTATTTTAAACAGCTTCGTTCCTGCAATTGTTGGTAGCTGCATGTGTGGCAGTAATTTGTATGCAGCGATCGTTTTATTTAATTCTACTGGCCGTGTCGAGCGGGCTTATTTTTATACGTTTTATGGGCTTTATCGGTTAACTCCGCGTGTGAGATCGTGTGATAGCGCCTGCATATGGCTCACCGGGATCAAAGAAACTTCGTACGACGCGATAGAGCATTCCATCTCGCTCACTCTCCCCGAATCCTTAAGGGATAGCGTGAGATCTTCACGACTTTTGTCTGGTTTCAGTTACTTCCGATTGGAGCAACGATGTGGATATAGCCCCGTTTTCATTTTTATTGTGGTCGCAGAAGAATAAAAGTACCAGATGTTTATGTTCGGAGTTATCGAGGCGTTAAATTTTAGGGTTGTTTTAATATGAAGGTTTATTTATTTTATTCGTTAGAACAGATTTACGACGTGAGTAAATATTTGAGTATCCTGAGCCAACGCATTGTCCAGTGATAAGTATTTTTTTAGTAAGTTCGTACGCGTGCTTTGTAGAGGAAAACTAAATTTTATGTCACTAACTTACTTATGGTTGTCTAAATTGGTAACCATTGTACAATGTTTAACGACGCCGGAACGGCATCCGGTATTAATTCCAGTCCGTTAACCTGAGATCTAGGTTTTTATGTGGTTATGCTCCATTCAAAAACTTACTGAAAACGTACGTAGCAAATAGTAAGTACTTAGTATTTTTTATAAGTGATGGATAATTATCTGGCTAAATCTAGTTAGACTTGTGATATCTTTTTCAAAATTTTAAGAGTATCTACTACTGGTAGAAATAAGTTTTATTTTGATAAGTAAGTAACCATTGATTTATTAACATTGATCAACATATTCGAAGAGAAAACGGGGAACAAAAGGCAAATCTACGTGGGTGGATCAAAAAGTACCCGTGTTAGAAAAGAAAACGCGGATATTTTTTAAAACTTTTATTTTATGTTTCAACATGATCTCTTCCCAGATCATTACAGTTTTCCTTACGTTTCGGCCACTTCTTTAACCCCTCCAAAAAGTAGGATTTGTTAAACTCTTTAAAATATGCTTCTGTTTCCGCTATAACTTCTTCGTTCGACTTGAATTTCTTTCTCCCGAGCCATGTTTTCAAGTTAGGGAACAGAAACAAGTCACAGGGAGCCAGATCCGGCGAGTAAGGCGGGTGTGGCAGCAATTCGTAACGTAGTTGGGTTAGTTTGGCGGTGACAATTTTAGATGAATGTGCTGTGCGTTGTCATGATGGAACAACAATTTCTTCTTCGCCAAATGGGCCGTGTCTCCTTTATTTTTTCATCAAAACGGTCCAATAACTCACAGCAGGGTACAGCCCTGTGTAGTTTCCCCTGTTTGTAAGAAATTTATAAGGATTATTCCCTTACTATCCCAAAAAATCGTGGCTTTGACTTTTCCGGCTGATGGGACTGTTTTTGGATTCTTTGGGGCAGATTCGTGAAAAAAAATCCATTGCTTTTACTGCCGCTTGGTCTCTGGTGTATAATAATTTAAAAATGGACCCAGGTTTCGTCAACAGTAACGATACGACGTAAAAACTCCTGCGGATTTCGCTCAAACAGGCGCTAACACTCCTTCGACATTGACAGCCGTAACCGCTTATTTTCATCCGTGAGTAATCGCGGCACCCATCGGGCGGACACTTTTTTCAATATTTAATTTATCGTGTATTATATTAATTTCTATACCGTACGACACCCCTATAGCCTCTGCT
The DNA here is from genome assembly GCA_005406045.1 of Adoxophyes honmai. NCBI lineage: Eukaryota > Metazoa > Arthropoda > Insecta > Lepidoptera > Tortricidae > Adoxophyes > Adoxophyes honmai. The sequence goes on from BHDV01065359.1 coordinate 218,574, forward strand.
ACTTCACGCACTATGATTCGTCGATCGGTGACCAACATTTTTTTTACCTTTTGCACGATTTCTTCGGTAACCACTTCTGCCAGCCACCCAGGGCGGTCCTCGTTGAAAATAGACGTACGACCTAATTAACTTTTATTACTTCGCATGTTTTTCCATCCAAAAATAAGAAGCGAATTACGGAACGATATTGCTCTTTTTCCGTTTTGTACGAAAAACAAAACAAGTCTTACAAATTTTGCCGTCAGAAAAAAAAATTGAACCAAAGACAATTAACAGTTTTCATTTTTTTATTTTATAAGGTCCATACTACACGACGGTAATGCCAACTTTTCTAAGTAATGCCACATGTCATCAAACACGGGTACTTTTTGATCCACCCTGGTATCTTTCCATTTTAGAAATACCAAGTCACCGGCTACAACGTCCCTTGCGCTGATGCTAATTATAGCTTCATGGAATTTGCGACACAAACAATGAACTGATAGGTCCCTCTTTACGAATACTGTATGCGTTTATTGAACTAATATCGACGCTTGAAAGCGACATATTTTTACGATTAGTAGTCGGTTTTCCGATTTCGCCTTCTTCTGCTATAGTACATTGAGCAACTAGGGGAGGAAATGGAACATTATTAACGAGAGGCTGTTAGAAGCCCGACGCCGCAGGCGGAGGGCATTTATGCCTCGAGTTTATAATGTCCTTTACTCCCCGTGTTACACACAATGTTTTTCATCACATTTGCGAGGAAAAACTAAAAATTAAAGAAAATTCATGACATCACGTCACCGCGCCGCGCTATTCCTTGTCCGCGCTGTCACTGCTGTCAGTGCGTTTAGGTCTATTGTCACTTTTTTTTATTATATACCACAGACAAGAACTATGTTTCGTACAGAATTCGAATGGTCATACAGCCAGATTCTACCAAAAAGGTTCAAACAAATTTACGAAAAATGCATAGTAAAAAACGCGTTGAGATACATCCAAAGTATTAAATTAATACAGTTTCATAATGCATACATTAATTTTGCATTTAAAAATTGGCCATAAGTTTTAATAGCAGATTTTTTATTTTTACATTTGTAACCTCCTTAGTCTGAACTAACGTACCTATACTAACTTTTGCAATTTTTAAAACTAAACTTTACCTCCCATAGGATGTAATGATAACTCCCGCGGTTACAATTTAGGCCTTTGTACTGAAGGATACGCGCTTGTAACACCACCATTGACGAGCAAGTGTGATGAAAAATATATAGCCACCTATGCTTAAAAATGATGTAAAAATTAAATGCTGTTATTTTTATAAAAGCTCTTGCAAAAGACTTTCTTCCTTCCATTGTGCTTTTTGGTTTATTTCAATAAATAACAGTAAATATCACGGGACAACTCACACCAAGTAACCCAGTCTTAAACTAAACAAAAACGTACATACTATTGACATCTACTAAGCAACGAGTTAACACACTAACCTATGTATAATTATATCGACAAATATCCATACTAATGTATGTTATACATATTAAACACACAAGTTTCGGCAGCAAACATTCATGTAAATCACACAAAAATCTGCATCGACTGGGAATCGAACCCGGGATCTCAAGTTTCGTAGTCAATCTCTAACAACTGGGCCATCCGACAACTGTTTAGCCCAAAGTACATCTGTGGTTTTATTGGCCACTAAAGAATGGGGTAAGTTTTTATTTATAATCCTCAGAGAAGTAAGTTTGGGCATAGCGGAGATTAAGGAAGTTCCAAGCACTTGTATCGGCGGAGCGGGTCCTGAGGGAACAATCCCGAGGTATTATGCCCACAGCAATAGAATACAATGCTCGGGAAACTTTGGTTGTGCCGATATTATTGAATGTTATGTTATGCATATGTTTGTTCATTAAAGATATTTTGCATTGGGGGAGTTAGCTATTTGGATTTGGAATATCTCTACTCTAATGATCTTTCTTTAGCGGAGAAAGATAATAATAGGCATGTGTAGTGGGCTAGTGGGTTAAAAATATATCATTCTAATTAGTCCGTTAGTAAGATTATGGAAAAATATAAGACAAGTGTTTTTTGGTCACATAATTAAACATCGGCATAGGTATAGATCATCAAACTTCCGGAGTGTGGGCTTGTGATGCCGTGGTAAAATTTGTAATTTCTTGTTTAACAAATAAAAGAAAAACACGTGTACCTACAATGTTTTATCGTAACCTATCTAGCGGACTAAATAGTTTTTTTAGTCGACTCCTCAATTTGTGGCTCATAATTATGGAAACGTTCTTAAAAACAACAATTATGTGTCGATTTTGATAGATGATTAAAATATTATTTTAATATTTGAATTTAATAAATTTATTGAATGAAAACACCCGCATTTTGCAGTCAATTTGTTTCACAGTGTCAACCAAAGACAAAAGAACTAAGAAATAAGATACTCGTACTGTCTTAAGACCACTGGCCAATCTATCCGGGATTGGCGCGAGTCGTCTTGAGAAGATTTTAATTTAGTTGCCTACATTGAAAGAGACCTAGACAAGGATTGAGCAAGCCTTTTCTAACACATTTTTACTATCCGAATAAGCGTTTTGTTACGGTCTAGGGTTTAATATTCAATGGGTGCGGGCTATCCGCTGCCCATTGTCCGCCATCTATTTGATGTCTCGCCCTTGCTCCGTCATTCTTTACTTATTTACTTGTCATTTGGATCGGCTTCGCTTGGTTTACGTGTGAGATTTAATGTTCGGGTCGCTAGATGTTGACAGAATATATAAAATTACAGGGCACAACCTACGTAGAAAGATATCTGAAAAAAAAAACTGACATAGACCGATTTTTCAGTCATCTTTGTCTTTTTCTTCCTAATTTAGCAACATTAGAAAATAAATAATACCCGTGTGGTGCCGGGTTAGTAGAATAGCACCTCCCCCTTTCTTCCCGTGGGTGTCGTAAGAGTCGACTCTGGGAAAGGGTTGGTGTATTGTGGGCGATGAGCTAGCAACATGTCACTACAATATCACGTTTTACCATCTGATTACCCCGTAATTGCTAAACGTGGCACTGGATTTTTGAATTCATGTGCTCTGCCTACCCCTCTTGGGAACACAGGCGTAAGAATATGTATGTATGTGTATAACTAACATAGACAATTTTTTCAGACATCTTTCTCTTTTTCTTCCTAATTTAGGAACATTAGAAAATAAAAGATAAATTAAATATAGAATTTATTCTTCGAATTCTTGGAATGGAAAGCAAAGGAATAATTTTAAAATTCAACATCTCTTTTGTAGTAAATTGAAAGAAAACGGTTGACAATTGGATTATACGAATAATTCTGCGCCACGAAATATCAAAAAACATTTCATTTTTAACAATTGCTGGTCGACTTTATCATCAAGTTGTCGTATCGTCAACTGTGCGGTTATTATACGATAAATAGCGATTAGACACGAAACCGCATTCACCCCACAAGTAACAAAATGATCTCCGTGTTAAAATCCCATCAATTTGCATACGCACCGCCACGTTTGTTAAAAAAGGAACGTTCTAAGCGCAACCGTTATTAGGGAAATGATTCAAAATTGTGTTGGGAGCAGGGAGATTTACCCACGCAGTCACGTGGGCGACAAAACGCGTGATCTAAATTGCGAGTGGCCTCGCAAATTACGCAGGTTACGCGTGTTGTGGAAAGGATGTTGCCAGGATTTGGGCTAGCTTCTAAATACGAATGTTTGCAGCCCTATTAAAACGTCTGCCAGAGCGAGGTTGTGTATTCTTCAATGATCGCAACTTTTGGTTACACATTTATACACGGTGGCCGAAAACCGACCCTAAATATTTTAATCAATGGTCGGGTATAGGCTTCTGAAAACGATTGTAAAATATGTCCAGAATTTTTTCACTATTGACCTTGAGGGAGACAAATTTACATCGCTTTTCAGTTTAATGGGTCCTGTGTTGTATATACCAACCTTAAGTCTCGTAAGCTAGCGCGTACGTACCTGCAATCGTTCGACATTGCGATGTTACGCAGTTGACAAACAGCCGGCCTGCGCATTTTCAGATTTTTGTATTTTTTTCCTGAAAATTTCGGGAAAATTACAGGGGTTTTCAGACACGTATACCCGACCACTGGTTATAATATTTCCGGCCAATTCCCGGCCACTCTGTATAATAGTCACAATGATCTTTTTTAATATGCATATTAATAAATCTTTCAGCTAAGACTACTAGGTGATGTCGGAAATTTATAGCCAAAAGCAGGGTAATTATAAAGTAATTATAAACATTTACAATTCTCGTACTAACAGACGGTCCTCCGAAAAATAGCGCTCTATGAGCGAGTTATCGCTATTTTAGGTTTAATACGAAACATAGACCCTTTTTCCTTTATTAAAGAGATAGGAAGATGACATAACGTTGTCATTTTCTTATTTCTAGTAAACTAAACCGTCTATAGATTGAATATGGGGACAGGCCATTAGTGAAGCTCATATTTCGGAGAATCGCCTCGTTTGTACGGATATTATCAGTATACGTTTACTAGTCCTTGCCAGAAAGCTACTATCAATAGCATAAAGTGGTGTCAAGGAGAACATAATACATTAGATGTGCGAAATTTGCTTATGCTATTTTGAATTCCATGAACACTATTGAGCATGATAGAATGTATGTATGGTTCATTCACGGAAACAAATTAATGGGGAAAACAAAAAATGCAGAGTTCAAACTTAGCTACCTTTATTTTATCAAAAATCTTTTGACAGATTGTAACTTCACAATAAAATTTTCCTACAATTTTAAGTGTTTAATTATTATTATTTAAATGGACTTCCATCAACGAATAAAGATAAATTATGTGTCACTTAGGGGTCGTGCAAAAATAAAAATCACTTTGAATGAGAATACTCATTTTTGAAAATAAATTTCCCCAAAGCTAGGAACTCTTCGGAGTATCGGTAAAAAATATTTTTTTTTACTAGAAAAACCTTGCTTTTTTGTATAAAGCCTATACTCGAGTCCCAAATGTTAAGTTACCATCGTTGCAAGATGATCTTAAAGCCCTAGACTTGTTGGTAAACAAGCGACGATTCGCCGCAGGCTCAGGGTCCTAAGAGGACCTTGGTTACTCCCAGACGAACGTAGAATAATATTATTAGGCCGCGACCGCGGTTGGTAAACACAACCCGCGAAATTGAATGCGGGTCTAATAAAAAGGACGGGAAACGTGTATGTGACTGCAAGGAATAATATTTGAGCTTAAGACACAGAATGTTTGAAAATATTAACTGTCTTAACTTAGTCATGTTCAAATATTTAGAAATCTCGCGGCTCATTTTTCGTGGCAATGATGGTCTTTTCGAAGCGCTGGTAGACGCAATAACTATTTGTAAAAATGCTACTTACTTAAAAACCGGTTTACCTACAAGAACAAAATTTGGCAATTTTATTAAGTAAATGAAAAGAGTCAAAATTCAGTCTTCAAATATACGACATAATAACAAATAAATGAATAATTTAACGAATACCCAGATAAGGTTCTTTAGAATATGAAATTGCTTTAAAATATCGACAATAAAATATGGAGAACTGATACGAAGAGTTAATACAATGCAAAAATAAAATTAGTTTTTCCAATACCACACCTCTCTACGGTATTTTATTTGAAGCCAGTAACAGTGACGAGGTACTGCATACAAATGTTATCTTTAATATCTCCGGGCGCCATCAAAGGAAGATAACATCAGTTCCATGAAATGTTCAAACACCAGAAAACACTTCAAGAGTAGGTGCTAACTGCCAATACGAAATTACTTTGCTGAGTGGGATCAGAGGAGAGATCAATAAGTCAATTCCTTCTTCCAATTCCTCGTTTAAAATTCGATATGCATTTGTCATGGGTGTATTAAATTAGATACATGGGATTTACTTGATAGATTCTGGGTACCTAGTGAAAACAGAGACAGATTGGTTTAATACTTCGCCACTTTCAGTTTCTAATAAAACTGTTTTTTTATTTAGTAAACTTCGAAACTCCAAAGTTTCCCAAACACAACCACAGCCCTTCACAGAGCGTAAGTAGAATTTTGAGGAATTCCTAGGTCTTAAATTAATTAAGAACTTAAAATTTGTTGAAGTCTAGAAATTGTAATTCTTAGAAAAGAGTTGAAAGTTGATTTCAGAAGAAACAAGTTCGCATCATGTTGATGGTAACTGGGCTCAAATTGAAAATACGACCACTGATATTTATGAAAAAAGTTGCCAGAGAAAAGAAGGCGAAAGGGTGCGTTTAACTGCTCCATTTATTAACATTCTAACAGCAACCGTCAGACTCCTCTCAGAATCCATTTTATTTTTCATAAAACCTTTGTTTGCTGACGTTATTTGATCTAGAATGTGTTTAGTCTGGCACTAATCCCCTATAAAGTATCTGAGATATTTTGTTAGCTAGTCTCCGCTTAATAAAATATGTATTTTATTGAATAAAATTGGCGTTTCCATTCGCTTACTTTTATTGATTTTGGACAAATCCCGCATTTTGTTTAAGTTTCACTAAGATACGTAGCAAGTCGTAGTGTGAAAGTGATCTGGAGTTTTGAATGTTTTGTTTTACGACCCTTTTGAAGTGCATCTGGAGTTGAGATAGGTAGACAAACAGACGTCTCTCTAGTTTTACTGCAGTAGTTTAACAGCTTAATGATGATCTCCATAGCAAATTGAAGATATAAGTTTTGCTTTTGATCCAGACGTTTGCTCATTCACTAGAGTTTGTGAGTGATTAGTGGGGTTAACCGGCACATACCTATCTCACTAGTAGTCATTACTTTTCAGGGATAATCAGGGGCGTTATGTGGGGATTGTTTTATGTGACGGTTTTATGTGCAATAAAGAGTCATACAACAAAATTATTTTGTGATACTCTTGCGTCCAATGGCTACTGTAGCTTCTGTGCTTAGTACGCCATGTGCTATTTTGATGTATAAGCTACATTACTGTAAAGTTTCATTAAAATCCATTCAGTAGTTTTCGCGCTAAAGAGTAACAAACATCCAAACATCCAAATATCCAAACATAGTAGGATTATATAAACTTCCAAAACAAAATAAATGTTTTCAGAGTGGAACTGAAAAATTAAGTAAGCCGAAAAATGAACGCATTAAATATCCCAAAAATAAAATCTTTTCCAGATGAAGCGACGCATAAACCACTGTTTTTATAAGAAAACTTTTCGCATTAAGCTTTACAACTTTCAGATTTTAGTTAGATTTTTTACAGCTTTCAACTGTCGCGACATTGAATGAACATGTAGTTAAATGCATTTTTAGAACTTAACTACGTTATTTTACTGCCTTATTAAGCAAACGTAGTCAAACACAACTATAGACCTTATAACGGACAGCATAAGATTTGAACTCGTTTAATTTTAGGGTGCGGTTGTATTTTATTTATTTAGATATTGTTTTATGTTAGTGTATAAACACAATAAAAGTTTAATGATCACTATAATACTATGCTAAGCAAGCAATAACATTATCGATATGTTCCGGGCCGTAAAAGTTACTAATCTTTATGATGTATTTTATGGTTATATTCTATCACAGTTTTATTGTCTTGCTTGTTTAATTATAATGTCTGTTTCAACATTACACTACATACCTATTTGCATTTGTTTAAATAATATCGAACACATGCAAATTACGCCTATACAGAAATACTCCAAAATGGGGCAAGTAGACTTTATGAAACTACAATTACTTCACGTTCCATAGCTACTTTTACCAGCATTTATTTTAAGGTTTTCGGTTTAGAAGTAGGTATAATAATCACATGTTTCTAGCCTGTAGTGTTGTCTACACTATAGCTTAATTAATCCCTTTTCTTAAGTCGATTCTTACACCACCCCCAGTAGAAATAGAACAAACAAAAACTAAAAAATAACGTATGTTGCTAGAACATCTAGTTGTATTAAAATTCGTAAATTAAAATTTCATAGTTTTACAGCACGTCATTCAAAAGCCTATTTTGGAACAGAAACTGAATACAAACAGTTCTATTCCCGTTCCATAATGCACCTGGATATTTCTAAATAGCCCATTACTTATTTTTATGATCTACCGCGTAAGATAAGACGTTGGTTATTCCGTTTATAACTTTTATAAAACTTTAACCTGAACGCCACCGATACAATCTTGTCCAAGTTTATTGCTAAGAAGACTATCGGGTTATCGCTGGGGTGCAGTTTAAAAAGAGTTTTCTATGATGATCGTATACAGGTAAAGTTATTGTAGTGGAGCTATTTACAGGTTATTAGGTTGGCCTCCGCCCGCGTCTAGTTTACAAAAAACAACTTTAAAGCAGGTGTTCAGATAACTTTTAAATTATTGTGTTCCCCGTGTAAACTTTGGTAACAATTGTGAAAGGGATTTTACACATTTTGCACAGGGTGGAGTTTTTTTTCATAGAAATCTTTTATATTTTTATTGTGCCGTGTGTTGTCATCGCCTAAGGAAAAAGGTAAGTAAAGATATATTACCCAAAAATATGCTTGAATTTGTTACGAAACATGAAATAGTCAAAGTTTTGTCCGTGTTTCACGTGCTCTGCTCTTCTCTCTGCTCTCTGTTCTTCTGCCCCGTGTTTGAAAAGATTCCATTTTATATTTTGTACAGTACTTATTTTCAACACGTGACATCTGAAGTCATCAGATGAAATTGTTGCTTTTAAATGAAATTCCTCTTGTGACGGGGATACGTTTGGCCGGGTACACAACACAACATGAAACGAAACGTTGGACTCACATCACGAATTTCAAGGCCTTTCGAGCAATACAATTTATTTTTTTAAAAAGTTCAAAAAGGCAACATGGCTTCCTTATTAGATCATGGAACATGAATGAAATAATTACTAAATTATAAACGCGAAAAATTTTTGTGAATGATGTAATATTTCATTATAGTTATCCGAAGTCATATTTTTTGCAGCTGAAATTATGTTGTGAATAAAAATAAACATTTTACTATACAAAAAATGCGAAATGCTGAAAATTAACAAAGCTGGATACTGACTACAATATACAATATTTTGTACCTACTAACAAAAGCGACTTATCTCTGAAGAGATCTCTTGCAACCAACCTTAATGCCAAAGGTGTTGTGTTAATAAAGAATGTCTGGTCAAGTTTACATGTAATAGTTTCCGTAAATTATATTATTTTGTAAATGGTCAACGATTTTTAAACATAAAACTACCGTGAGACTCACTCATAGTTAAATAGCGAAACTACTCACGAGAAATTAAAAAAAATAAACCGCTTCCGAATCGAGGCGCACGTTCTTGTGGTAACTATAAGATAAAAGTATTCTGAATTTGGAATAAATATGTGACCGTCCATGAGAAAAGGGTCCTTATGGCAGTTTCTAGTTACGGAGATATTAGCTGTTTTGTAAAATCGTTCAA
>BHDV01065359.1:231532-255954 GCA_005406045.1 Adoxophyes honmai
CTCTAGCTTTCACGGTTCGTGAGATACAGCCTGGTGACAGACAGACGGACGGACGGACGGACGGACAGACAGACAGCGAAGTCTCGGTAATAGGGTCCCGTTTTTACCCTTTGGGTACGGAACCCTAAAAAGGCTTGTCATTTAAGTTTAAGCATCTGTGTGGTATAGCAGATGTGTAAGGCGATGATAATCTTTGTATGCTAAAAAAAGTAACATTATTTTTCGAATCTTGACTTTTTTTATTTTAGGGTTGTGAGTGAAATGGACAAAAAATTACCTATAGTGCGCAAAGAACAGTTTTACAAATCTCTGGTACATTGTTATGAACATCCTCGATTTTTACAACAATGTCTGACACACTCCTCTCTTCGGGGCCAGTCTTCTATTGATCATTATGAAAATGCGCTGACCGTGAGAAACGCTCTAGTTTAATATAAATAACATTTTGTTTACAGGTTGTTTCCGTACTCCTAAACGGGCACGCCGAACGGAATTTCGAAACTGACGGTATTGTTTTTCTGTTGAGATATAAAAGTAGGTACAACAGTTTTAGACAGTGAAAAATATTGACAAAAATATTATCACGCAACTAGTAAACTTATTTTTACACAAAAACCTAAATTTGCTAATCTCTGAATTTATTGCCCTATAAACTATAAACTCATTTAACTATGAAAATATACCAACAAAAAGGGCAACCCTCGTCGTTATTAAAGACCTATTAATAAAGATAAGCCAGCAAACATCAGGAGAACTATAAACATACTTTATAATGAAAATATACAACAGCAAGATGTCAAATAAATCAACATTAAGCAATAAAGGCTTCTTAGTCTTTGATCTTAAATATAATAATCCAACGGAGGGGCGCGAAGGTCCCCAGAACTTTTCGACTCGGGCTGAATTTAAAGCCACAAAGAAAATTCCGTGCCATAATTCTGTGGAATTCAATTCTCGCGGCGTACATTGGATTATGATTAAATATATCGATGGTGTAACTCCCAAAGGGAGTAAGAGACGTACTGAGATGATGTCTCTAAGGCTGTTTTGGAAGTCTTCGGTCTTGTGGCGGTGTCGACGCGTCATTCACAGGGTCCTAAGGGCTCGTTTAGACAAGTCAGCAACCCTTTGATGACGGTGTTTGCTTGTGATAATTACTCGTCTGTAGAGAGCTTTTGAATTTAATGACAAACATCAATTAACGAGATGATTGAAACTGTTATCGTTTTGTGTTTAGAAAGCGTTCCATTATTTTCTTTAATAATGGTAACACATCTCCATTTCTTCCGTGGATGTCGTAAGAGACTACTAAGGAAACAGGCTAAATATGATATATTTTAGGCGATAGGCTAGGAACCTATCTTAACATACCTACCAACTTAAAACCTAAAATGATGTGCTAGAAGTGGCCATGAAACGTGAAATGGTCATAGTTTTGTCAATGTATGTACCTATTTAATTATGAGTACCTATGTTATACAGTTGAGTCAAAAATGCATTTTTCTCTAGACTAAAGTGACCCTTCACACGACCATGCATCGTCCCGCCATCCAAAAAGTTAAAAAACCGCGCATAAAATCCCTCGCCTTCGGCCGTCGAAATTTACGACCTCTGTCTGCGTAAAATAAGTACTTGCGATAAACTCGCAGTGTAGACGAATCTTTTCAGATGCAAAATCCAAAGTTTGGGCAACTTTCCCGACCAATTCACTCCTTATTCGGCGTTCGGTTACCACGTCAACAACATACGTATTGGTCCAGCGTGCCTTGAACTTTCAACTCGGAGGAATCAATATTAAGATCGAACGCGAGGAGCATTAGAATTAGAAACCAAGGGATATTTTATCCAGTTCGCGGCACTGGTTTACTTTGTTTATCGTCTGTTTTTTTAATCCAAATGGTCGGAGACAAGAGCAAGTCTGAATGGAGGTAGGTTCTTTCTTAAACTATTCTTAAGTAGTAGGGAAATAATGCTAATACCAAACGCCTATACTTAGTTTAATTATGTTAGAGAATGTGTTAGGTCTCAAATCCCCTGATTTTACTCGTTTGCATGAAAATCTCAGCCAATAATCAAGAATACAGAAAAATACAGTTTTTAGTACAGCCACCAGCATTGATATCTGCCATAGAAGAGCGTCTACAAAATTCTGACACGACCTTGAATAGAGTCGTGTCAGATGTTTATACTGCATTGTTGTGTCGGATAATGGTGCTAGTGTCTGTACTATGACAATGTCATTTGTCTACCTTTTTTTTCATGTTAAGCATGTAATACACATAGAAGGTGATACACAAGCTCCAAATCACCCAAAGAGCCATGGAACGGGCTATGCTAGGTATCTCTCTACGTGATCGAGTCAGAAACACAGAGATCCGGAAGAGAACGAAATTGGTCGACATAGCCCATGTGATCGCTAGCAGAAAATGGAGGTGGGCGGGCCATATATGCCGTAGACAGGACGACCGGTGGGGTAATCGGGTGCTTGAGTGGAGGCCTAGAGTAGGGCATAGGAATGTGGGCAGGCAACCGATGCGTTGGACCGACGACCTTGTTAGAGTGGCCGGTAAGGAATGGATGCGGAAAGCACAAAACCGGGAAGAATGGCGTGCATTAGAAGAGACCTACACTCAGCATTGGGTGGTGAAAGGTTGAAGAAGAAGAAGGAGAAGACACATAGAAGACCATCTAGTACTCAATAGCGTGGTTGCGTATAATTGTCATTGCCGATAACAATCTACTACTACTCTGGAAAATCATGGCCAGACACATAACATGCGAAATAACAATAAATACAGTAGTTTTAATGATAATAATTATTTGCTATGCAAAAAATAGAGCGAACTAATGAGCGCAAGGTAAAGCAAAACAAACTTGTATGCACGACCTCCCAGCCGCTAGATAGTATCACGTAGTATTTAAACACTGATAAGTAATAATACCAAATACCGTTAACCAGAGTAAGTGGGTCGATCAACTATTCTTTGTCAAATGGTGTCCCGCAGAAAGAAAAAATCATAAATATTAAATTATCCCAAACCAGTTAATTAAAGCGGACGGTACAACTAACTAAGTGAATAATTAAACTAGTAACATCATATAAAACAAGAAATAGTTATAAATTAGTTGTTTTTTTTTGGTTTCCCAGGGGACTACTTTGACTTCCCATACAAAAAAAGTATGTCCCCAACGTTAGTTGATGATGCTTTTTTACATAGCAAAACAAAAAACCATTCTACACACTTTAATTTTAAGACATAATTTAATAGGTATATGTGTCTACTTTCATACACAATGGTATAATTTTGGCTAGCTTTAATAGATTTCTCTACAAAAAAATGTTTTCACGTGTCCCTAAAACATTGAACGTATTCAAGTCCCCTAACTCACCGAACAAAAACTACAAAAAGTCGTCAAGCTTAAGGCGTTTTATGCGCTTAGGCAATAGGAAACCGATCTGGAAACCACATGCCATGGGCCGCCACGACGTTAGTCTTCAGTATTCTCGGCCATTTCATCCGGACCGCGAAGAGGGGATGGGTGTTTTTATTGTCTGTCCGCTAGCTAACTACGATATTTTGTAAGTGTTTTGCGGATTTTAATTGTTTTTGATATTCAAGTATGGCTTTTGGGTCTAATATTCTATAGCAACATATTTAAGTTAGGTATTTTTGCAAACGTTCCGAAAATTTACGTTTATTCCTTGATTGTCTCTTAGCTGACTGGTCCCCAGAGTCACTTTTCCGGTGACTCAAGAGACAAAAATGGTGACTCCAGAGACATTTATTAGTTAATTTCTGATTACAGCACTTAAATATGATGCAATGCATTTTGTACTATTTTGGGACGTATTCAATTGTTGCTATAATACTTTGCTTAGATATATTTGGCGATATACGGCAAAATTTTATTGTTTCGCTTTTGATGTTTTCTACACTAGCCTGACTGAACATCTCTCTCGTTGTTTAAATTTTTTCAAGAAACTGTCTTTGTTTGTTCCATTAAACATCATTAGAGTATTACAAACAAGATCAAAAACAAAAAATCACGCGATGAAGCAAAAATTGTCTCTTGAGTCACCGATTTTGTCTCTGGGAAAACCATGATGTCCCCCAAAAAAATATCTTTATTATTTGCTATAACTCCTTAAAGAAGAGATAAAGTTACAATTATTCTTTTAATTTACAATCTTCGTTTGATTAAGTTAACATAATTTCCGGAAATACTTAGTTTTTGTGAGTAATATAGAAAATATTAAAAAAATAAAACTAGTTTTTGTCATCAGTGACTCAGGAGACACAATTTGTCATCATTGTCAAAAAATGGAAAGGATTTTACTTTGTTTAACATTGTAGGAGTTCAAAGTTTTTGTTTATTTATCTAATACATTATTTATTTTTTTGATTTTATGCAGTTTCATTTGATTTATGCAAAGTTACCCAGGGGACATAAATCAAGCCATACCTTGCTTTAGAACTACAAAAAGCATTAAAATACCAATAAAAGTTCGCGTCTCGTATTGAAAAACCAAACTTTAATAAAAACTCTACCCAGTAAAAGCGTAAAAGTATAAGATATTCAAAGTTTTTTTTTTTAGAAAAAATCTCTGTTCGGGACAAGAAAAAGTTGATCGACCCAAGTATGGATTGCGAGCAATTATGAGGACGAAAAAGTAGGGAGTTAGTTTTTACAGGCTACTGCTGCTTCAGTGATAAATTTTTAATTATCTTTTACGTAGAATAATTACCGAATTTCCGTGTGGTGTCGGGTTTAAAATAAAACCCCTCCAATTCTTGGGTGAATTTCGTAAGGGGACTAAAGAAACACCTAAAAACCTAAAGAATATTATGCTAGAACTAAACGTGAAATAGTTATCGTTGTGTCTATGTAGCGTTTTGTGTGCTCTGTCTACCCCGTTTGGGAATACAGGCGTGATTCTATGTATGTATGTACTAAAGAAATAAGTTAAGGTATGTTTTTTGGCGACAGGCTAGCAACCAGTCAGAATAACTTTAAACCTAATAAAATATATGCTACAGGTGGCACCGAGACATGAAAGTCATGGTTTTAACGATGTAGCTTTTCAAGTGCTCTGCCTACCCCATTTGGAAATGCAGCCGTGATGTATGTTTGTATGAATAAACGTTTCAAGGCAAGCCTTCTCACTCGTAATTCATTCACTATTTGTTATATCTAGGAATCGTGAAGTCTGTTTGTTTGCACATATCTTACGTATACAGATAATTGACTCGTCGACGCTAGCGTCTGGGGTGTGTCTGAACTAAAGACCAATTCGCTGTTTATTTAAGTTATTGAGCGTTGATTCACAGATTTCAATAGTTATTCTAGAGAATCTAGAGTATTGTATCTTAGAAGTTATGCTGGAGAATTGGAAGTCCGTTGTGTTATACATACAACATCATACAGTACAATCACGTCGACAGAGCACGCGAAATGTGATACAGATGAAAAAAAACAATAGTGACAGATTAGTTTGTCGCCTAAAGCATACCCAAACCTATTTCCTTTGTCGCCTCTTACGATATCCAGGGATGAAATGGAGAGGTCTTTCTAGACCCGATAAATATACCTCACGGGTTGATCACGTTGATGATCAATGATGATGTTGTTTGTTCGTATATTTACCTATCTTCACATACCCGTATAGTAGTAAGTATAAACAGCTTCTCACCTTATGTGTGCTTAGATCTTTTACAGTCGGGATTAAATACACGTAAGGAATATTAACTCTGTTTTCATAATGAAGTCCTATGTTTATGTTTGCTTAGACCTATGTTTTGTTGGGTTTTGTACCCGAAGCGTAAAAACTAGACCTTATTATTATGTCCGTCCGTCTTTCCGTCAGACTGTCTCTCAACAACTGCGATAAGTAGACAGTTTTAATGTTGTATTTTTGATGCCGCTATGATAATAAATACTAAAAATAAAATACAGATGAGAAAATACAGATTTTAGATGTTCCCGTGTGGTGCCGGGTTAGAATAGCACCTCCAACTTTCTTCCCGTGGGTGTCGTAAGAGTCGACTCTGGGAAAGGGTATTGTGGGCAATGGGCTAGCAACCTGTCACTGTAATATCACGTTTAACCATCTGGCACTGGATTTTTGAATTCATGTGCTCCGCCTACCCTTCTTGGGAATACAGGCGTGAGAATATGTATGTATGTTAGATGTTACGTATAGCATTCTACTCAAATTTTCCAAAATCATTCGAATTAAGTAGAGAAAAAATCCACTCGAAACGTCTTGGTACAGTACTCGGCCACAAAGAATGCACATCGGTCTTCTCCGCGAATGTAAATGCTGTAGAGCACTATCTCGCACTAACTTACGTCGCGCTGTCTCTTACCAAAGACCGATGTGCAAACTTTGTGGCAGGGTACTGTAAGCGCCTGTACTACTCGTGTTGTTCTAATTTAGAGGTTTATTGTTTCAAATCGATTGCGAAGTAAAGCACTTCCCAAGGCCTCTAATAGAATTAGGCGTAAACAAGCATTGTTGTGCCGAAATTTACTTGAGGCATTGTTCTAAACGTCCATGTATCTCAGTTGTAATCAAAGTAGAAGCGAAGCTAGCTGGTTCTAAACGGATATTGTTAAATGAAAAGCTTGAAGTAAACTATATTTTATTCTCTGATTCAAAATTGGTAAGTGCAGATAATGATACCACATTTTATTATTCAGTGGTGCTCTGCAAACCATTGACAATGTTTGCACTCAGTGGTCACAAGTGGTTTGCCTATGTTAGGGATGGCAAACCAACGGTACGCGTGCCAACCTTGGCACGCAGCGAAATAGTTCAGGCACGCCGAATGATACAGTGACAGTACATATATCTAGAATATCTAGATGAGTCTAAATTATTTGACAGCACGTCATAGCTATAATACCAATAGTTTCATAAAAAATGGCACGTGTATTGAAAAGGGTTCGCCATCCCTGGTCTATGTTATACCATTATAAGAAAAAAAAAGATTATTGAAATCAAATTTCAAACATCGGTAGGTACTAAATCGTTAACTTTTGGTTGTGGAGGCACAGTATTATTCGAGGATTGCAAAAAACCGGCAGCATGGGCGATGATGTTCTATTACGGTTAAAATATACCATAAAAAAGTATTTAAACGGTCCATATTGTAAAAAAAAAACAGAAAATACAAATAGGTCTACGATGGTAAATTTGTCCCCAAAAGGGGTCTCTGTCAGCCAACCTTGGGGTAATAGAGATAAGCAAAAACATACGTAGATAAATAATTGTTGATGGAAATGTAAAACTCCGTAAGTTTGTGATAAAAAACAATTTTTATTGCAAAATTCAAAACATTACGACGAAAATGTTTGGCCGTATATAATAATAACTTGCAGCTCTGAAAACTAACTACCTAATATAAATCGATATCGGCAGTAGAATGCATTAGATATCGATTAAATGATCGTATCTCAATATCGGTTGACGTTAACCTAGTATCGGTTGTAGATCAAAGTCGACTATTGGACTGCCCCATCAATCGATTAATCGGTGACATTAAACTAGTCGATCGACCCATCACTATTCGGTTGGTGTTAACATCAATAACTAAATCGCGCAGTTCATTTAGCATTGTCGTCCGTTGGTGTTAGTCATTATGTCCAAGAAATAAGAGATTATCACGACCTGTCATTGTATCTATCGATTTATTAATAGCTGCATTATCTGAATTATCACCGTGGCGCCATTTGTATGATAGATGACAAAATGGATGGTGAAAAACTTAAATGAAGTCTGGTGGACAATATACAGTAGCTACGTCATTTTCATTTTGAATTTCAAACAGGTATTGTCTTGTATAGGCGTTGTCCTTGCACCACACTCAAACGTACAAAAGGAACATTTATCGAATAGTTTTACGTGTTTTTCTATGACTAAAATAGTTCAAATTGATTATTATTGTATTTTAGATAGATTTTATACGTTGAAAAATTTTCCGGATAACTCACGTTAAATAAATCGAGTTTAGCTCGACATGTTTCGGGCAAATTCGTAGCCCTTCATCTAGGAGCCGCGGCGGCTGCTGCTGCCAAACGCGCACTGCGCGCCTCCGCTCTCTTCGCGCGACTGAAGCGCGCTAAGAGCTAAGGTTTCAGCCATTAACATAATTTTTAGCTGTTCCCGTTATTCTTTTAATTAATTAATATTGTTTGACTACGTTGCTCTAAGGTTGGTGCCCAAAATGTTCGTTTACATAGTTAATTGCGAGCATCTAGCAAAAAAGTAATATTTTATTCAGAACCTACTTTCCTAAATAACCATGAACGAGGTTTGTTTTACACGAAGTTAGAACTTCTCTGGCAGAAACATTCTTTTTGTAAATTTCGTCGCGTCTTCCCTACTTAAACAGAACAGAAATTAAAAACGTAATATTCACTAAAAAGTCACTCGGAAATTACTTCAAAGTCACGTAATCTGATTACAGTAGAGAGATACGAGTATTCTTTGTCATTTAATGGACAGCAACCGATATTAAATTATTATAAAAAATGGCATTGCGTGTCAGTCAGTAGCGGAGCGATATGTGAAGAACAGAGAATAAGAAGTTGTAGTTAAAAAATGTTTATGCACTACCATTGCGCTTTCATTGCTTCTTCCATCATAAGTACAATAATACAGGCCTTCAATAATGCTCAGCTGCAGAGTCCCCTTAGGAATAACCCGTTCAGTATAAGTACATTTGACACCGCAGAACTCAGAATAATGGCGACGACGAAGTCTGGACTTCAGAAAAGCACTTTACTTTAAAATCTTCAGAGCACGTGCCCTGACCTTTCCACAGAGCTGTTCTGAAGACGGTAATGGTAATCCTATTTATCTATTATATCTTAGAATTTCAAGAAAACACCGCAAGCATCCGCGCATTGTCATAGAAATAGAAACAATTCAATCCGAAAGCTAAATAATTCAGCACAGCGCACTTACTCGTGTTGTTTATCTAAAAGCAGACACGCGAAGCAAGGATGTAGGTAGGCTATCATATACCCAAAACAAATATTTCAAACGCGAACGTCATTAGAATATAGGTAAGTTTGACAAGCTTTCAAAACATTCTACCTGACGCGAAATATTCTGAACTAATAATGAAAATGAGATAGTGGTTCGGTCGGCCGGGTTTTCTCAAAAGTTTATTTTTGAAATAAGTCCATCGCAATTACTAACTTTATAACGTTAAATGATACGTGACATTTCTATTTTTTTAAAGTGATTCTTCTAATTTTAAAAGAGTTTTGGGACCATAAAAATGAAAATTTCTCCTCGATCAACTATAGTCCTCCATCACTATGTAGGTAATTAAAATCAAAAAGCTAAAATAATAATATGAAAGCGGTTACAACGTGAAATAGTCATAGTCTTGTCTAAATAACGTTTATTGTGATTTTACTACCCCATTTGGAATAAAAATACCAGTAATTATATGAAAATGTACCAATTACGGATTAGCCTTACATGCATAATATGCTTTAATACTTAAGTAGATGGTGGCTTTTGATGATGATTTACCATCTTCATATTTACTATCGTTAGAGTACTAGGTAACGAAGCAGTTCAGTAAACTATGCAAAAATGGCTGCTTTTCTCGTTCAGTCGACATTTGAAGCTATTAAACCTGGACAGCGCGGATCGTATAGGATTGGGGACGCAAGTTTGCGAACCACTTGTGCCAGTTAGAGTTTAATAGTTTTAAAATGGATATCGCCGCTCAGCCCGCTTTAGTTCAAGCCGTCCGGGACGGTAAAGTTTACGTCTCAAGAATTTAAACTTGATACAACACCGAGTAAACATTCAATAGGGTAGTTACCTTAAAGTGGAAATGGATTGAAGTTATTTTTTAAGCCCAATTAAGTATCAACACTAAATACAGACTTGGCCAAAAGTCTTGAGCATGCATTTTTTGTCCTATAACTTTTAAACACAATAAAGTCTGACTAAAACGCGTTAAATAAACCTATGTTCAATCGAAGGGAGTTACTGCAAATTTTGTTGATACAAATGTAATTATCATATACGCGACCGACTTTTTAGTCTGTGAAAATAGAACCTATGGAATAAATATGCAGTAACGCACACGACGCCCAAAAAGTCCGGCGCACAATGCATTCAATCCACGCAGTCTTTTTGTCCGCCGCAGACTCGATCGCACAAAAAGTCTGTCGTTTGCGCTGCACCATATAAAATACATTTTTAATGTCACACGCCGCATGCGGTAATC
This sequence comes from Adoxophyes honmai, assembly GCA_005406045.1. NCBI lineage: Eukaryota > Metazoa > Arthropoda > Insecta > Lepidoptera > Tortricidae > Adoxophyes > Adoxophyes honmai. The sequence continues at coordinate 241,792 of BHDV01065359.1, forward strand.
GCAACAGTGTAAAGGACACGGTAGTCGACCGCATGCGTCGAGCGACAGCTATCACGGGTAAGGGTTAGTTCACACCGAGACGAGACGCGACGCGGCGATGCATAAAGAGGCCGGAGATTTCACGCTGCGCATCGCGGTGCAGCGCGGCGCCGCGCTACGTCTCAAGGCGCAGCGCGACGTACCTGAATGCTCACAATGAAATGTGAACCTTATCGTGTAGCAAATAAAGTATATTTTGAGTTGGCAGCGCTGCGCGCAGCACCGCTTACGCACACCGGGCGGGTGGCGGCGTAGTGCTACGCCGCGCTGCGCCGGCTACGTCTCGAGGCGCCGCGCTACGCAGCGCAACGTATTCTGAATACTCACAATGAAGATATGAACCTTATCTTGTAATAAATAAAGTATATTTTGAGTTGTCCTATTAAATTTTTTCTAGTAGTCGCGTCTCGTCTCGGTGTGAACTGACCCTAACTAGGCGATGGTGGTTGACGCACATCATCATCATCATCATCATCCAGCCTATACATATATGTCCCACTGCAGGGCACAGGCCTCCTCTCAGTATGAAACGGCTTGGGCTGTAGTTCCCACGCGGGCCCAGTGCGGATTGGGAACTTCACACACAGCATTGAATTGCTTCGTCGCTGTGTGCAGGTTTCCTCACGATGATTTCCGTTATTTCGATTGTTCAACGTTAGCTCGTGGTAAATGTCAAATTGACGTTGACGGTTGACGCACAGTCTAGTGTAAATGCGATGTTCGGTAACCGAGGTAGTTTGGAACACGTGCGGCAACCGCATTAGGTAAACGACTCAGTGTTATCACCGGTTTATTTCACTGACACTCTTAGAACGAACAACCAGTCTTGGCGAAAATGTCAGATATTAGGCTTGACAGCCTTTGTTGTCAACGATTAAGTAAATCAAGTAATTTGATCATTTTCCGCCTCAGACAGACGATCACTTATTACACAATCGCCTTGAAGTCCGGTCTGGCAAACAGAATGATTTACTTTGTTCGTAGGGATATAATTAAGCTGAAGCCAAAAAGGGGAAACTTTGTTTTGAAACATTACGTCCGGTTTGTGATTTTCGAAGTTGAGTTCACCGTATTTTTTTACATCATAATAATTAATGAAAGTTATAAAACAAAAATGATATTTCATTGAATAAGTAACCTAGTAGTCCTGCTAATAATAAATAATGATCGGCTGGTTTGCCTCGTCTGCATTTGTAGACGTAATGCCTCTAGTTAGACTGCACAATTAGGCAGCAATAACCTGACTCACGCTGCATGTAGTCACTGCAAAATTACAAAAATAGGGTAGTTGACCACAAACGACGAACGACAGGTGACACAACCCAACTAGGTGACGGCGGTCGATGAACGGTGTAAAGATGATGTTCGTCGACTGATGTAGTTTGTGTGTTTTGTGACATTGCAGTCGACATGAGTGACGATGTGTCTTTTCCATCTGCTGCTGCGAGATGTCACGGTTAAAACGTACCGTTTCTGAAAGAACACCAGATTACACAAGGGTATAATTTTAAACAAAAAAAAACCGACTTCAATTCTATACTAATATAATAAAGCTGAAGAGTTTGTTTGTTTGTTTGAACGCGCTAATCTCAGAAACTACTGGTGCGAATTGAAAAATATTTTTTGTGTTGGATAGACCATTTATCAAGGAAGGCTTTAAGCTATATAACATCACGCTGCGACCAAAAGGACCGAAGAAACAGTGGAAAATGTAGGAAAAACGGGGGAAATTTGTCACTATTCCACGCGGACGGAGTCGCGGGCACAACTAGTTAGCAATATTTTGAAAGTATTCTGTTTACTGAATGTAAAATCTTGACTTCATCAACAAATTACCGAAAACGCCGTACATCTCCATATAAAATTTGAAGAGTTCCCTCGATTTCTCCAAGATTCCACCATCAGATCCTGGTGTCGTGCAAATGGGACCAATTTCGAGTTATACCCTTTCGATTAAAAAAAAAATTTTGAAAATCGGTCCACGGGTTTTCGAGTTATCGAGTAACATACACACAAAAAAAAAAAAAAAAAAAAAAAAAAAAAAAAAAAAAAAAAATTAGGTCGAATTGAGAACCTCCTCCTTTTTGAAGTCGGTTAAAAATGAAGAACACGGCCTTCTGGTGATCCTAAGATTTCCTCTCAAGTTTCTTGCCGCGCTGTTGCCAATAAATGTTCTTCTAAAAGCCCTGAAGAAATACTCTTAAATGAAAATGACCTTTTTGCGGCGTTCTCGCCGAATAAAGTTTTGTATTTAGTTAGTTCTGTTTAAACAACTGAAAGACGGACGGTGAAAAAAGGGTCCGATTTTACCCTTCACTTGGCCCGAATATTTTCAAGTACGTAAAAGAATCCGGACAATTTTAATAAAATTTCTCGTTTACATGACTCACAGCTCAAGGCTGTATCTTGCGACGGGCTATTTAGGCCACGACAAATTGGGGTCATTTATTTGGCCTAGGAATAAAGGCAAGTGATTTGTGATAAAATGTTGTCCGTCTTAATTTTCACGCCCTTTTGTGTTGTTGCTTTCATTTTACTCTAGTCGTAACTGAAGAGATACAATGACGTTTAGGATATAATTTTAGGACTAGTTTTGATAAAAGTTACTATAGGTATGTACTTGTAAATGCCGTGTGTTTCGAAAACACCTATCCTTTTCTTCCGTGGATGTCGTAAGAGGCGACTAAAGGTTAAGGTACATTTGAGGCGACAGGTTAGCAACTTCTTAAATAATGTGCCAGTGGTGGCTAGGAAATACGAAATAGTAATAGTTCTCTGCCTACCCTATTTGGGTATACAGGCGTGATGATGTATTTATATTTGTACCGACTAATGTTGCTGTTTAATTACGGAACTGATTGTTTTGACCTACTTTTAACAGAACATCAGTTTCTGCAATCAAGAACTTTAAGCGTGATTCAATTAAAATCTGGTACCTAAAGGTAGTTATTTTAATTTACAACTTCTCAGTCGTTGCACTCTTAAGTTGTGGCGGACTCTGTAACTTACGAATAGGTACCAAAAATATGACAGAAATGGCTACGAAGCGTGAAATAGTCATCGTCATGTCTATGTAGTAGCGTTTCGTGTGCTCTGCCTAGGTATTCCATTAGAGAATACAGGCGTGATATATGTAAGTACGAGTTGGTATCTGATTCTTTGCAATTCAACTACGAGAATTCCTAAATTTGAAGCGTACGCCTCACAATATAGACAGACGTTACTAACACAGGGGTGGTTAAGCCGCGGGCCGCGGCCGCACCCGGCCCGTGTGGGCTTAAGTCTGGCCGACGGCGTCTCGCCTTGGCTTGGGTGTATGGCCTTTGGACGTAACTTCGATCTCGGCGATAAGAACGGCGATCGCGTAAACTTCCGTCCAAAAAGTTGCCTTTAAAGTACATCATACATCACGCCTGTATTCCCAAATGGGGTAGGCAGAGCACACGAAACGCTACATAGACAAAATCATGACTATCTCACGATTTTAGATTATTTTTAGGTTTAGAAACAAATGGTAAAGGTTATAATAGTGACAAATTGGTAGCCTGTCGGCCCGCTACTTAAGTAGACACAGTATTGATTTTTTTCAACTTCATTTGTTTTACATGTTTTATTGTCAATCGCTCAAAAGTCAGCAAAAGAGATCCCTGGAGGGATATATTTGCCTTTGTACCTTTGAATTCTTCTGTTTATTGTCATGCTTTGTAAAATACAGAGAGTGTTACAGTTACAAAGTTTCGTAGCTATACTTCTGCTATATTTTTTAGTTTTAAGTTAATTAATTATAATTATCCGTGTGGTGTCGGGTTTAAAATAACACCTCCCCATTTCTTCCGTGGATGTCGTAAGAGGCGACTAAGGACATAGGTTGAGGTATATTTTAGGCGACAGGCTAGCAACCAGTCACTATTGTACCTGCCACCTCAAAACCTAAAAAATATTATGCTAGAAGTGGCAACAAAACGTGAAATAGTCATTGTTTTGTCTATGTAGCGTTTTGTGTGCTCTGCCTACCCCGTTTGGGAATACAGGCGTGATTGTATGTATGTATGTATGTATGTAAGTTAATTAAGAGGTTCTTTAGTGACAAGTTGCTAGCGTGTCGCCTAAAATGTACTTTAACCTATTTCCTTAGTCGCCTCTTACGACATCCATGGAAGAAATGGAGAGGTGTTATCCCAAACCTGACAACAGACAGTGTATTAGTAGTCTTAGTAATAGGATCTTATTAGCACCTATTGAGTATTAGAACCCTGATACGACTCTTAGTGGTTAATTACGGCTTCCATTTTCTTTTCTCGTCGGCACACCCCTTTACGTGGCCTAGCATCACAAAGTAATCTCATTAAACAACTCCATTTTATTAAAAGTGGCCATGTTTCCAATATCAGTATTAGAAGTTGAAACGATTTTTGCTTTGTCTATCACACAACCTCTTCGTCCACAATTTTTTACTCGAAGATAATTTGGGGGAAAATATTGCTGTTGACAGAACCTAAAGTAATTGGATATTCTTATCGAAAACTTTGGGAATAGCCAAGCGATACGAAATGAGAAAAAAACTTGAGTGTTTTACAAGTTTGGGGTAGAAAAAATAGGAGCCGATTTCAGGGTCAATGCCATTTCAAACTAGATGCATTGTGTTACAGATAATTAATCCGAAATCAGCTTGAGCATTTGTGAATTTAAATTATTATCATACATTAAGTACGTTTTAGGGTTTCGATTTCTCTAACAATTTAATTAGAGACAGTCCCTGCTATGTATTTGGTTACAATTTCTAATTAGATTTCCTGGGAAGCAACGTCTAGTTAAATAGTGTAGGTAAATGATTTTACTTAGATAATGATTCATCATTATTAATTGGATGGGATCGGATTTTCATCGCCCGGTATTATGAAAGAAAACTATGGAGTCGATATTAACATTAACAGTTTAGTGTCAAAAGATGTCGCTCTCAATCTATACTAATATAATAAAGCTGAAGAGTTTGTTTGTTTGAACGCGCTAATCTCAGGAAGTACTGGTTCGAATTGAAAAAATATTTTTGTATTGGATAGACTATTTATCAAGGAAGACTTTATCCTATATAACATTGCGCTGCGACAAATAGGACCGATGAAAGAAGTGAAGAGAAGTTAGTCACTATTCCACGCGGACGGAGTCGCGGGCACAATAAAAGAAACAATCTGATATCTACTTCATTAAAATAATAAACTTAAATCTATTACTGTTTTATGCATATCTTCGTAAAGTATTGATGAATAAAACATTCTTCATGAAATGTGAAACAAATTTTCGTACAGACATCACGCCTACATTCCCAAAATGTCTCAGGCACAGCACACGGAACGAGGCTTTGACAAAACCTTGGTATGTTATGTTTTTTTAGCACAATTTTTCGTTTAAAAATAGGTGAAAGAGGTATTAATGGTATCAGTTTGCGAGCCTGTCGCCCAAAGCATACTCGTACCTAAATCAGTTGCCTAAGGGTCTCCCCACATCAGACAACGCCTTTTCGGCAAAATGCGGGTAGAAAAAGCTTTATGTCAACGCAATAAGGGGGAACAAGGCGTCAATCGGCACGGCTCGTTCGACCAAGAATGGCCGAGCCAATTCACGTCTTGTTCGCCCTTATTGCGTTGACATAAAGCTTTTTCTACCCGCATTTTGCCGAGAAGGCGTCGACTGGTTTGGTGAGACCCTTATTCGTCGTTTAAAACATACACAGATAAATTAGAGATGTGTTATTGTAAACCCGACACCAGACACCACACACGCAGTGTTAATTATCCTTTATTACACTGTAAATAGATTTTATAACGGGTCAGAAATCAATCGTTTGAAATAGCGCACACCCATCTATCCGTTGGGGGTTAAAAAAGTCAAAATTTAGGCCTTGGTAGTGCTATATATTTATTCGAATGTGAATGGCTGGCTTAAGGTCACCTATTTTTCTCTAACCAAAGGAAAGACGTCAATTGAAAAAGTAAATATGCCACTGCAATAATTACTTAGATAGGATCGTCGCAAATGAGTCGCTCGCGCAGGTCGACTGTTTGCAATAATCATCACGGCTGGTGACGTCACGGCTTATCCAACATGCTGTAAAATTACAACGCGAGATCTGGTTTAAGATATTAAAGTTTTCAGATTACATTGTACTGTTTCTGGTTTTATAATATATGTATACTTACTATCTTTTCACGGAATAGCAATTGGCATGAGTACTAAGCTTAAATAATATCATTCTAATTAGGCCGATAGTTACGTTATGGAATAATTTTAAACAAAAAAAAACGACTTCAAATTAGCAATATTTTGAAAGTATTCTGTTTACTGAATGTAAAATCTTGACTTCATCAACAAATTACCGAAAACGCCGTACATCTCCATATAAAATTTGAAGAGTTCCCTCGATTTCTCCAAGATTCCATCATCAGATCCTGGTTTCGAGCCAATGGGACAAATTTCGAGTTATACCCTTTCGATTAAAAAAAAAATTTTGAAAATCGGTCCACGGGTGTCCGAGATATCGAGTAACATATACAAAAAAAAATTAGATCGAATTGAGAACCTCCTCCTTTTTTTGAAGTCGGTTAAAAATTTGAGTCACGTGTTTTTTGGTTTATGAAATCATTAAACATTGATAAAGATAAAGATCGTCAAACTTCCGGAGTAGGGGGCTTGTGACGTCACCCTGTAGTAAAAGTTGTACCACGTAATGACGTCACACGTAACTTCAGAACACTTTTTCCTTGTAATTTCTTGTTTGTCAAATAAAAGAAAAAATGCGTGTACCTACTATGTTTTTTGCCAGTCTATATGACGGACTAAATTGATTTTTAGTCAACAATCCAATTTGATCTTTAAATAGGTAAGTAAATTAAAAAAATGATGCATCAGTAATTTTTTTTTTTTAGTACTTTTACCTACAAAACGATTTTTTGGACTAGCAATTTATTTATTCGGTAGACGCTTATTTCAACTGAGCAATTATAAAAAATAATTTTCAATATGGAAATGTTAAACCTAGATTTTAAATCAACTTAAATTAAATTTCCTTAGGTTAGGGTTAGGGTTAGTGTATTGCGGGCGATGGGCTGGCGACCTGTCACCGCAATATCACGTTTAACCATCTGGATACCCTGAATTTGCTAGACGTGGCGCTGGATTTTTGAATTTGTGTGCTCTGCCTACCCCTCATGGGAATGCAGGCGTGAAAAAATTTCTTCCTTGGTCCTTTACTGCGATATCTAACGATGAACTGGAGGCGTCAGCAAAATGTAGAGTGAAACACTAATTAACTTATTTGACCAATTACTTCGTTATAGTCAGGGCAGTCGGGGTTTGTCATAAAATCTAACTGACCGTAGCTTAGCGCAGGTAAAAGCGACCATCAAATAAATGATAAGGTAAGTACCTAAATGGTAGGGTAAGTACCTATTACGAGGGTCACTTATAATTACCATTAATAACGAAAAAGGTTAGATGCCTAAGCTTTCATAAAATCTTTTTAAAATTTACCCACATAGATTTTTATCAGGTCATAACTCAACTGAAATTGATCGTGAAATGAAATCATGATTTTGTTTTATTACAATTACAATATACACTTTGCAGAACTTTTTGCGGTCTACTACGACTATTAGGTACATTTTATTTTAATCACACATTATTAGTTCCATTGATGGAATTAGATGGTTATTTTCCGATTTTGTTCAATGAAGACGGTTTCCTCAATGGCACTACTTGGATTTTTTCCAAGTAATACGGAAATCATTTAATATTTTTTCTTTACGTTGGTACCTAACTTAAGTACTTGGAAAAAATCGAAGTATGTATGTAGTTAATAAGTAAGTAAAAAAACTCTCTATTGTACAAAAAATGCAGATAAGTAAGTTTCAAATAAAAATTATAAAGTACAAAGACTTATCCTAACAGGATTCTCCGCCAGCCAACCTTTGAGTACAAAGGAGCAGCCATTTTAAGGATCAACACATGGATAATTAAATAGTTCCAATATTGAAAGAAAGGAACGGGAAGGAAGGATGATGTTCTAGAAACTCAGAAAAAAACACGTTGTTCCAACAATAGAAATAATAATGTAACTAGTCGGAATAGATCCATTTTTTAACATAAGCAAGGCATAAGCTAATTGGTCATCTAATGGTGAGCAATCACCAACGATATTATATCCATAATGCATCATGTGATAGAAACTGTCATGTGATTTTATTGAGATTTGTGTTAAAACCAATCTACCGGATGAACTCAAATAGAATAGCAACAACGTAAACACACAAGGTGGGACACGTTTTCAAAGGTCTTTGCTTAACTAACGTAACAAACATAAATCCTTGACAATGTTAGTCTTTTTATATTAAGATCTATCCTCGAAAATATCCCAAACAAAACATTGTACTGCACTAACAGGTGGCGTGCATCGTTCGATGGCGAGATCAAAAAAGTTAAATTTAGCGTCGCTACAATCAAAGTTTGTTTTTTAAACCAGCTCGATATGTCTTACACGATAATAACGACACTCGGTGTGCAGGCGATATAATAACATTCAGATACACGGACACACACGAACGAGAACTATGACTACACACATGCGGCTTTTAAAAACAAAAGCTAAAAGGCGACATTCTGTGTTAACTGTCAGGCTAATAAGGTATCAGACGCTAAGTTTGCCTTGTCTCAGCTGTTTACGTATTATCATACGCTAAAATGATTACGAGTATAATGACATGATTACACATGTCATTGGTAGCTTGCCTCTGAGTTCCTAATCTTTTAGTGGAATGATAACTAAATGAAAATGTATTTTAAAATAAAGCGTAAAAATTCGTCTTCGACGTTCTCACGCTCGCCTTTTGTTTCTAAATAAACTCTTTGTGATGTTAATTACCTCGGAGTATTTACGTTCATCTCCTACTTCATAATTTATGAACAGAATATTACTTTGCTTATTGAATCTCAGTTAGTAGAAGGCTCATCAGGAGCTGTTTCAATCTAATTTATCAATTATTAAGGTTGCAATACTACGCTTACTTACAAGACAAAATGATTATGAACTCAAAAACCAAAAGTGTCTATCTGAATATTTTTTGAACTTTTTAAGGAGTTTTACCTAACAAATTTTCTATGCATTTTTAGGAAGTATGTACCTACCCGCAAATTTGTACTACTTAAATAAAAACTTACGACACTACACTTCATTAAAAAGATATCCGTAGGTACTTTAATTTAAACTGAGAATGTAATTTCAAGCCAAAAACATCAGAGCCTAAATCAATAATAACCCTAAATTCTTACATGGCATTAGGATTCATTAACATTGAATACAATCTCAACTTCCGGACTTCTGTTCTGAACATCCATGAACTGAGATAAAAACAATTACGCGCAAACCCGATACTGTTAATTAGATCTCGAATCTCGACGAAGCGAAGAATTAGCTCGTCTAAGTTACCGTTGTTCCGACGCCGAGTCTATTTCAACCCGCGGTGATTATGCAGTCCGATCAGGGCATCCGCTGCCGTCACCTCAGAGGAAACCGCCAGTCAAAACATTCGATACATCACAAATGTTCACGATTGTTTTATTATTACCATTGATACAGTCCTCGGTAGCGAAATGTTCACATAACTTCAACAATTCGTTCAAACCAAACACAGTGACAGATTACAAAACATCAGGTGCGTTCCAAACTTTATCGTTAATAATGTCCAGTCCAGTTCACCGAGTCAAACTCGTTAAATGCATGCAAACATCCGTAAATGCGGCAAACTTTATTATTAACATCGCGGAATTCTAGGGCAAGCGCGTGAAGAGATATTAAACAAATTCCCGAACGAGTCGATGTTTTTTACGCGGAACGTGGGTCGGAGCGGCCGCGGCTCGACGCGCGTGTTACCTCTTCGACGGCTAGATGCCGACTGCTGCCTTCAGCCGAGCGCTGAAAAATAAGAGCACATGGCTACCAGCCCCAGCCTCCGGGTTGTTATGAAACGCACGGGGTCACTCAACCTACGGCCATGGGGAGTCTGCGATAAGTGCCATCCGCGCCTCCCCGGGCTTAAAGGGATCTCAATGTAATTGTAGGACCACTCTAATTGTATTGAAGTCAACGGTACACCCAAATTTTTCAATTAAAGATTGCTTAACGGATTAGAGGGGACGCGATCTCAAGTTTGATGTGAAGGACGTAAATTGATCTAGGAGGATAGTGACGGCCCACTTCTGCGGACAAAGGGACGAGGGTCCGTGGGCGTGATGATGATGGATGATGGTGGAAATACGGCTGCTGACTGTTAATTGTGGTCACAAACAACGAGGATTCTCTTGTCACGAATATTACCAGGCAAAGTATATCTACAATGTACAATGTATCTGTTGCATACAAGGTTTTTCTAATAGTTTCCATTTTAATGAGTTCGGGTGGAAGTTTTTGAAAAATTGTTTTTCAAAACTTTTTTTTAGGTTATATTTATAAAAATCCCACTCCTAAGAAAATTCTTCCCCTTTTAAACGTCAACCATCTCAATCTCGGGTACGGTGCTGCCATCTTCTTTTGGTCTGCCTCTCTTTCGGCAACCATGTCGTTAAGTCTGGAAAATCTTATAAGATCTAAATTCTTTAATCATTTTAATCAATATTACGAAGAAATGCAATTACAAGCTTTCGGGATTGTTGACACCTAAATTAATTTTGGAACTGAGATTTTGGTCTTTGCATTATTGCCGTTGAAATGAAAAGGTTAGCTTTGTTCGTATAAAGGCTTATTCAATAGTACTAGTATGTATTCTGAAAAACAATGCAACAGCAAAAATGGTTTTACTCAACTTTTGTACGTTTTGCCAACTATAAAGTTGTTCCAGTTTCATAAGTTTTTGATTATTTTCAACTTGCTAATATTTCTCTCTCCTGTTATATTCCTGAATATTCCAAACGAATGAACGCTCTGAAATTTCTGAATGTATTACTAACTGTGTACTTAGTCCCGTTACGAGTTTGATTAAATAGGTATAGAAGACGCAGTGCTTGTTAATGAACTTATAGGAAAAATGGGAATCATACAAAGATAAGTATTAGAAACTTAAAAAAAATCAAACATTAAATCTCACCGTTATAAGTGAATATTGCAGTTAAATAAATAACAGTAGGTAAATAAAGAATTTTTAAAGAGTAAAATAAATAAATGTTAAAAAGTTCCTCAAAATTAGGTTTTTGAGTTCAATTTGAATGTGGGTTTGAAATTCTATTTGTATTCTAAGTGTATTTAAAAAAGTTTCGACACATTTTTTGTCCCATTAAAAATTGATAGTCAATATCCCCGTGATTCTGAACATAATAAGTACAAATTTTTTTGTAAGTATTCTGAAACTTAAATTCCTTAAACCAAAATGAAACTTTATTGAACGCTAATTAATTAGTCTGAAGACAATACAGGTCAAAATCAATTTGATGATACAAAAGTACCTAGTGTTTCTTATTCAGTTAACGCAACATAATACATCACAGTTCAAAAAATATAAGTCGCAAAAATTTTGGACATTCATACTAAGATTGGAGATGAAATCACGACCTCAAATTTAATAGAATTAATTAATGCATTCATTTGTCTAGCATCAAATGAGTAAGATATTGAGTGAGATTTGTATGACCATTTTGATTTCAACCTGTATACTTACTACCTATTCAAATATTCCTATATTTTTTACCTATATCAGATTTCCCAGCGTCTTCATTCATTGTTATCTACATCTACGTACGTTTAATGCAAATAGTCCATTTTTGAAATAAAATCACCGAGGAAACAATAACCAAGTAAACTAACTTTTTAATATACCTGAAGACAACTGACACTAATTAAGCGCCAGGCAAAATTAAAAGGTGATTGTTATGTAAATGAATTGTCTGGAACTACGAAGTCTGGTACAAAAAGACGAAAAAATGCTGACGATTCTTAAGTAGTAAAACCGGCCAAGTGGGAGTTGGACTCGCGTACGGAGGGTTCCGTGTGTTCAAGCGGTATAAGGCAATTTTAGTTTCAATATTATTTCATAGATGTCGCTGTACGCCATTCGTACGTGGTAACGTTTGGCTACCTTGGAAAGCCTAAGAGCTTATTATAATTATTGTTTTATTGAGAGATTTTTGAGATTGGAAGTACATACAACTAGATTTAGATCATTAAGAGCTATCGAAGTAGAAACTGTATATCTACACTATAGAGTTCAGAATTAAATACTTGTTCAATTAAACGGTGTTGTAAATTTCTCCTACAATCCGGGAGTTCAAGGTGCAGTTTCGTACACCGTGCCAAAAACAGCAAAAAACGCTCGTTTTTTGTATACTTAGGAGTTCCCCTTAATTATTATTATTACTTAATTTGATTTGAGTATTTGTTGTTATAACGGCTAATACGTCATCTCTGAAAATTTAAATTGCCTAGCTCTTACCGTTTTTGAGATTCAGCCTGGTGACAGAGACAGACAGGCAGCGAAGACTCAGTACATAATAGGGTCCCGTTTTCGCCCTCTGGGTACGGAACCCTAAAAAGGGCTGTTACAACCGAATTAAAAGAAAAAACATAAATTAAACTGCAATAATAGCAATAGGTTGGAAAACTAACAGTATTTTAAGTACGTCTAATCGATTTGCGAATTCGAATTTAGCAGTTCCGTCTACGTGTACGGCTTAAGAATACATTAATTACTGCCTAATGCGGTTTAATATTCGGAAAGCGCGTGTGGGTGCTGCCCTTTTGGGAAGAGGCATACCAATTCGAAACAGTCGATATCGGATTTGTGATATCGTTTGTTGCGGTCCCTTTCATGTTGTATAGGTTAGAAAAGGACGGGAGGTTTTCTTTGGATGGTAAACTTGTTGGGAGATAGTGAATCGAGTAACAGGACGTTTAGAGCATTGCAATTCATCATGCTGGTTCGACCCGTCGCTGCCAGACAGCGAGTCTAACCAACATCCGATTTATCAGTGATTTGCCTCGAATCGATTTTAACGATGCATTCTCATAATGGTTGGTGCTTAGTCGGATTACATTAATCGGTCTCGAACCTTTATTTAGTTTGAATATAGGTATTAGTAAAGTTGTACTGTCGTGTTTTGTTTTTGTAAAGATGGTTCTCTATTCGCCAAGACTCATTAAATACAAAATTAATTAAAATTACCCCCGCCGCCATGCGTGCGTGTGTGGTGTTGGGTTTAGTGTAACACCTTTCCATTCTTCCGTAGATGTCGTACGAGGCGTCTAAGATATAGGTTAAGATATATTTTAGGCGACAAGCTACCAGCCTGTCACTAAGTACTGTACTTAAAACTTAAAAAAATATGCTAGAAGTGACCACGAAACGTGTCAAGTCATGGTTTTGTCTATGTAGCGTGTCGTGTGATCTGCCTACCCTATTTAGGAATACAGGCGTGAATAGCATTTAAACACAGTAACGGGTTAAACTACCGGGCAGTTTGGTCGCCACTAGATAAAGTGTTTGGAGTAGCCCAAAACATATCGAGCTAAAGTCGATTATGATGTGAGGTAGCCGTACTATTCCATTCTGAGTCTCACGTTACTTTTATGTTCTAAATTTAAATATTTTAGTAAAAAGTAGTGAACTAGCGGAATCGCACGAGCATTTCCCAAGAATCGACTAGCGTATGCGCGCAGTCACAACGCCGGTGATAAATCTACCCTCAGGCGCCACGTCACTCCAAGGGGGAGCGTTTAAGGCATGGAATTTTTGCATGAAAAACAATCGATTTCCGAATCGATTCAATCGATGTTTATCAAAATTAGTTTTACATCGATTGATGAAGAGCCGCAGTGTTGTAAAAGTAAATTAAATCAAGATGGTTGTGGAAAATTTCTACACATAGTACAGTACATACAGATAACTTAGTTATGTTTTTAAGTAGCTTCTGACAATTTTAAGTATACTTAAAGTTAAAAATAAACCTGCCAAGTGCGAGTCGGACTCGCGCACGAAGGGTTCCGTACCAAAAACTGCAAAAAACCAGAATTTTTGTATGGGAGCCCCCCTTAAATACTAATTTTATTTTTATTCAATTATTTATTTTTAAAGTAGATATTTAATTAAA
>BHDV01065359.1:264632-278695 GCA_005406045.1 Adoxophyes honmai
CAGGCATCCATCAGTTCCCCTATCTGGCGGTCTAGCCAGGCATCCATCAGTTCCCCTATCTGGCGGTCTAGCCAGGCATCCATCGTCTAGCCAGGCATCCATCGTCTAGCCAGGCATCCATCCTTCGACACCTTGGCTTTAGGGTAAATAAATGGATTCAACCGTACATAAGGTAATTATTATAAGATTAATTTCACGCACGAATAGATTCACGCGTGCTGCCAGGCTAAGCCTAAAATTTAACAAATTATTGGGTTTCGGAATTTTGTTGATCAGGAACTTTTTCTTTTCACTTATTATTTCACTAAGGTCCAATCATAAATTTAACTTACTTTAAAACCCGGCACCTGCTCAACCCGTGTCTAAACACGTTATAACTTGGACAACGTGAAATTTTAATAATATAATTTATTACCAACTTTTAGGTCGAACAATTAACTCGTCAAAAACTCGAAAGGGAACTTTTCTAAATTGTAATCCATCTCGCTAGACGGAACCTTCAGGTGGCCATTATAATTTAGACAAAGGTAAAATTAATCTAGAAAATTATTAGCTGTGACTTAGTAATTCTCGTTTTATCAGTTACCGAGTAAAGTTTCCTTGATACCTACTCTCAAGAAATATTAAGTCGGCAATACAATATTAATCACTTTGTACACATACATACATACATCATGCATGTATTCCCAAACGGGGTAACTAGACCGCACAAAACTTAACATCCTAAACCATGACCATTCCATGTTTTGTACATGGTTTATTTTAAATAACTGATGTCTAAAACATACCTTAACATATTTTCCTTAGTCTCCTCTTACGTCAACTCCGAAAAAAAGGAGAGGTGTAAATCCGACACCACACTTTGTACCTACTTAATGTAATTATGAAGTTTATAGCGAAAATATCAACGTAAAATTTGAACAAATAATCAAATAGCC
Organism: Adoxophyes honmai; assembly: GCA_005406045.1. NCBI lineage: Eukaryota > Metazoa > Arthropoda > Insecta > Lepidoptera > Tortricidae > Adoxophyes > Adoxophyes honmai. The sequence continues at coordinate 265,571 of BHDV01065359.1, forward strand.
GAAACTTCATAATTTTTGCACTTTTCATTTGACTTGTGAACCAATTAGAGTAAAGAAACTTTGTATTTATGTATCTTATTAAATTTTATTCCGGCATTTTCAACAAATGATACCATTTATCATCCCAAAGTTGCTCCTTTAAAACATTTAATATAAATTAAAGCACTTAGGAAAAATGTAATCAGACCTATATTCCCAAAGGGCAGTCAGTGTAGGTACACAAAATGTCACATAGACAAAACCATGACTATCTGAACACGTCTTAACAATGCAATCTGGTACCTATTTGTGGATTTGTCGTTTGGACTTGTCGATAGTATCAGAGATCAAAAAATAAGCCACAATTAGATTGTGACAGCGGCCGACTACCAATTTCTTTACACTCTAAATGGAGAGGTGTTATTCTAACCCGATACTATACAAAAATAAAGCATTTTGCAGTAAACAACAGTTAAAATGTCTGTACTTTTGCTACAGGTGCCCGATTTAGAAAACTTCATTAAAATCGGCTTCAATGCAACTAATTAAAAAGTCCGCACTATATTTACGTGAAACCGAGAGGAGTGTGCTTGATTACTCTATTTACTCGTTGTATAGTTGTTAACGAACTTTCAGCTATTTACTTACCAAGAAAATACTTCGTAATTGAATCTTTAAATAGAAGTCTGCGTTGAATAGTGTCCGACCGAAGGTACAATTTTGGCCGAAGCCGAAGCCGAAGCCGATTAATCGGCTTTCATCAAAACCTTCGGCCGAAGCCGAAGCCGAAGGTGTGTTGACCCCATGTTGACCCTAAGAAATACGAAAATTTACTAATAGTAAAAAAAACGGCAGTAAATTAGGTGCAGTTTTCGCTTCTAAATCAAGTGTGACTATGTTGTTATGTTATGTGTTGTCCGTAATTTATGTAATTAGCTGTAAGTAATGCGATCGGGCTGGCGAAACGCTGTCCTGCTAACCGCTGCGTACTATCCGTCTGGCTCTGGCATCGTTCGTTCAATTTCAAACCACAACTTGCAAACCTTCGGCTTCGGCCAAAGCTTCGGCCAAATTTTGGGCCGAAGCCGAAGGTTTGGCCGAAGGTGGTTTTTTTGGCCGAAGGTGGCCGAAGCCGAAGCCGAAGCCGAAGCTTCGGTCGGACACTAGCGTTGAACAACACCTTTATTTGTAACCTCGAAACTATTAATTTGTTATTTTTAGCAACGACTGGTATAGTTTTATTAAGCAAAGTGTGATTTATTTATAGTTATGTTATTTAACGTACATGGAATAAGTTTAATATACCGTTAACCCATTATATTTAGCTAGTTTTCATTCCTTAATTATTTTTGGGTTGTTAAATATGGTCAGAATAATTTGAGAAATTGGCGTACAACCATAAGTTATATTTTATTTTTTTAAACAGTTATCATATTCTAATAATTTGTAACATGCACGCAGTAGGCTTAACACAGCAACACGCGCGATTCCCTATATCTTATATCTTTTTCAGGTGTCTTTAACTAGAGGAATTAAGGAAATAGGTTTAGGTATGCTTCAGGCGACAGACTAGCAACCTGTCACTATTATACTACCTCTTCCATCGGTTCTTAAACCTTAAATTGGGTTAGTGGCTGCAAAGCGTGAAATAGTTATAATCATTGTTTTGTCTATGTCACGTTTCGTGCGCTCTGCCTACCGCATTTGGGAACATGGACATCATTGTATGTATGTTCCGACATGGCCAGCCCTTTGAGCGAATCATGCGCAGTATCAGAAATAGATTAGAACAATGATTGTCAAGAGTGCAACATAAAGGCATGGAAAATTCAATACTGCCGTTATTGAATTCCATGCAATCGGAAACTCGTTGAATTTACATTGGCTGGTTCAGTTGCTAGGGTGACCATAATAAAGTCACTTCCCTTTCACCAACGCAATAATGCGTTTTCGTGACTCTCGCCCAGTGCCGCTGTCAAAGATTTGCAGGCGTTTTTAAAGGAACATAATTATATTATTATTATGTGCGCTCGAGACACGTGAAGAAGGTGGGAGTGAATGTGTTAATCGTATCTTTTTATTTATTTATTTATACGACTTTGTTACGTTGATATACTCTATTAGGTTTGTAAATACATAGAATGAATTGTTTTTTGTTGATACTGTTTTGTTTTCTCAGGATGTGCCTAGGATCTAACGATTTTGGCTGGTGGTCAATTCAATGAGAACATATTAAGTTAACTTTAACTGTAATAATACGCAATCGAATCTCGAAAAGATTAGATATTTGTTTCTCGCGTTTATCCGCGAAATGGGTCAGGAATTCGCCGTTTCCGTTTCATTAAATTTCAATATATTATTATGTGTAACATTTACCCAAAATTATGGTCCAGTGCTTACTTTAAGCGTAACACAAGAAATAATAATTCAATAGTCAGAAAGTATAAAACGTGGTCTGTTCATTCATAATCCAAAGCATGGTTACCACATCCTAAGACTATTACTAAGCGTAGCGCCTGTGTTTCTTATACAAGTCTGAATGGAAAACATCTGCCGATGAAATTGCTACTTTGAATTTTTTGGCACTTTATTTATTTTGTAGGTGTTTGAGGTAGTAGAAGCTTGCTCAACAGTAGGATTTATAATAAACAACATCAGTATGAAAAAAAAAACATTAAGTACACACTTCGCTGAACGGGCAATGCCATTTTTTTATTAACTCTTTCAGCTAATATTGTGTATAATTGAATTAAAAATCGTCTCTTAGTTTTACGTAAAAAAAGTCAGAAATTCTATAAATTCTATTCATCAGCTTTTTACCACCTCCGCAAAGTCGTTAGAAAACTTTAAAATAAATGAAACTGACATCTTTAGAACAAGATTTAAATTGAATCCTGCCATTTAATTGATTTCCTTGAAGCTGTACTCCGAAAGCAAAGTTAACACAGTACTTCCGAGTAATTCGATTAGCCAAGCTAAGAAAAGGACCAGAGACAAATAATCCCGGAATGGGTCCAATATTGGTGTAATCAGGGAGACAGATTGACAATGGGTGTGTTTCTGACTATTCCTTATGAGGGTCATCAATTTTATTCCGCCCCGGGCCGAGCAATTATTTCTTTCTTACCGGGACAATGTTGTTCTGTGTTCTGGGAATAGTATCTGATTAGTTCTAGAAAGTGTCGTTGACTTTGTGACCCATTCGAAACTGCGTAAACATACGAAAATCTGTAATTCAATCAGTAGTACTTAGCACTTAGAAAAGACGTCAAACCGACTTTTTTTAATAACATAAAGACAACTGTGTATTTTTTTTTCAATTGATTGAAAAAGAATACTTTAAGAAGATGAAAAAGATTTATAAGAAGAGCATCTTTACTTCTGAACAAATGAATAAAGGCTTCAAGGCCCATAGAAATGGTCGCGTCGCTGAATGCACGGAACTACATCGATCTAGCAATGTGACTAGATGTCTACAGTTCAAGACATCCCGTACACACTTAAATTGCTGCGGAATATACCTAAGACAGATTGCAGTTACTTATAATTATTAACAAAAAGAACACTTATAAAGCAACATACATAATTACTGTCTTTAAGAACCAAATAGCTACGAAATTAAAGGGTGAGCGGCTAAATGTCCCTATGAGTGTATGTTAAACAATAAGACTGCCCTTCAGCTTTAACTATTAATAATGCAAACTGAAATTTTTGCAATGCTGGGCAGAGGTTTCCTCTCAATAATTGTTCATAGTTACCAGACCGGCTCGGTGTCAGCCTGGGATTCGAATCATGGACCCTACCTCTACCTCTATGTATGTGAGACAAAACACGCAATTTTGTTTGCATTACAATTAACGTCTAAACTAACTTCAGTTACTTCTTCTGTTAGTAAGTATGAACAATGAAAATAAAACTACCCTGAAACTCATTCGTAATGAAGAAACACGTATAAATCAAATTTTGAATCGTATTTAGCTCGACGCTATTGCGGGCTACTGGGAACACAGGCGTGTTGTGTGTATGTTGTATTTGTACCAATCTATCAATTCCAAGCACTCCTAAATTTATTATTACACGCTTCAATTTTCGTTTTTCGAAGTCTAGAAAACCTTTTATAAATCCAGCAGTACTAAGCACATAATACTATCATCATACATGGAAATCAAACACGAAACTTCGTCTTTCGGATCTCAAAAATTGAATCTAAAAACTTTCTACGTCTGAATTGGGAATGTAATTCATGCCTTTTCATATAATTCAATTTAAGGCTGTCATTTGTAAAAATACCAAGTTTATTTAAATGCCCCTTAAGTACCCTAACTTTCGCTTTAATATTAACCGTGGGGACCACTTTCAGGCCATTGACTCTGAGTAGGTACCTTTAAGCAAATTTATTTTTCAGGTTTTTTTTTCCGCCTTTGTTAACGAGGTGCGGGTGTGGAGTGTTTGCAGCCGTTTGGGGATACCAGCGTGGGAGTGCTGCCATTAAATATAGAAAATTAATGCTGAACGGTGAAAACACTTCATTCCTACTTGGGGATGTTATTCTTTCTGTTTAAATCCGAGATTAGGTCTTCCTTTGAATGACTATAAAATATAATCTTTATAGGCTGATTCAACTTTCCTTGTATAGATTCTGAATATTGGGGTAACCTCGGGTTGAGATATAGGTAGGTACATTATCATCAAGGATTGCAGGCTGAAAAGTAATTTTGGGTAATACAAATGCGAAATGTGACTGCAAACTCTAGGTGAGTAAAAAAATAAGTAAATTTAAGGGACCAACTGTATTTTACTCTCACTCATGTTTGAACAAAAAAAAAATATCTCTTTATCTTTAAAAATCAATATTATGTAAGTATGTAGTAAGTACGTTCATTGGGATGTCATGTATGACAGACTTTCATGCTGAAAAAGAATAGGAACTTTACTACAAAACGTTAGTTTACACAATGTATACACAGACATTGTATCTTTGTTTTATAATATCCAATAATTATTTTATAATATAATATCCTATAATATAGGTATAGCTAGGTACAAAACAAAGATACAATGTCTGTGTATACAGTGTGTAAAATACTCAACATTTTATCATTTTCTTTTACGCCTTAAAGCAAGTCAACCGTAAAAATCTGGGGGCTCTGAGGGATTTATATTTTAAATCTGGCAATATTTTCGAGTTAACTTGTTAGGCTGCTTACCTCCAAACACTTGGCAAGGGCTTTGCTTTGTTCCTCCTCTGACCTTTGAAGTGTTTCATCTCAAAATAACAAGTTTATTTGTTTTATTTTAGCTGAAAAAATTGCCCTTTGGAATATTCGTTCGAGTTTCATTTCACACGATGAAAACATCGATGGCCATGTTCAAGTACCTACCTACTAACAAATCAAAACGAAAGTGATAATGTTACGAAACAATACAAAGGTGTTCTTCTCTCTCTAATCGTTTACTTCATTGCTGAAGGTCGTGTCCGTCTTGAAGTTATCTGATGATCTATATCACCAGTCGCTTCCATCCCATTCTTCTCCTCAGCCTTCCTCATGGCGGTCGTCGCTGTGAAGCCTGTGAGAGCATAAACGATCCGACCATCGGGTGGGAGACCTGCCACGTCGCCTCTTGCCGACTATAGGCGTGCCTATCTCTCTGACACTTTTATCATTCTGTAAAAACTATTGCCCCTATCTTTGACATACTTGCCAATATTTCATATTTTGGTAAAATATGACATACCTACTAGCTTTTGCCCGCGGCTCCGCTCCGTTAAATTCGGGGTATCACAGAAGAGATAGCACACATACCATTTATAGCTTACTACATTGAAATCTTCTACCCCTCATTTTAGGAAAATGGGGGGTTTTGAAGAGACCAAAAGTAGCCTATGTCACTCTCTATGCCCTAAACTATCTCTACCTAAAAAATCACGTCAATCCATCGTTCCGTTTAGCCGTGAAAGACTGACAAACAAACAAACAAACACACTTTCACATTTATATATTACATACATACATATTCTCACGCCTGTATTCCCATGAGGGGTAGGCAGAGCACATGGATTCAAAAATCCAGTGCCACGTCTAGCAAATTCAGGGTAACCAGATGGTTAAATGTGATATTGCGGTGACAGATTGCTAGCCCATCGCCCACAATACACTAACCCTTTCCCGGAGTCGACTCTTACGACACCCACGGGAAGAAAGGGGGAGGCGCTATTCTAACCCGGCACCACACGGGCTCACGGGCCCACGGGCGGGGGTTTATATATTGGTACGGATTATCATACAATAAAACGGATATACCTACTCACGTCTTTGTATCGAGTTTAAGTAGCTCGACATGCTTTGGACCAATTCGTGACCCGTCATCTTCTCTCGAGTTGTGAAACCTATTCCTTGCTTGAGTTGCATCGGATTGTACTCGGTGTGAACGTTAGCGCACGATTCACGTGCTTCAGAGACAGATTTTGGTAGTTTCGTGTGCTACCCGACTTTTGATAATAATAATTAATGCTATAGCGAAAATATGGGTAGTCCTTTGCCAGTGCCCGTGCATCTAACCGGTGGCGCGTGGCCCGTAGCGCGTTCCTTCCGATGATGGGTCAGAAATTGGCCCGAAACATATCGAGCTAATCTCGATACATAGAAGTAAATCTTGAGGTAGTTTTATAGTTACATAGATAGTGATGCCTAAATGCTACATAAATAAAAAGCGTAAAAGCTAGTAAATAAAAAAATGCTCAATGAACCTTGTCAAAATTACGACAGTTTTAAGAAAATTGTAGTACCTAGTTGACAGATAAATAGGACATGTTTTTCTCCCCCCGATTTCTTGATCCGTTTTAACAAACGTCTGCCAATAAAGACGAATTTTATCTCAGTACAGGGAACCGTTAGGGTTTGCTGGGTCTTGGCTTTACGACGTTCATTTAGCGAACTGATTTACATATTTATTTGTCTGCCAGGACGTATATTTTGATAAAAAATTGGCAACAATTTTTACCGAAAGTTTTACGCTCAGCAGTATTAACAATTCTGATTCATTGTTTTGACTGATAAATAGTCTTTAAATCGTAATTCATTCGAGTTTTCAACTTAAAACAAGTTAAGTAGGTAACTACATACATTGTGCCTTTATTCCCAAATGGGGTAGGCGGAGCAAGCGGAACACTATGTAGGCAAAACTGATAGCTACTATTTTATGTTTCGCGGCCACTTACATAATTTAGATTTTCAGTTGACAATATTATCACATTACGTTCCTTTTTATTGATTTTGTATTTTATTCTACGCACGTGCACATAATTATTTAATAATGATTTAAAAACTTAAGTAAACGTATATATATAACACACTTCTCTTCACAAAAACTCTTTATAAGTTTCGGAACATAAGTAGTTACCTTACGACAGAAGCATAATGTTGTCCATTTGTCACTAAAATATTCACAAAAGTAACTTTTCCATTTCGCTCAGTTTGAAACAAAGTATAAGCCGCTATAGCCGCGTAGTTTTAGCGGCTTTTAAAATGATCACTCTTGGAATTCTGTATGCCTAATGTTTCGCCCACATAATTATAATACGCAGAATTTTCGTTTCGTAGAACGAGCTGAGAAATGCAACTATTCAATTCTAAGCAACACAACTACGTTTTTTAAACGGTATTCCCTAATTTACGGTCAGTATACAGAGCTATACCTATTGCCTCCAATAGCCTCTTACCGCTGGTGCCAAACACTAGTAAATACTGTAATAATAATGCGTACAAATGATACCTGAATTCCATGATTCTGCAGTTTATTAACTTACACGTCACGATCACAACAAAGTTTGGATCAACTTCGGATTCGCCTGCTACCTGTGAATGGTTTTGGAATGTCAACACTCCCTTAAAATTAATTAACCTCAAATTCATTACTAATTAAAAGTCTGAACTCGAGAGGAATTTCCTTGGATATGTATTTAAACTCTTAATTAATTTCCTACTTGTGTCAAAAACGTTGGCATACGAGTGTGAATTAGAAGTTCGGGAAAGGTTAACTCGATACGACAAATTGGTACAATACAATTCAACTTTGCCTATTCATTTTGATGTGTGCCGGTTTCATTAAAAGTTTTAATAACTTCTTGTAGTTTGACGGCTGAATTATTGTCTGCTTCAATAATGGGAGTCTCAAGCGATGTGTTTAAATTGTGTTTAAAGTGATTTTCAGTTGCTTTCTACGTTGGCAGAAGTTGAATGCAATTTCGCAATATATTTGCCGGCATGCAGCGAATTGTAGAAGTTTAATAAAATATGCAATTTGAAATACAAGACTATCACTGCACTATCACTATCATCACTAATTATCATCACTACACAGTATAAAACGAATTAGCTTAGCGCTATCTGTCCCTATCCAAGCATATGATACATATAAGTAGGTATGTATGATCTTTAAAAGTACGCAAATGATTTTGATGCGTGTTTTTTTAATAGAGTGATTCCAGAGAAAGGTTTATAAAACATGCATACGTGCAGTAAAAAACAAGGATACGTGATGTCGTGGTTCTATAGTATATTTAAATCAGGTAGCTAGTTGAGAATAATTTACAATACCAAAGCTAGACAGCTTTTTGCTCTGGACAAGTGCCATTAAGGTTTTTTTGTATTTTATTTTCCATTCCACATTCAATTTATCTCCTTGTATTGTGTTCCTGGTCAGGTAAGTATTACGTTTCGTTATTTGCAACATTAAAGAAAACGGTTTGACGACAGACTATGCATTTAAAACCACATCCTCAAATATTACACGAAAAGGTCGATTTAAGGATGGTTTAAGCGAACGTCAACCCCTTTCAACGGCTTGCATTGATATCACCATCAATTATAAGAAAAACAACCCTTCAGAATGATAAATTATCGTGATAGATACCTACCGGACGGTTGACAAAATACGCGATCAATGGTGGCCTCGTCAAAGCTCTAATGGGCCGTTCTTTTCAATTCGAAATCCTCTTTGATACGCCAACGTGGGCAATCAATATTTGAATGAGTGCGGGTATTGACCAGTCCTTTTTTTTACGTCACTTTGCAACTAATGCTGAGTAGGCAATTCAGGTCGCATGACATCAGTCTTCGGGCTGTAAGTAGAACAGTTGTTATCCAAAAAATCCTTTGGATTATAATCCTCCTCAACGCAAAATTATGTTAAGTAGGCAAAGTAAATAGAAATAAGCAGCTCGGTATGGTCTGGTCGTACAAAGGATGATCAGATAAGAAGAAGAAGAGGAAGGGAGAGAGTTGTGTTGTGTAAAACCTCTTTTATCTTTTAAATCTCTTTTTTCTATAAACATAATCGTACCGATACGTAATGTTTCTAGGTTACTGATGTCAAAAGTCCCGTTAATTCGCCGAGATTATTCTAACCACTTTTTTCTCAGAGTTCTTGAGAAATTAGTACCAACAAAAGTGTGTCATATAGTGTGGATAGAATGATTTTGACATTCTCTATACAAACCGGCACACGCCTCTCGGCAGTTAACAATTAAAACAGGAGTGAACAATAAAACTTAATATCCAACTAACTTCAGATCTCGCCTGTGACTACTTAGTCAAATAAGTTAGATACGTGACACTAACTTGAGCGCTTGTTCCGTTGAGTCCTCTCGCTTCAAAAGTTTTTAAGATCTAGAAGTTGATTTAGAAGTTGATTTTATTCATATAACTCGAAATATACTATTTGTTCATTGTACTGGTGCCTATAAACACTGGTACAACCTAGATGATAGTAAGTTTTGATGGTTTTAAAGTCTCAAAAGTTTCAGTTTCTGTAATGTTTTAACCCGTAGTCTACACATACATACATATTCTCACGCCTGTATTCCCAAGAGGGGTAGGCAGAGCACATGAGTTCAAAAATCTAGTGCCACGTTTAGCAATTTCAGGGTAACAAGATGGTTAAACGTGATATTGCGAAACAAAACCCCATTCAGTTTTTTAACACATTCAGAACCAAGGACCAAGCTCCCGGGCTCTTTAAAACATTCGCGAGATACCGAGAACCCGGTTACCGGGTTCATTTTGTACTAGCTATAGACTACTCGGTTCCGCGCAGATGTTTTAACTTTAGGCTTGGTCGTGAATATGTTAAATAGAAAATCGATACGCGAACCGAGCTCCACTACTTATAATATCTAAAGTTGCCACATTAGCTGCTGGAGACTATACACAATGATTAACGAGTTTTTAAAAATCGCCACGACATTTTTATACGACAAAAAAGGTCGGGCAAAAAAGTCGTCTACCACTTTTGCCAAGTTTCTGCGAGATCAAATTATCGCTAAGGTTGACATGACACATGACGCGACGTAAATTTGTATTTATACATTGTATTTGTATATATGTATATTTTAACGATAAGGCAATTAACACACTGCACCGTACGGTGAGCCCAGAAAGTGGTCTACCACTTTTGACAAAAGTTTCTGTGAGATCAAAATTGTCACAAGGTTGACATTGTCACTGTCATAATATTATGGCGAGGGGAAATCGACCTTGTTGTTTCATGAGGTTCAAATGAATATCGATCTTGAGGGGGTAGACCAATTTCTTGGTCGACTGTACCACGCTGTGTCTTGTGTGTCGCGTGCCTACGCGCGAACGCGCGTGGATGCGTTTTCTGTGCGTTGGACTGTGCGTGTTTTCTATAGAAACGAAGATACTTACAAACAACGTAAGAAGACGCATTCTCGCACTACGTTGCGGGGTGCGTTGCCGTGTGATATTCGCCTAAGGGAGCTATTGTCGCTGTCATAAGGCCAGAATTACACCTGTAAGTTTTACTTACGTAAGTAAGGATGGAGCTATCTGCAAAAAAGAGACGAGCATTGCTGTCTTATTCTGACTTATAGCTGTGTCCTTATTTACGTAAGTAAAACTTACAGGTGTAATGCCGTTCTAATATGATGGCAAGGGAAATCGACTTTTTTGTTTCATGATGTTCAAATGAACATCGATCTTATGAGGGTATACGAATTTCTTGGCCGACTGTACCTGTTTTTTTTAAACAAGAGCTATTTCTTTAAAAGACCGTAGACATTTTAAATACAATTTATTGGCAGTGCAAATATAGCAATTTGTCTCACGGAACAACCAGGATTACGGTGTCAAAGGGGATTCAAAGGATTGTGTTTCGAGTCAAGTTGCCCCGGATTGACGAATGGCCCGATTTAATAGAACAGGAACGGGCTGAGGATTATTTACTGCTCATAGATTATCCGGATAAAGGTTGTTTAAACGATAGCAATTTCCTTTTTGTTTCCAAGGACCACCACAGTTACCTTTATCCCATTTAAAGTATGTTATAAGTAGACCCCGCTATCGGAGGTGCAAAACGGTAGCTGTCAAATTCTTAGAGACGGGGTAATCAAATCATATTTTGTGATGTCGATATCGATACTCGATTTTTCAGTACATTTTTTTTATGTACAAGTACCGTTTATTTGTATACAATTTTATTTAATGTTTTTGGGATCTATGATAAGCATTGGCAATAAAAATATAAATCGTTATTAGTACAACAAAAAATCTTACTTTTCTTATGTTTCAAGTTGCAGGATAGTGCATGAACGCTCTTGAAATAAAACTTTTCAATACAGGTTAATACTGGCCACTTAGTCTCAAACTGATAATAATTTATTTTTACGTCAATAGATATTCCATGTCGGCTTACAACATTTAGCTGTGTTTACGAGTATTCGTCTTATAATATTTTATACAATAGAAATTAAAATCTTTAGACTGTCATTATAATTACTTATCGACATTAAGCTAATATTCAAAAACAATTTTTACCCTTCCCTAGTAATGGGACGAAATTGACAGCTACCGTTTTGCACCTCCGGGTCTAGTTATAAAAGTAACGAAATAAAATAAATACACTCACGTTTTATGTCTAGATTCGCTATCGAGAACAACACGCCACAGATGCTGTGCCCAAAGAGCTCTCACAAAAACCCGCGATGCGATACAACGTTTTTAAGAATAAATCCCAACAATAAGTATTGATAGTTCCTGCTAGTTGCGTGAGAGCCCAAACGCGCACTGCGCGCCACCGCTCTTTCCGCGCGACTGCTTGAACCAACTGAGACCAGCTGACAACTACCCACATTTCCGCAATCACACTCACTATCAAGCCTAGTTCAGAAAAGGATGGTATTTTAGTCGAGTTGCGGGTAATTTAGCAACTAAACGTGTTTGAACAACTAAAAATTATATTCTAGTAATATAGCAGTTTTTTTGCCTTGCGATGTCGGGTTTAGAATAACACCTCTCGGCGACTAAGTAAATAGGTTAAAGTATAATTTTAGGAGACAGGTTACCGACCTGTCACTATTATAACTGCTGAAAAATACAATAGCTACGAAATGTGATGGTCATGGATTTGTCTATGTAGCATTTCGGCTGCTCTGCCCACACTATTTGGAAAAACGGGCGTGATGTATGTACCTATGTGTTAACACCGGGCGTAATTTCGATGTAATTTACACACCTTAAGATAACTTGAAGCGATATTAAAAGCACTCAGTGTGGAAGTTTCAAGTGTTCCAGTCTAATTTGAAAGTAATTCTCGCAATTTTCTCGCAGCACAGTATCGTTTTTAAGCTCTTACTTCGAATGGAATTTCCTCTGCATTGCAGTATTCTTAGTTGTGCCGTGAAAATTATTTAAGTTAATGCTCAACGCGTCCAAGATCACTTTCATGTTTAAATCCGAGCTAAAATTTAAGTTTATTCTAGAAGTTTTAGCAGCATTTTGCGGGAGTTTTGTATGAAAAGAAGGTGATATCGTAACCGGAATAGAGAAATAAATGTTGCCTTGGTTTGGTCACGTGGAGAGAACGAATTAAATAAGGGAAATGTTAGGATAAATTGGGCGAGGGCGCCCTCGAAGAACGTATATTGACCTGATCATCGATGTTCTGAAAAGAGACCATATTAGAAGCACTCAAAACCGTCGAGCATGTATGACGAGAGTGTTGAAAATAATTTTAAACAAAAAAAAACCGACTTCAAATTTGGGCTATACTGAAAGCATTTGTCTAATAATGAGGGTGACCTCCCATCACCAGCAGGCCTCACTAATTACTGAAATTATAATTTCCAGT
>BHDV01065359.1:278845-295860 GCA_005406045.1 Adoxophyes honmai
AAAAAAAAAAAAAAAAAAAAAAAAAAAAAAAAAATATCCCGACGAATTGAGAACCTCCTCCTTTTTTTGAAGTCGGTTAATAAATGAAGATACAACATATCGAAGCCTAAAAATTTTGATTAAATTTAGGTGTGACTGTTATTTGCCTAAATTAAAAATCCCTCCCACGTCTCCCATGGCGCCCATTCACGCAGCAAAACAAAAGAGCGTCCAGCTTTGTTCCCTGAACTATCAAAAAGCACGCCAACGCACAGTTCGATTAGACCGCCATGTTCCTAAAATAAAAATCCGTTCACCCGTAACAATGACTGGGGGTGACAATAGTTGATAAACGCTAAACAAATTGAACTGTGTTGAAATATCTTTCCATGAAATACTTAATTTAGCGGGCGTGTGAAACAAAGGAATTCCGTCTAAGGGATTGGGTTGAAGTGCCGACATGACAGCAATTACTTAGCAGGCTTCCGTGTTTTAAAATAAAAATGGCGCTGTCTCAGAATCACATCTTTGCCTGTCTGTCTATTATTTACCCTTAAGACAGTAACATGAGAAAATCTTTTGATGCACAGTGCTTTATAGCAAGATGAAGCCATGGTTTTTCTTTTAGATTTTTTATTTAATTTCGAGCTGTCTTAATTAATATTGTGCTGTTCTGGTGTTTAATTCATTTTCTTAAGTTTTTATTCTTCTGCTTTCCCAAGTGAGATAGTCAAAACATACGAAACATAACATAAACAAAACCAAGGCTATTCCACATTCTGTAGTAACTTTTACCATGGTTTTAATGGGTAACCTTATCTTTCAACGGATGTAAGAGGTACCTATAATAGTGACAGGTTGCTAGTCTGTCGTCTAAAATATACCCCAACATATTTCTTTAGTCGCCTCTTACAACATCCACGGAAGAAATGGAGAAGTGTTATTTTAAGTCCGACACCACATGGATGTCGTTTTAAAAAAGAAGTGCTCCCAAATCCTGCTTAAATAATAACGAGTGTAATAAAGATTGCATCATTGTAATGAATAATTGGAAAAAAAGGATCACCTGATATGTATAATGGTGACTTTAGTTAAGTTTGTTTTAATTAGATACATAAGATATACACACACAAGTACTCACACCTGTGTTCCCAAATGGGGTAGGCAGAGAATACGAAACATTATAATGACACAATTTTTTTTTACTTAGACATAGTTATTGCTGTCGTACGTAGGTATAGCGAACAGTGAGTTTAACACTTTGTGTATATTTGAATTAATTATCTGAGAATACCTACTCGGAATCAGATGTGTGAACAGTTGGAGCAAATACTACTTTACCGTAGTTTTGAAATTATGAGCTATTGTAACATTTTGTTGCTACGTAAATATTACGGGTCAAAAAAGCAAAGCAGAGATATAAACCGAGCATTAGGCAAAAGTTTGTTCATAAATCATGTCTCTATTGTTCTTTAGAATTGTTTAAAACTTTTTAGAGTGTCTAAAAATTCGAGTTACAAAAGCCTAGATCCTGTTACCGACGTAAAAAGGACATTAAATTATAATAAACATTATTTTTCTCTTGGAAGAAAAGTCTGTGGAAACAAAAGATATCTACTTATTCTGCATGTACCTAATTAACTATTCTGTGTTGTATGACTATAATAAACAAACATTGATATTGTCTTGGTAGATAAGAACCTTTATTTTATTACAGGTTTACATAAGTTGTACTTTCAGCTCTAAGAATTCAATAAAAAAATGTTTTTTCAAACGCCGATAATATTAACAAAGGTTTTCGCCTCAAATATCTTATGATCTTGAGATTTTTTTTATTTTAAGACGTTTAATACATGAGAAGGCGTTTGGAAAATTTAGTTTCAGTTCTAATGATGTATTTAATGATCAACGTTATATTTTGCTATCATAATGTTCATTTGTGAATAAGATAAAAACCAAAACAGTTAGAGAAAAAAACTTTATAATATTATCCTTAGAACATCGCAAAAATAAAAGGTTTTGATGTTTACAATCCTTAATTTAATTAGAATACGTTGAGTGTACAAAAAGCTTTCTATTTATTTTGTTTAAATTGGTTGACTTATATAACGGATCAGGAACTAATCAGTCCTAATAACAATTTTACATAGAGGTGATGACAGTAGCTCTTTGACGCCTTAACCCAAGGCAGTACTTACCTTAATTTAGGTGTTATTTACTAACCATTGAATTCATAAAATAATTACTTTGTAAAATCGTTATTGAAACCTGAACACACGAAGGAGTCTAGAATAGAGCAACGAGCGAAGCGATGTCAAAACGTGGGCTATAGCTGCGGGTTTGAATCATTGCTGGGTGCACCCATAAAGACGGTCTTAAAAGATTATTACGCATTAATATTGATGTTTCAATTTCGTTATTTAACGTTATGTCTGGGTCTAGTGACAGCTTAACTGTAGGCTGTAGCTTTTGGCAGCTCCGACACTCTATTGAAGAAATAGGACGTGTTTTATTCCATATGTTTTATTCAACGTATTTTAGCTAGCCGCGTTTACTCAAGTTAATAATAGGGCTTATTCTAATCGAGTGAACAGTACTAATACGAAATGTAAATGCATAGTCACGCCTGTATCTCAAAATGGGGTAGGCCAGTACACGAAACGCTACATAGTCAAAACCATGACTATTTCACGTTTCATTTTCTTTTAGCATATTTTTACTCATAGGATGGAACATTGATGAAAGAGATGTATTAGTGACGGGTCGCTAGCCCGTCGCCTAAACATACCTTAACCTATTTCCTTAGTCGCCTCTTACGACATCCATGGAAGAAATGTTGGTATCGACCACAGGGGTAAATACGAAACCATTTTGAAAGTAGACATTAGGTATTAAGTAAATATTACTATCTGTAACCCTTATCATACCAAAATCACCGTTATGATAAAACGGTAGAATTACGAAGTTCAAAAGAATTTTTCAATTCTTAAACTATTGCCACTCCTTATGAAGCTCAGAGTGAAAACTGTCGTCAAAACCATTTATAACTTATTTAATAAGTGCTCTGGATTCCCAGTCTGGTGTTGAGTAGTTAGCAGATGACAAACGCTGTAATACTAGCAAAACTAATTATCCCACTCAACACAGCGTAGCTCTGTCTGGTTAGAAATATCTAACAAGTGTGTTGGGTTATAAAGTTTTAGATTAAAAAATGATAACGAAGCTAGGGTTTGTTTAAATTTGCTAGGGCTTTTGAGAAAAAATGTCGTAATTTTATACTTTAGTTTTCAATTTAGATGTAATTAACCACTCACATTTTTAAATTACGACAGCGTAGGTATCAGATTTATGAACTGTCATGGCTATCTGAGTATCAGCAACATCATAACCTCTACTTTTTTACTTTTCTCTTTCGAAAAATCAAAAAAAACATACGTACATGCACATAATGTACTTCCAAATAAAGTAGGTACAGCAGGCAAAACGCTACATAGACACAAAACCATGTATATCTCACACTTTGTAGCCACTTCTGGCATATTTTTTAAGTTAATAATGATACTGATAAATACTTAGTTTTAAGTTATCTTTGTATTCCATCCCCTAAAATTACATAAAACCTCCAACGGTATAACTCCTCCGAACTCCAAGGCAAACAAATTACTTACTTATACATATTCAGACATTCAAACTTATCCACACATTCATCACACAAGTCTAGAATATCTAGGCTTCTAATTGAAATGTCTTGTGCTTAACAATGCGACCAACCTAGATTAGTGAAATGGGCAACATTGTTTATCAGATCTATTCTAGAGGTTCTATTTAGGTACCTATTTAATAAATGCTTAGTTTACATGTAGACTTGCTTTCTACCAACATTAATATCAAGTTTCAAAGACTGGGCGTACGATTCAAAATGATGTCAACCTTTTGAATTTCACTTAAAATTCACAAAGTGGATATGTCACAGCAAAATTAGATGGTACTTTGTAATTGTAGATCTATAAATACGTGATCCCAAATCATCTGTATCATCTGTATTCCCAAATTGGGTTAGCCGAGAACACAAAAGGGTACACAGACAAAACCATCATTATTTCACATTTCGTGAATGGTCACGCATGCATAGTATATTTTTTAGGTTTTAAGTTGACAGGAATAATAGTGATAGGTTGCTGACATATCTTAATCTATCACCTCCCACGGAAGAAATGGAGAGGTGTTATTCTAAACCCGTCACCATACGGCACGGGTGTAGTTGATTGGGAAATTATTCGAACGTTTCAATTACCTCATTCATCGACTGCAGATTTTTGACGTCGTTTTCAATTATTTGTCAAAAATACTGTTTATCTAATAGATCACTAAACAACTGTATCAGATTATTCAGCTATTATTACAAAAAAGTATCCAGACGAATGAGACGGTTGAAACGCTCGAATTCTCATTGTCGTGGACCTAATTCTTTCATATCAGTTTTCAAGTCAACTAAATCAGTAAGACATACATAATTCGAAATATTTAGTAACACACGGTCACTTTAACTCTCGGTCATGCAAAACTAAAATCCCTTTAGAGTACATTAGGTATTTGTATTGCTAAATTAAGTACAACCCCAAACAAATAAATTGTAGCTCTATTCTATTAGTGTACACTTTGGAGACAGAATTTATGTCCCCTATTTACAATATATTTCGGCAGCAATTTGGTGGGAAATCTTTAGATTGATCTACAGCCGCGTCTGGGACATTCGACATTCAGATTTAGCCTCAGGGAAATTGCTTTGGCGAAATAAAGCGGTTTGTGGCTAGGCATATAACTAAAAGGTCATTGTACTCACAATATTTATGCGTTGCTTAATTATAGTAAAAAAATGGATACACATGCTTTGGGCCAATTTTTTAGCCATCCTCGGGAGCAACGCGCCACGATGTACTTCTAACGTAAATGCGCGTCTGCACGTGGCACGTTCGTTCCCATGATGGGTCACGAATTAAACAGAAATATGTCGAGATACTCTGGGTATAAAACTTGAGTGTAATTAAAGAAGCGAGGGGAGGTGAGGATTTGCCCTACTTTTTTGACCATTGCGCTTCCTCGATCCAAAGACAGTCTAACACCCGGTCATCGACCAACTAACTACAGTCACTATTTTGAGTTACGCCTTCAGAACTATGAACACCATCCTTTGACAATAATGTTGAGTTAAACACCCTCCTTTCTGAATTTACTACGTCACATTGAACCCTAAACTTGTGAACGACAGCATCAGCAACCTTCCCTAACTCGTATCACCCTCAACTATGCTATTTCAAAAGCAACCTTAACTTTAAACAGTAAAGTGTATTTTGTAAATACTGGGAAATTTTCTTATAAGAGCTTGTCAAAGTTTAACTAGCCGTTATTCGTAGGATTTAATGAATGAGTCACCCAAAGGATCCTTAACTTAACTAACAATGACTTTAGAATTTGGTGTAGCTTATGATATGTGACACGCCTTCTGTCCTGGTATCTAAGACCGCAACAGCTTCGGATTGGGTGATAAATAAGTAGTATTTGAAACCAGAGAAGGGAGATTATAGGATTTTCAAGAGTTCATTGGTGCCATTGAACTTCTTAATGGTCAGCTTATAAGGACTACGACGAATTTCTTAAACTACCCACTGGTTTGCAAGATGATCATTGGGGGTTTGCCCTATGAATTCCTAATAATAAACAAAAAAAGCTTCGTGTAAGGGTAACAGACTGACAAACTATACATAAAATATAATTTTATTTATATGAAAGCAAACGTAACTTGAGGTAATTTTACATCAATGTCGACGACAAACGCAAAAAAACATAAGACTTTACTACGCGATAAAGAAATTCAATATACACTAAAAAACATCCAGTCTCTTCCACAAGGAAGCATCTTCAGAGCTTTTTTGTTACCACATCAAGCTTGCATCTCTTTCTTATTGAACAGGCTTGTAAGGGATGGTTGCTTTATGTCCGCCGTAAACGCTAGTGTGAGGGGCAACTGGAATCTGTTAAAAAGAAAATAAACTAGTAATGAAGTCGCGTAGAAAATGCCATAACATACATATGTATTGAGTTATTCGTGGGTCAGTGAGAAGCCGATGCTCGCTGTGCGATGTAGCGAAACGCTCCGATAAACTTGTAAATATGTAGATACTTAATGGTTCATAAGTTTCTATAACAAAACTTATTTCTACTCCCGCGACTGAGGTCGTAAAAGGCGACTAAGGCAATATAAATAGGAAATAGGTTAAGGTTTATTTTAGGCGACAGGCTTGCAACCTGTTACTATTTTATTCATTAACGTGAAACCTGCAAGATATGCTAGAAATGTCTACGTAACGTGAAATAATCATGGTTTTGGCTTTGCCTATCCCATTTTGAAATATGTAGTGTAGGTATTCGAAATCAAATTTCGAAGCTCAATGAAAAGCAATCAAATCAAATAATAGTTTGAGGACAGCGACTGTTCCAATCAAACCGTTGTTTTCGAGAATAGGTACGGAAACCAAATGGGACTGTGGATTTCAATAATGAATTCATGAGTATTTAAATGGGAATATATCGATCGTTTTTGGTTTAACCCTTTCTTCCCGTGGGTGTCGTAAGAGTCGACTCTGGGAAACGGTAAGTGTATTGTGGGTGATGGGCTAGCAACCTGTCACTACAATATCACGTTTAAACATCTAGTTACCTGAAATTGCAAAACGTGGCACTGGATTTTTCAATTCATGTGCTCTGCCTACCCCTCTTGGGAATACAGGCGTGAGAATATATATGTATGTATGTATGTTTTTGGTTTAAGTAAGATATCCCGTGTACCGTCGAGAAATTTTATATCTGTGCTACTTGGCACCTTTTCACAACGAGTCGTATTGTCCTGATGATATACATAAATCATACCGGTATTTCTAATGTGCAAAGTAGGCAGGGCCCATGAATCGTAACAAAACAACTTTTAACATACCTTATAACGTTATCCGTGTGGTGCCGGGTTAGAATAGCGCCTCCCCCTTTCTTCCCGTGGGTGTCGTAAGAACCTGTCACTGCAATATCACGTTTAACCATCTGGATGCCCTGAAATTGCTAGATGTGGCACTGAATTCTTGAATTCATGTGCTCTGCCTACCCCTCTTGGGAATACAGGCGTGATGTATGTATGTATGTATAACGTTATAACACACCTTAATTTCTTCAAAAGATGTCATAAGAGGCAGAGTTAATATTAAATTTGTAGTCAAACTAGTCAAAGTGCTTAGTTAAATACAAGGAACACTCCAGCCGGCTTAGCAAAGCAAGGCGCGTGATGAATCGCGATTACGTTACGTTACGTTAGATGAAGATTATGTTATTCTAAACCCGACACCACACGGGCACTAGGTATCAATCTTGACACCGTATGCATCTATGGATTAAGCCAACCTAGGTATGTTCGTAGTCTAGATTGGCAATACATTGTCTAGAGAGGCTGTTAAGAGGATCCCCAGCATCTAACTACCACCGCTGACAACCCACGAATAATAAAGCAATTAATAACACGATCCTTTGTCCCTCTCATGAATTATTGATTGGACTTCGACAAAATTAACAAATACGCCAAAATTGACAACAACTCTTAAAAATAATCCTTAGCACTCTCAAGATACAGCTACAGTTTGTCCTGTAGAGTTCTTTGGCTCCTTGATAACTTTGTCAAAGTTTTAGTCCCTCATTTTAATCACTGGCTCCCGAAGCCGAGAATTCTGTGCCTTCTTAGCCTTCGTACGTTAATAAAGCCATGTGTAAGTATGTTGAGGTTAATTATTACTCGAACCAATCGTATGGGTACTTACGAGTTACTCTCTTTGAAGGAGAACTTACGACTTGGCCGACAAAGTGGGTATTTCAATTTAGAATTAGGCAGACGTAGGTAAATTTGCAACCACTCTTAACAAACGCTTGGTTTAGGTTTCCGTATTGCTAAAGTAAAAAAGAACCGCTATAGGATCACGTAATGCCAAGTTAATTCCGATTCATCATACAAACATCAGACCCAACCGGGCATCGAACCTGGGGTCTTAAGCTTCACATCACAGTCAGGTTCTTTAACCACTGGGCTATCCAGCCGTCGAACAATGCCAAATGGATTAAAGAAGTGTTGCTAAATCAAAGGGCTAACAAACACACTTACCTGTAGCTGATACATTTTTGTACCAGTAGCTTGCAAGCCTATACAGATAGGATGGCCGGGAATTGACCGTAAATATTAACCAGTGGTCGGGTATACGCCTTTGAAAATCCCTGTAAAATATTTCCTGAAAATTTTCATTATTGACCTTGTGATAGACATAGCCAAGTCGGCGCGTATGCATCTTGACTAAGAGCCGGAGTACAAGACTAGGCAATATTTTCAGATTTTTCGTAACTTTTTTTACATGAAAAATTCGGGGAAAAACTTCACAAGGGTTTTCCGACGATTTACCATCAATTTTTGGGCATCCTGTATAACACTTGCACGTGTATTTCCGACTTTAGCGTAAGAATACGGGCCATGATTTCCCATTCCGTTTTTCCCCACTTTTCGTGTAACAGTATTTTCTCATTTTTACATAAGACTCCGATTCTGAATAACCAATCTCTAATCGTCTTAGTTGCTAAGCATCTCGAGATTGCGTTCGATTGCCTAAGAACCAAGTTAAACTATAGTATACGAAATTGTCTGTATGACTTAGCAGGTAACATTATATTTCGTTTCGCTCGTCAATGTTCTATTTGTTAGTGACTAGGTGCAACAACTAGTCGTTGAACTTGTAAAACAATTCTACGAATTGACTTTATACTTTTTACATTTTCACAGTGAAAGAAAATAAAATTGATGGTGTTTGGTAAGTGCTCTAGAATTAATGACCTTTTTTCCGGGCCATAGAATTCCTTTTAGATTGCCAGTGCATTGAACTAACAGCATCTAGAAATATTGAAGATTTTTTTCGTCACGCTTCATTTATTTGAACTAGGAGGCATGTTTGTTACTGCATTATACAAAAACAAGAGAAGCAAATAAAATTATCAATAGAAATGCTTTTAAGTAAGACAAGTTTTTTGTAAAATTGTTGTAACATGAAAATAAAAAACATAGGTAAGTATATAAAGAAATTAAGAAAAAGATAGGAACTTTACAAATCGCCTCGTGACCTTTGGTGAGATTAACATAGGCAGTTGAGTTCTTCTTTCCGTTAGTCAGTCATTCCATGTGGTGTCGTGTATAGAATAACACCTCTCCATTTCTTCCGTGGATATTGTAAGAGGCGACTAAAGATTTAGGTTAAGGTATATTTTAGGCGACAGGCTAGCAACAAGTCACTATTATAGCTCCCAACTCAAAAACTGAAAAAAATTGCTAGAAGTGGCCACCAAACGTGAAATAGTAATGGTTTTGTCTCTGTAGCGTTTCGTTCGCTCTGCCTACCGCATTAGGGAATACAAACGTGATGTATGTGTATGTGTAGTTAAGTTCTTAAAGCACAACGTAGACTCATTACAACAGAGTTCCATTAACGACCAAAACTGGAGACATCAAAGTAGAAGGCAATTTTTCAAAAGGCACGACTTCCATTAACGAGATCTTATTTTATTTGTAAATACATCAGAAGTTTACTAATATTAGTTCCAGACCGCGCACAATTTTGTGTCTAGTCTGTTTTCTAATTTCTTTTTAGGTTATATCAGCAGTAAAACTAATCCTAATCTAATAGGCAATCTTAAGTACTTACATAGAAGTTAGGAAAAGCTGTATTGAGTTCGCTCTTTCATATAATTAAAAAGACTAAAATTCTTTGAAAGCTTAGGCTGAAGGCTATCTCGAGATTACAACGATACCATAAATAACATAACTACAAATTCGAATGTAGTTAGGTTTCTTCCCAATTTGGCCATTTTTAAATAGATGAACTACCCATAAAGTACCCAACAAAATACAAGAAACCATAATAAGTGTGATTTGCCTATATTGTTTCTGACTAAAAACCGATATGGCACAAAAGTTTCCACCGACCGTGGCACTTACATCCACTTTACCGCTGGATCTTCGCCAGTGTTGTAAAAAAGAACTGTTCATTGTTACCATTATGCAAATTTGACCATCGAGCAAAATGAAACTTGCGTCTTTCCGACATTATCTCGTATAAAATTAGAGTATTTTTCATTCTGATACTTTTAAGAAGGGTTATCTCGCCAAAATCCAAAGCTTTTAGCCTCATTTCAAGAATTCACAGTGCATCTCCGTTACCATTGAGAAAAAACACTTATTTAACAGACTATTTATGAAATGGCTCCTTTTAAGCGTAATGGTTTAGATTACGAACACAATAAGATGATAATCTGCGCATTAAAAAGATAGAATGAGTAAGCTTAAACTTGCGTAAAAGAATTACATCAGCGATTTCTCCGACGATTTTCTTTCTTAACATGAACCGTAGGTACCTCAATTGATAAGAAAGTTTTATACAACACAGATATGAATCTCTAATAAAGTTACTTTTATTCCGGAACCCCTAAAATAGTTCCCTGGTAAATACGATCCAAATTTTATGAAAAAGATTCTCATATGAAATGAAAATTAGTTTTTACAAAGTTAATTAAGGATTCCGCGATATTAAAGTTTTCCGAGAATCCTACCGGCAGAAAATTCCGCGATGGCAAAAATTATACTTTCTCTGAATGTACTGAATGTTTTTATTGCTATAAGTAATAATACTATGTGGTTATGATACTTATCAATATTTCGAAGTGGTTTTTTAAGGTTAAACTAGGGTTCCTCCTTTAAGATTTTAGCGCCCCAGCGACACATTCAAAATTCAAAATTCAAAATTCAAAACTTTATTTATGCAAATAGGCTCCTAAGAGCACTTTTACACGTCATTTTTGATTTTACCAGCGCTTCGGAAAGACCATCATTGCCAAGAAGAATGCGCCGCAAGAAACTTGGCAGTAAGTCATTTTTTCAAAAAAAAAGTTAATTACAAAAAATGTATTATATATATTACAAAAAAAAAAGGAAAAATTGACATAAAAGCAATCAGTGTAATTAATGTGGAGGCAGGATATTTAAGTAAAATCATGTATCACTGATCCAAGGGCCAAAGCAACGCGCTGACGCAGGTTTTCATGCCATCATGTCCTGTTCTGAAAGCAGAGCGGTACCGAGGAACGATTGCCTACGCCACGAACCCTTACGGGACGCGTCACTCCAGCCTCGGGCCAGCAACACATGCACCAATTATCTATATTACATTAAAGGGAAAAATAAATAAAAAATAACAGCCATAGGGCTGTGTAATGTGTAGGTTCCCTGAATAAAGCAAACTACTGATTCCATACAATTTCCACAAGTCAAAAGAGAGAAAAAAAAAATGTAATTTATAAAATATTATTATTAGTAATATATACTAACTTAATCTAAGTTTAATAGAGGTGTAAAGTGCCTCCATCGTCAATTAAGATGAAGGAGATGTAAAAAGTCTCCCTTTGTCTAAAAGGTATACATAATCATGAAATATACATTTCATGTCAAACTATTATACATACGACATAGCAACAATTATGTCTAGGTTATAAAACAAAAACTTTCCACTTACAGTGGAATTTGTTATGGAGTTATTGCCAAATTACGATAAACTTAGAAAATACATAGATATTTAGATATAGCCTAGCAGAAGACAGTGGCAACAGGACCCGGTACAATTAAAAAATTAAATTCGTCGAATAACCGAACTAAACTATCCTACATCGCGCTAACGAAGTTTCGATGATCGGTTGCATAAATACAACTTCCAACTTCCTCTGTGGACTTCCGTCCCCAGGCATAACATCTGCCTGGAGAGAGATCTCTCTCTTGGAGACTTTCCCACATTGATGACTTCCCACTTTCGAATGTGGGAAAGTCTCGATTTGTTGATTATTAAAAAAAAAGTATCGGAAATATAGTCGAAGTACATGTGTAAATAGTTAATTATTTATTAAAGAACGACTGAGCAGCAATGTATTGCGTCCGAATCAGGGGGCACGGTAGTGCCCCCACCAAGTCGAGCGCAAAGCAAGCACTGCCGTACCATCCTTTACTGGAACCATTTCGCGGCATTTTCAGGCCCCTATTTGAGAACCTCTGAATAATACTAGGACGCTGAAATTTTCGTCATCTAGTGAACTATAACCACATACTTAAAATCCAAAATTTCAAGTCTGTAGGTAATTCAGTTCCGAAGTTAAGCGAAAGCAAAGTTTCGCATTTTCGACACTCACTCACTCACTCACTCACTCATGATCATCAAAATAGAACTGGTACTTCCCGTTAACTCAGAGAGCTGAAATTTGGTACATGGTTAGGGATTAACGACTACATAAAGGGAAAAATGTAAAAACTAGGATAATCGAAGATCTGGAGTACCTGGTGAAAACACTAGAGCCCAACCAAACTACTATAGAGATCGACACACTTCTTTTACAAAAAATATTCAACTTGGTGGGTCGCTTCATTTGATGTCAAAAATCTGAGGTCTGAAGTATCTGATGAAGACCCTGAGCTGCTCTGGTACATAAAAAAATCGACTGTAATTGCAAAAATCCAGCGTAGAGAGACACATCTTCTAATTTAAGGACCGCGAATGGGCAATACGAAAAACTTCCTACTGTACGAGATCAAAACCGGAAAAAAGAAAAAAAAGATAATTTGCAAAAATAAGTAAATGTGTAAAATAAGAAAATTTAACATAATTAATGAATATGCTCACGTTTCTACAAAAAGAAGTGAAATCCCATCAAAAACATTCTGTAAAAAATCTACCTAAGTCTCGTTGAAGCTGCTTGTTTATCTCTAAAAAGTAATGAAATCTAGACATAGTTGTGCCAAGTCTAAGGTTCCTTACTGCGATTTCTTTATTATTATAGTTAATGTTGTGTGACTTGGCCGTTGAACACTTTATACCAGTATGGGCTATTATCTCGCGTAACAAACAAGGTAGTTGCAAAATTACATGTTAACAAAATTGACTTGTACCCACTAACGTATAAAAAATGTTCAACGGCCAAGGCACACAACTTTAACTATAATAATAAAGAAATCGCAGTAAGGAACCTTAGACTTGGCACAACTATGTCTAGATTTCATTACTTTTTAGAGATAAACAAGCAGCTTCAACGAGACTTGGGTAGATTTTTTACAGAATGTTTTTGATGGGTTGACTTGACTTGACAAAACGATGACGTTAATCAGTCGTTAACTTAAGTAATACATTATTTATTTATTATTTATTTTGCATAAAAAAAATACGCAATTAACTAACGAAATTTATGTAAATTTATAGTTTAGGACCAACACTGTATACCTAACATCCTTACTTACGATATTGTAAAGTTGCGACGCGTCTTAACGAGTCACTTCACAAAAAGGGCACCGCACCGAAAGGGCACTCAGGTAATAAAATATTAGATTACGAATAGATAGATAAAGCCAAGCTAATGGAACCCTAGCAGACACCGAAAAATTAAATTTATGTAAACTAGTTAACCACTCCTTCGTGACGGGAGCAAAAATCAAATTTTATTCAGCACTTTTTCATTTTTTTGGGTTCCGTCTTCAAATAATTTAAAAACCTTACGGATTCGTCATTTCTGTCTGTACATCCGTTCATAAGTCAAGATCACTTTTTCACTCATACAGTTTTTAATATAATTTTGTTCTAAACCATTGAGGATAGAACCTATAGAGTACTAATGTCATCTTGGTTGTTCGGAAATTATTCCGCAAAACAATTGAAGTGATCGCTGTGCTCTTATTGGCCGGTCCAAGATCGCGCGTAACGCTAGTGCCTTTTCTCAACGGTTATTGGCTCTGTACAGTTTCTGTGACAGTGACGGTGACGTTTAGTATGTTGAAATCAACAAACTATTTGCGGACCGGGGTTGCGAACATTGTTTCTCTATAGGTTCTATCCTCTATGTTCTAAACGGAATAGTTTGCGCGAGAGGTTACCAAAGTGGTGAAGGGTCAATATCAGATTTCGTCGCGCAATTTCTAATTTCTTTGGCGCAATTTTTTTCTTCAATGTAAACGACTGAATTTCTTATGTAACTATGTTATTGTGCTGAAATTCAGTCGTTTACAAGGTATGTCATTTCATTTATTGCTTATATTGAAGAAAAAAATTGCGCCAAAGAAATTGCGGGACGAAATCTGATATTGACCCTGAAATGTAAATTTTAAAAATAAGAGAATAATAAAACTAAAAAAATTACAATATTCATTACCATACGAACTTCCTTCTAAAACTGGTTTGAACGAGATCTAATAAGTAGTTTTTTTAATAAATCGTAAAACCTTTCATTTACCTAGTCAACGGTAAGTACAAAACCTTTTGCGCGGAAGTCCGACTCTTACTTGGCCGGCTTTTTTCCTTTTCTGTGACCGGTTTAGTTTTAATAACGTTATCTAAAAGTGATATTAAAAATTTAATCTTATTACAAGCCGATTTATGAATAGAAATAATATTACTTAGTTAAAATTTGTGATTCAAACTCTACGCTTGGATTAGGTTTATTAAAACCTTTTGATTTTGCTGTTTGAGAGACTTATTTGACTTGTGAACAACGCCAGACGTAGGTGCTTTTACAAAAAATTTTATATAGGTACTCGTATGTGATTTCATAAAACACATAACATAGTCGAATTTAGATGCTACATTAGTGTATTCCTGTAAACAATTTTATTAATTAAATTGCAATAATAGAAACATTGATGATTTAGATCGATACAGACCTGACTGGCAGGATTTGTCTGAAAACAGAGACGAGTGGAAGGAAATAGGGGAGGCTTTTGCCCAGCAGTGGGATACTGTATAAGCTACACAAAAAAAAATAGAAACACTGGTTAATTATTTAATATGCCGTGTGGTATCACCATAGGTATCAGATAAATTAACACCTCTCCGTTCTTTCCGTGGATGTCGTAAAAGAAAATAGGTTAAGGTATGTTTTAGGCATCAGGCTACCAACCTGTCATTATTTTACCTCTTTATCTAATCGAAAACCTAAAAATATTTTAAAGGGGGCAACGAGGCGTGGAAAAGCCATGGTTTTGACTACGTAATGTTTTCTGTACTCTGCTTATCCCATTTGGCAATACAGGCGTAATGAACGTATCGTATGAACGTAAATTTCACTAAGTAGTTATTATAATGTATTTCAAATAGTTTGCTTTATGTAATGAGTATTTTTATAGTTATCTTTTATAGTCACTGAAAAGGAAAAAAAATGTAAAAAGGTTACAAAGCCCTCACACGCGATCGTTTCTTCAAGCACATACTATCTATTTTCAGTTTCTTGTAACAGTTTGTTACACCACGATAAATCGTTCAAAATTATTTCCTTCTCTATAACAATCAGGGGGTAATGAGTACGAAACACGTGAAGGCATCGTTAAGTCCTTTATAGAGAGCATGCAGGTTTGTATAGCTTACGAGTATAAGCGTGAATTACGTTCAGTAATGAAGCGTGAACAATAAAATCCAGTACCCCAAGTGTAGTCATTACTAGACCCCGTTATCTTGTCGCGAAGATTTTGTTTTTCAGTAGAGTATGAATAATTTTTTATCGACCTTCTTTATATCGATGTTTAATAATGCACTTGAATTTTCTCATTTTAAGTTTATACTACAATTTAATTAAAACGCTTTGTTTGACATCACGAAAATCCCTATATAACCCTTATTTACACTGACAATGTACAGTGGCGTAAAGTTTATCGTCTCTATTGTGGAAAAAATATGAGTAAACCCAATTAGTGTTCACCCTAGGCTTTTATTACTTCGTTTATTATTATATATATCTTAATACAAAAATAATAAATAGTACCTAGTGACACCTCTTTGAAATTATCGGTGTCAAAAAGTATCGACATCTACATTAGTCGATAAAAAAAAAAATCATACTCTACTGAAAAACAAAATCTTTGCGACAAGATAACGGGGTCCAGTCATTACGATCAAAACACCAGTCACTCTCGTCTGCGTTAATACGCTGAATACGCATCAGTTTGTATGGACACGAGGGTGAAGTTACATTTATCAGCATCGAATCGCATTTAGCTGGATGATTTTAAACTCACTATACGCATCGCATGTGTTCAGCTGCTATAGCATATTTTTATCTGCTTAAGTATCCTATCGCGTAATTTTATATGCTGCCGCATGCTATCGTGTGCTGTCGCATGCTATCTGCAATCACGACGCCGCAGATGAAATATAAATTAAAATTTTTCCTCGTCTATATTTATGAAATATAGGTAATTATTGAAATTATTGGAAGTAATCAAATTTGTGCACTTTGATAGATGAACACGTTGTGATAATGACATTAATGACTCGTTCGGCCGCCCATTCGCACGCTTCCTCCTTTTCTCTGCGTAAGCAGCCTTTCTCATTCGTAAGCATCCCGCCTCTCATTCTTAAGCAGCCGTTATCAATCGCAAGCGTCCTGTCGCATGCGTAAGCAGCTATTCTCATCCCAAAGCATCTAATCTCACGCTTTAAGCAGCCGTTCTCATGCTTCAACTTGATTAAGCATTCTTCAGCATGAGAAGTGGATAGTTACACTTATAAGCATTTAATGCTGAAGCTGAATCGATGCTGAAGGGTGAATTGATGCTGACGGATATCGACGGACGCGTTTTTGTATGGCAAAATGCGATTCGATGCTGATAGATGTAACTTCACCCTGAGACAGCGCCTCCCAGCGGCACGTTTACACAACTGTTGTGATCGTCAAGACAAGTTTGCGTTCCTATACAAACGACTCGTGTTTTGATACTTTTTTAATCTTAATAATGACACTTGGGGTACTGCTAGGCTTGGACAGGTCTTGTCTACTAACTCATCCAAGAAGCTTATACTCAAACTGGAGATTGCATATAGAACAAAAAAGTGAAGCCCAAAAAATTGTCCTTGAATGACGTCACTGTTATTTGCTGTCCCTTTCATTACGGT
>BHDV01065360.1:11660-29305 GCA_005406045.1 Adoxophyes honmai
AAAAATCATGATGAAATTTTTAGAAGTCTCTCCTGTAAAATTATGCTCTTTTGACATACGGCGGTTTAGCAATAAAGCGACGATACATACATACATATTTTCACGCCTGTATTCCCAAGAGGGGTAGGCAGAGCACATGAATTCAAAAATCCAGTGCCACGTTTAGCAATTTTTCTTTTATCAAATGAATAAACATCGACAAAGTTCCGGAGTGGGAGCTTGTGACGTCACGACTCGCTAAAAACTGTACTGAATCGTGACATCACGCGAAACTTTTAAGCGCTGTATCGTCATTTTTCGTTTCTCAAATAAAAGAAAAAATATGGGCACAATATTTTTTTGTTATCTATCTGACAGACCAAATAGTTTTTTTTTTTGTCAACTAGCCTATTGGTTATTAAATAGACGCCATGTAAAATCTGCAGCATGATTCATATTTATTACATGATATATATTATACGCTAATTTATCATCAAAAGTATTTGATCTACCCAAAATCTACGGCACTTACTCTACGTCAATAAAATGCTTTATGCGTCAAATATCAGCGATATATTGCGTCAATACGTAGATAGCGTAAAGCTGACTTACCGATGGGAATTTGATCTGTCATGGTGATTAATTTTATGTTATGGAAAGCAAAACGTCATGAGGTGAGGAAAATAAGTACTTAATTAGTCACCACCACAGACATAATGGAAATAGATCACTCAGGTACTTCGCGTGCCAAAAGGGAGAGCAATGCTCTTCCTCTGACGCGATTTCATTTAATATTGTACTACTTAGATAAGTTTGAACTTCCTAGAGACAGGACAACTTGAATAAGGCGGCGTCATCTTTGAATCGGTTTCATTCGGACTGTCAATTCCCATCACTAAAGCGCTCATGGGACGTTACAGTAGGTAGAGAAAAAGTGGCACGCTTGGTTTTCATACAAATGCAGGAACTCGCGGTATCTATTTCGATATAAGTTTGTCGTCACTACGTGGTCACTACAATGAACAGGGCTCGAAAATTGCAGGTGACATCAAACCACTCATAGGTGATAATGAAAAAATAAATGTACAGAGTTGTTGTTAGTGTTATTTGCCACACAGTAGAAAGATATTGCAGGAACAGGTTGCTAGCCTGTCGCCCACAATGCACTTGCCCTTTCCTAGAGTCAACCTCTTTCGACACCCACGGGAAGAAAAGGGAAGGTGCTATTCTAACCCGGCACCACACGCGTAATATATTTATGCAAAAAATAATTTAGCTAAACAAAAATTAACTATTCGCATTGCGTCTACACTTTATACCCGGTCTTAAACCGATATCTCCTATCAAACGGTATCTTAAAACGGTTATCTTTTGCTACCTAATCTTATCTTCTTTTATCCTACTCAACTCACCTGATCTGGGGAATGTGACGACCCACACATCGTCTGGCCGTACTTGGATGTTGTAGATGGCCTCGGCTTGCTTCCGAAAAGCTCCCGGCATGATGTAGCCAGGCTTGCCGCACTTCACGAACGTCTTCGTGTATCCTGAAAAGATAAAATACTTTTAGGAATAAGTTTACTATTCAATTTTCTACACTAATATTATAAAGAGGAAAACTTTGTTTGTTTGTTTGTTTGGTTTTAATGAATAGGCTCAGTAACTACTGGACCGTTTTTAAAAATTCTTGCACCATTCGAAAGCCACATCATCCTCAAGTAACATAGGCTAAATTTTATTTTGTAAAAAAAAAAAAGGATTCCGTAAAATATTTTGGTTTAGATATCTACATCTACACTAAAATTATGAAGAGGAAAACTTTGTTTGTAATGAATAGGCTCAGAAACCTACGACCCCAAAATCCGAAATTTACGCGAACGAAGTCGCGGGCGGAAAGCTAGTTGACAAATAAAAAAGGTACATAGGTACAGCATCACGCGTGTGTTTTCGATTGGGGGAGGCAGAGCACAATGACACGTTGTACAGACAATACTTTTTTAAGGTTTTTAGTTTAGAGGTAAAAATGACAGGTTGCTAGCCTGTTACCTTAACCTATTACCTTAGTTGCTTACGACATTCATGGAGGAAATGGAGTGGTGTAATTCTAAACCTAACATAACACGAGTGCATGAGTTTTTTTTTTTTTTTTTGCTATCGGGTTTTGGATAACACTTCTTCATTGCCATGGATGCCGTAGGAGGTGACTAAGGGTAAATAGTTTCAAATATTATTTTAGCTGATAGTCACTAATCACGTAAAAAATGATAAAAGACAAATATCTTCGTAATTTTACGTAACGTAAAGAATTAAGTTATTGTTGTTATGTATGTCCCCGTGTGGTGCCGGGTTAGAATAGCACCTCCCCCTTTCTTCCCGTGGGTGTCGTAAGAGTCGACTCTGGGCAAGGGTTAGTGTATTGTGGGCGATGGGCTAGCAACCTGTCACTGCAATATCACGTTTAACCATCTGATTACCCTGCTCTGCCTACCCCTCTTGGGAATACAGGCGTGAGAATATGTATGTATGTATGTATGTTATGTATTAACTTGTCTGAGGCTTACTTTTACATAAGATCAACAACGTTTTATCATTGGCAAATTGTGTTTATAAAATGACTTTCTTTCTTTCTTTATTTTACGTAAAATTGTTATAGTTTTGCTATGTTCTTCTCAATCTATTTGGGAATACAGGTTTAATGCATGTTTGTACACGTGTTAAAATTAATTCCCCGACATTTATCCATATTTTTTAATACCGAGATTAACTGAGCGCTATAAAATAATGAATGATTACAAAATGATGATATCGTCATGACTAAGGTAAAAATTCCGTTAGGCTTGCTGCCATAATTCAACAAACTTATCGAATTAATTGCTATACTCATAAAATTGGATTTTTTGTAAATGTCCAAAGGGGAGGCCTATGTTCAGTAAAGCTAGCTGAAATTATGTTCAAATGATTTTGAATTCGCGTTTTGTTGCCAATTCCGCCATATAAGGTAAAAGTTAATGAGAAAATGATAGCCTAGACTAAAGTACCTCAGTAGCCTCTTACTTACTTAATACCCCAGGATATCGACCATTTTTTCGTTGCAGACAAAGTGAAAGAAAATCTTTGTCTCCCGTTCGAGAGCCACATTCACAGTTAAACTGCAGCATATCCTAAAGATAAACCATTTCACTGGTTCTTGAAGCTTGAACATAATGTTGGACGTCGTCCAGTTTCCAGCTATGTTGCGTTACAGAAATGAACCAAGCTATGCAGGGCGAACAAAAATATTAAGACTAAAACAATGGTCGCGATAGCTTAGCGGTTTGACATTTTGGCCTCTATGCAGAGGGTCGTAAGTTCGAATCCCAGATATATAGCACCTCTGAATTTTTCGGAATTTAGCGAAATAGAATTTCATGTTTATCACGAGCTACTTATTTGGTGAAGGAAAACAATATATCGAGGAAGACATACGGCCATAAGTAATTCAATGTTGTGTGTGGGGCCAATCCGCATCGGGCCCGCGTGGGAACTTTAGCTTAGCCCTCTCGTACTGAGAGGAGACCTGTGCCCAGCGGTTTGAATTAATATTATTGATTTATTATAAAACATTGGCGCACTTTCTTCTCGGACAGAAGCTATCGAAATCTGCTGAGATATGCCGAGATGTCTTTATGTCTTACATTGCCAAAATCTGCCGAAATATGCTGGGCTTCCTTAGGACTTATACTACCAAAGTCGGTTCAGGTAAGCTGAGGCGTCTTAAGTATATCTTGAGTTACCGAGGACTGTCGAGGTATACTGAGAAGATATACTGTGACAGTCGTGACTTGCAATGCTATACCGATAGGCCTAATTGTACAGCATTGATCGATTAACCAAGACAAGCATGTTTTATTTATATTTTGCAATATTTTATCTAAGAATTACGATTGATTTTATCGAACATTGCACTACTTTATTTTAAAGTTGCACTCATAATTAATGCAACTCGTCTTCAGAGTACATCAGCACTTAGTTTAAAGTGCATATAAACTAATCTATATTATGTCGGTCGCAAAGCAACACGGAGTGAATGTTAATTCGTTTATCAATGATCACCCATATCGTTGATAAGATAGTTATGTTAAATAGCTTAAGTGTTATTGTACTCTAATAACATGTTGTTCACGTAAAACGCATGGTTACATAATATGTTTTTGCAATTATATTCACAGATGTTACATTAGGCACCCTTTGCATAAAGTGACTGTATAACATTTAATTTTCAAGGAAACCTAAAAAATATGGTAAACATTTTATACTTCTTAAGTACAGTATACACATTAGTAATGTGACATTACCAACCTATAACACATTTTAAAGACACTAGAAAAAATCAAACGATCTTGATATGACTGTCTGTTCATTAAATTTACAACTACAAAATTATGTACTATTTATTATCCCTTGTGGTGTCAGGTTTTAGAATACATACATACATAACGTCACGGTCTATATCAACACAAAATTTAAGTACTCTTGCAGTTGTAAGAATGTCGGATTATACAAATTACAAACTCAAGCTATCATCGATAAAATTTATTATTATTATCATACGACGTTTTTACGTTAATGCAATTTATTTTTTATCTTAATCCTGTGTTCGTACACGCCAGGACCGATTGTTTTTTTAGATTGGTTTACCCATACGTGCACATCACTTTTTTTTTTACGAAGTCCAAGTCTTACAGTTATAAGTGGTTGTTAGGTCGTTAAATAATTAGTACAAAAATTAGATACTTAACTTTTGTCTTTGTTTATCTGTTCTTAGAAGCATTGTGTTAATTATGTTAATGCCTTTATTACTCTACCATATTTTCACCATATTTGTTCTATTTTTTTTGTCGGTCTCTACAAGGTGGCCGGAAATTGACCGTAAAAACGTAACCAGTGGTCGGGTAAACGCTCAGAGCAAAAACAAAGTGTTTTTGCTCTGAGGGTTAACGCGTCCTCAAACCCCTGTGATTTTTCCCCCGGATTTTAACAGCTACGAAAGTGGAATATATTCACTTGCAAAAAAAAATATTAGAACAGTTACGAGTACTTATTTTGTTGTTTTATTTGCGTTTTATGGCCGATAAATACGTTTATTCAAGGCTAGATTATGTCTTATCTGATACACATTCTTATATCACGCTCCACAAATCTCTAGGGGCATATTTCAGTAATAAAATTGATAGGGGATTGTGGACTTTTATAATAGGAACAGAATATTCAACGTGGCTATACTGCAGCTTGCCTATTGGCAGCGATTTAGGAAAGTTTTTCTGTCTGCAATTTTAGATTTCAGTAATTGGGTAAAAGTTATGCTTAGATTAAAAATTCATTTTCCATCAAGCGATTCTTTCGGAATGGTACAATTGTCCCGATTTTACAGTGCATGTGCTTGCTATTGATAGTGCAAACGATTTGCTTGTAGAATTTAACACTCTGACCTAGAAGACGTTACTGGCTATAGATAGAGGCAGGAATCGTTGAGATGCAATGCTTGATGTTTTTTTTTTCAAATTTGGTGTATAGAGTATTGTGACTTGGAGACACAAGATCAAAATAAAATCAGTCACAAAAAGACACGAAAAAAAATGTAATTCATACATACATACATACATAACCGTCACGCCTTATTCCCTGCGGGGTAGGCAGAGACAACAGAGCGCCATTCGCATCTATTCTGACATAATTCTCTCGCTTCACTCACATTCATAAACTTCACAAAATCGCGTAACATACATCAGGGTTATTCGGATACCCCGGATTTCGGTCTATCTCTTTCTTATCTCGGACTTCTGCTTGACACTATTTTTTGAGACATCATAATGTAATGAAAAAAAAAATATATATCAGAACAATGGAGATCAAAAATACGACAAAACGTCAGAAAGTAATAATAAAAAACAGCGAATCACACGAATCGTTTATGCAACCGCTCGCAAACAAAATATATCTAAACTCATGGAATAATAAAGCATATTCTATATTGCGTGTTGTAGTTATTTTTACACGTGTTATGCTGTAAGAAAAACATGATATTTTATCTAAAAACGAGATCATACATCCGATGACTGCGCTTTTACGGTATCTGTGCCGATAACAGATATTACTGTCATCGGTTTTCATGTGTTGGCATGTTAGTGTATTATGTACTTTTAACACCTATGTTATAACGTATCCCCGTGAGTTCATAGTAATACTTCATTTAATACGTGGATGTTGTAAGAGGCGAGTGATGAATAGGTTTAATAGGCTTAGCAAGATAACAAGCGAGACAATCTGCTATCTGTATTCTTTAATGCTTCTAGTTAGTCTACTATACTCTCCACTCGACTTGCACCTTGCGGCGCTAAGATCTCATTTTGTATTTCTTTTTAGATAAAATATTACCTATAGTATGTAACGGTTAATTTTGACGCTAGTGTTGTGGAGTTATTCTCTAACGTAAGAAACTAAACGCGTCAAGAAGCTCGACTTCGAAGTGTCAAAATCAGCTGTAAAATTGTAAGGAAATTTTTGAAAACACCATTACGCTAATTTACGAGTTAATCATTTATTTTAAAGAAAAACACCACAAGTCACTTCCACCGAGGATTTGCACCCTTCATCCAAAAAAGATAAGAAAGGCTAATAATCATAATAAGCACGAGTCAACAAATTGCTCCTCGGTCATAAAATAGCCGTAAAACTGCCGATGGTAATTAGCAATTAGCGAATAGATCATTGAAACGAAGGCGAAAAAAATTACGATCTATTCAATGACGCCTGCGCCACACGCTGTTGCTATGCTACATTCACTCATTTATACACGTACAGTGTTCCGGCAGAAATCAAAATAACTTTATTTTGTTGGAAACTATAAAATATATTCCTATTAAGAGAGTCAGACATTATTTTGTTCCACATGCTCTGATCCTGACGTACACCTTTTTCGCTCCAATATTTTATCGTTCTCTTCAAACGTGCTAGGTCAGTTTTGGGTACTCTTGACTTTTAGACCAATTTTCGAAAAGTTTGCAGTGGTGTTATTTTTAATGTAGGTACGTAAAACTAACTAAACTCGACTTCGAGCGGTCAAATTTTGCATACAACATGACAGCGAGTTTCACACTTTGACGTCAAGCTCGTCTTTGGATTTAATTGAAACGTTAGTGAATAACATCACTACATTAGTGACTAATATGCCACTCGAAAATGGAGAAAAACAAACATGATTTAGAATAGTAAACGTACTGGTTTTGTCTGTAATTTAGCAATATTCAAATTTCGTTTCATTCATATTTCAAAATTCAATTTCAAGCGGAATTTTTGCGTGACTATGTAAAATTCATAATAATATTACTATAATATTATATAATTACCGTTTTGAAATAAGGATAATATCCTCTAAGCTAACCTTATTTCAAAACTGTAATTAATTTATGTGGTGTGCTGTAAGCTGTAAGTAATACAAATTCACGTAGATCCCTCGTCAATTTACACATTTTGGTTCTTGTGATGGTTACTTTTTTTATGACTGTTTCAATGATGCACGATGGACAAAAACATTGAGAATATCTTGGTTGACTGGTACAGGTTGGTTGACTTGTCGTAGAAATTGTTAAGTATTCTTAAATACTTACTTGCAAAATTGTTATCAGTGACGCAAATTAAAATATATTGTGAGCAGCAGTAAAGGGTTTATCTCTAAGGTTGTTTCAATCTTTAATCTTCATTGGTTAGGTAACTCTCACTTACGCCATGTTTAGTAACAAAAATTCCTTAAAAATGTTTTTTAAATTTACTTACCACTTTTTAAGATAATTTCCTGTACATTCGAAAATCATTATGAACATAATTTTTACAAGTTTAGTGATGTTATTATGTTCAGTAATAAAAAAAACCATTTGTGTTTTTGGGTCTGAACGCAACTGAAAAATACTGAACTGTTTTTTTTTTAACATCATAGTAACGGATATTTAAGAATAAAACTCACTTCACCATTAAAACAAAAATAGCTAAATAACAATACTTCAAACCATCGTACGTTTTCATATGTCATTGAAAAAAGGTTTAAATTATGAGTCTTTCGTAACGTACCTATTTCACTCTAATCTTCCTAGCGTATAAAAGAGTATACACGGTTTTAATTTAGTTTACCGGAATCTTTTCTTTTTGATCCCAATTCGTATTTAAAAATTTCTGTGTATATTATATGTTAATCCTATTACTTCAATTTAAAACTATTTTTAATCACCTAGAGTATGGTTACCCTACACTTGGATATCAGAGAGTGGACAAAAATTTACACTCAGAAGAAAACTGTAAAAAGGTTTTCCAGGTTTGTTTCGGGATTTATTCAAAAGGGAATTCTTTTCCAAAGAGTTTGGAAATGGTTTCGTTAATTGGATTTTGTAAATTATTTTATGACTAGTTGACAGTTGCATCACAATTATCTTCAATTAATTAGTAAAAAAATTGGTTTCTGGTTACAAATCAAAACTCACCGAGTACTTTTAAAGCTAGCAAAGTCAAAAGTGTATAAAGATTCAAACGCAATCGCTAATTTGAACAAAACGTTTTATACCAAAGAATCAGATCTGATGATGACTATCCCAATCCCATGTACCACAACACAAACACAAACACTGTCACTGGACCCACCTAATAAACACTTCTTAATGACCTTATCTTCTTCCGGAGTGACATTTTCAATCTCGTAAGGCAATTCCAACCACGGGGCCATTTCTGTTCACGAAGTTGCAACAAATTAAAAAAACATGCACCACTTTTCACGAAGCGTCTGTTACTGTTTCAACGATAGTTTTCCGCACCTATTTCAATATTTCATAATCTAATCATTTGCGGATCGATTCAGCGCCTCCGATAACGCATTGTACATGAGTCAAGAGTTCCACCAGTTAACTGACTGATGCGTAGAGATAGGACTGACGAATTCGACAGGTGGGAGGCATCATTGGCTACTCCGCTGTACGAAACTTTGTTGTGAATAAAAAGTGTCTTTTTAGTATGAAAAGAAGTGAAAACACCTTTTTTAGTGTAGCTAGTCTGTGTCAGTATTTTTACGAAAAATATTTGACGTGATTCTGATTGTCACTTATTTGACGGCGGAAAAAAACACCCGTACTTCAGGATATTGGATTTAAAGAACGTCTGCTCTCTGTTGTTAAAGTCCGCATCCTCAACTTTATTGGGAACACAGGCGTGAGAATATGTATGTATGTATGTATGCAACTTTATTGGGCCCGTTTCTCGGCGAGACAGAACGTCTATAGTATAACGTCTCGTTGGTCAGGGAAGGGTAAAAGGTGTCAGAGCTTGAGGAAGATCGTCGATGAGATGGACTGACCTGATAAAAGGCAGTCTGTCAGAGTCTCTGAATCAATGAACGCTCAAGAAAAACAGCTCTGCGAGACGAATTGTGACGTATAGTCCAACGAGTCTCTCAGAATCCTGCGTAAACATAATGGCAACGACCACTCCATAAAGAGTGTACCGAAAAAGATGAAGAGACCCGCTAGCGACGGCGTAAACATTTTGCATGAAGAATTTTACTTTTACACGTTTAGTGACCCATAGCTGAAATTCTCTAATTAAAAAATGATTTTCGCAGGCTGTGTCAATGGTTTCACTCTATCTCCGTATTGTTTTCAAATTAGCTTTTTCCCGACACCATTTTGATTTTTACATACATACTTACGAAATGTCGTATAAATAAAAACACACTCAGATTTCAGCTTTAAAAACAAATGAACGATATAAAATAGTGATACTTTGCTAGCATGTTCATTAAATGGTAACAAAATATATTTCCACTGTCGCCTCTTTTATTTTGATGTTATGTTTTACTTAAAATGGATATTCCTAAATCGTAACAAACGAGGTTTCGCACCAGAAGAAAATTAGTGTTTCCGTATAAAAATTCAACTCCATCTTCTTAAATAATATACATATAAAAGGAGAAACTGACTGACATATCTACGCACAGCCTAAACGGTTAAATGCAGGCACTTGAAATTTGGAAGGGACGTAGCTTAGGTACCGTAGAAGTGCACTAAGAAAGGAATTCCCGAAATTCCCACGGGAACGGGAATTAGCGGGAAAATCATTTTGTACGCTGACGAAGTCGCGGGCATAGCTAGTAATCTATAGAGCTTCGCTTATCATGAACATTTGTTTGTTATTCATCAACTAACAGTAAACATTGTTTTGATATTTTAGTGAACCAATTGTTAACGAATGATAAATGTATAAAAAATGCGCAGAAGTATATCTAAGCCATGGGCTTCAGTGAGTCATTTTGTTTTAGAATAAAAAATGATAACGATTAGATATAAAAAAATAAATATAATGTTTGCTTGCATTCGTTGCTATTATTAATGTGGAGTGAAGTTCCAATGTGATAAATATTAAGTATTGAAATGCAGTGTGGTGCCGGGTTAGAATAGCACCATCCCCTTTCTTCTCGTGGGTGTCGTATTCCCAAGTGGGGTAGGCAGAGCACATGAATTCAAAAATCCAGTGCCACGTTTAGCAATTTCAGGGTAACCAGATGGTTAAACGTAGTATCGCAGTGACAGGTTGCTAGCCGGCCACAATACACTAACCCTTTCCTATAGTCGACTCTTTCGACACCCATGGGAAGAAAGGGTGAGGTGCTATTCTAACCCGGCACCACACGGGCAAACAAGTTTCTTTACAAGTGAGCATATAAATATTATTGCGATCTCCACGGGTCGGTACCGACCCGCATAGATGTATCATCATCATCATCATCAGCCTATATTCGTCCACTGCTGGACATAGGCCTCTCCTATGGCACGCCACTCAACACGGTCCTCCGTCTTTCTCTTCCAACCGCTCCCAGCCACCTTGCGTATATCGTCGCATAGATGTATCTATGCCGGAAACTTGTTTCTTTATGTAAGCATCCTAAGTACAGTCAGCGTCTGATACATGTATACTTTAGTACCTTTTCTAATTAACCTCATATTTGAACTTTCGCATGAAATTGTCACTGCGATCACAGTGACAAAGTACCAAAGTGTAACCATGTATCAGACGCTGACTGTACGTGTGATGTCGAGCTTAAAAAAACTTCTCCAGTTCTTCCGTGGATGTCGTAAGAAGCGACTAAGGAAATAGATTTAGGTGTTTTAGGCGACAAGCTAGCAACCTGTCACTATTATGCCTGCCAACTCAAGGCCTAAGAATATGCTAGAAGTGGCCACGAAGCGTGAAATAGTCATGGTTTTGTCTATGTAGCGTTCGTATATGATCTACCTATTGCATTTTGGAACACAGGCGCGCTGTATGTATGTATGTAAGTAGATAATCTTATCACCAGTATCGTAATCATCATCCAAAGCTTTGCGTTCCGAACGTCTATGAAATAATTTACGATTATGAATCATCCTCATTTACTTTATCTCTAGTTTGAGTACAGTCGAACTCGAGGGTCATTACAAAAGCCTGTGAGTCACTGTGATTCAGCCAGGGCAGTTTTACGATTACACTAACGTCATGTACCATCGCGAACAGGGATTGTTGAGCCACTTACCTATGTTTGTAACTTGGTCGTGTAATACTAATCTAATAGCTGAAATCTAGTCGGTCACATTAGTCATTGATTACACGTCTAAATTGCGAACAGTGGCAAGTGGCTCAACAATCCCGGTTCGTGACTGTACACCTTTAGGTATAATAATTATTATACATAGTTTATGTATTTACACACACACATTACGCCCGTGTCCCCAAATTATTTTGGCGTTATTAAGCATGGGATGCCAAACCATTAAGTTACTATTAATTTAAGGCTTTTTTTTATAAGTTCAACAAAAAAGTTTAAAATTATCAAATTTCTTCTTATGAAATGTATTTCTTTCTCTTTCTTTCTTTCTTTTAAATGGGGTATGCGAAACATACAAAACGCAGTCAGTTCTAACATAATTCTTTAGGTTTTACGTTTATTTAGAGGTATAATAATGACAAGTTTTTCATCCTAGATTGTCGTAAGAGGCGAATAAAGTAATAAGTACTCGTATATGTTAGGCAATAGGCTAGCAAGATGTGACTATTATACCTGTAAAAATATGCTAGATGTAGCCACAAAATGTAAATAAATAGTCACGGTTCAGATACCCGACCACGGGTTAAATATTTACGACCGATTTCCGACCATGTATATTTGTCTTTTTGGTCGTTTCAAAAATGTTTTTCTTTGATTTTGATTAAATAGCTCGTCTACGATTTTATCATAATATAAAAAATATCTATTGGATCTACAAATAGGTAGGTACTTAAATAATTCTAGTTGTTTGATTCTTCTGTAATCTGAAGTACGGGAGCAATCAAACATTAAGCCGCTACTTGTAATGTAATCAAAAGATCAAAACTGATTTCATACAACTGTTAAATACTAATACATTTCGATTTTTTTCTCAAGTGGTTTTGGCAGAGCAAGTTTTTAGGTTCTAAGACTTAGAATGGGATCCCCTTGGAATGCATAATTTTATTTAGACTATTATTGTTTCGCATAATTGATTTGGCATAATTTATTTTGGCATAACAGTACTTTCACATAATTATACTTTGGCCTAATACTTTTTTGGCATACGACGCTAATAGCATAATTTAATTTGTACTAATTTTTATTGGCCGAATACACATTAAGCATACTATTGTTTGGTCTAATAATTATTTGGTATAAATGTCACTATGCATAATTTCAAAACTCAGTTTCGTTATTACCATGTATTTATTATCATTAGGTTAGGTTAGGTTAGTATGAAATCCAGGCGCGAAGCGCCTATGCATCGCGGAATAGTTCGCGGACCACTATCGACATCGGTTTAGTTCCTAAATAATAGATAAGTGTGCATAACATTGGTATGAATAGTAATAATATTACTACGAGTCATTTGTATAAAACTTTACTCTTTTTGGCATAATACGTTATGCATATTGATATGATGCCATTTGATTATTATGCCTATTTGTGCTTAGTTAGTGTATTGGTTAGTGTATTGTGGGCGATGGGCTAGCAACCTGTCACTGCAATATCACGTTTAACCACCTGGTTACCCTGAAATTGCTAAACGTGGCACTGGATTTTTGAATTCATGTGCTCTGCCTACCCCTCTTGGGAATACAGGCGTGAGAATATGTATGTATGTATGTATTTGTGCTTATGCTTATAGACATTAGTCTTGATGACAATTATGCTTCCTATATTTATGCTTTTTAGTGTTATGCTTAAAAAAATATGCGTAATGATGATTATGCAAAAAACAATTTCGGCGAAAGGTGTTATGCGAAACAATATTAGTCTAAAAAACTTTATGCCTTCCAATAGAGAACCACTTAGAATCTAAGTTAATGGGTACAATAGTGACAGAATTCTTGGCTGTCACCTGAAATATACATACATACATACATACAATCACGCCTATATTCCCAAACAGGGTAAGCAGAGCACACAAAACGCTACATAGACACAACAATAACTATTTCACATTTAGTGGCCACTTCTAGTATTCTTTAGGTTTTGAGGTGGCAGGTACAATAGTGACAGGTTGCTATACCTTAACCTATTTCTTTAGTCGCCTCTTACGACATCCACGGAAGAAATGGAGAAGTATTATTAAACCCGACACCACACGGCCATGTTCTTACTTCCTGCAAATCGCGTAGGGCGGTTTGACGGTTATTTAGATAAGTACCTGTCAAATTGCTTTGACAACTGTCAATGACAACTGTCAAGTTAAACGTCATTCAAAATACATCTAAAATTCATTATGACGTCTAAGCCTTGTGAGTCATAGCTTATGTATAATTAATATGATAAATTATTCATAATTTCTATATTATTTATGTAGGCAACGGAAAATAATAATATATCTGTACGGAAAGGTTTTGCTGACATTTTAGGTGCTTATGAAACATTGATTCGGTTTATAAATTACTTTATTTATTATTTGGGTCAATCAACTATTTTGTGTCCCTGGT
Source organism: Adoxophyes honmai (assembly GCA_005406045.1). Lineage (NCBI taxonomy): Eukaryota > Metazoa > Arthropoda > Insecta > Lepidoptera > Tortricidae > Adoxophyes > Adoxophyes honmai. The sequence goes on from BHDV01065360.1 coordinate 25,674, forward strand.
TGCCATGGCTACGTCTCCTGACTAACCGAGTAAAATTGTGATTTTCTAGAGTATAATCCGCTATAAGTTAAGATTCTTTTTACAGTTGTACGCATTTCTTTATGGCGCATCTCCTGAGCACAGAACGGGACCTAAATTACAACCTTTTTCTAAGCAACTCTATCACAGTTGTCCCCTGACTTACGGGACAGAATAACAACACAAAATAGTTGATTGGCCCATTTATACACAAACATACATCATCATCATCATCAGCCTATATACGTCCCACTGCAGGGCACAGGCCTCCTCTCAGTATGAGAGGGCTTGGGCTATAGTTCCCACGCGGGCCCATTGCGGATTGGGAAATTCACACACAACGTTGAATTACTTCGTCGCTGTGTGTAGGTTTCCTCACAATGTTTTCCTTCACCGAATAGCTCGTGATAATTATCAAATTCGATATCGCACATGAATTCAGAAAAATTCAGAGGTGCGAGCCCGGGATTTGAATCCACTACCCTCTGCTTGAGAGGCCACAGGTCGAACCGCTGGGCTACCACGGCACTTTAGGTGCCTAAGAAATATTTACTCGGTGTATAAATTACTTTATTTATTATTTGTACACAAACGTACATCACGGTTGTATTCCCATTGAAGTAACCAAAGCACATGAAAACTTGCTTAACTGGACAAGTCCTGAATGCTTTACATTTTTTATCGCGTACATACATACATACATATTCTCACGCCTGTTTTCCCAGGGGTAGGCAGAGCACATGAATTCAAAAATCCAGTGCCACGTTTAGCAATTTCAGGGTAACCAGATGTTTAAACGTGATATTGCAGTGACAGGTCGCTAGCCCATCGCCCACAATACAGTCATTAACCCTTTCCCAGAGTCGACTCTTACGACGCCCACGGGAAGAAAGGGGGAGGTGCTATTCTAACCCGGCACCACACGGGGACTACTAATACGGGGAATACGAGGAAAACTTTGATGACACATATTTTTTATTTACAAAAGAAAATAACACAAATTACATTATGTTTAAGTTTTATTAAGAAACAGTTATATATCTTTAGGGATTTCATTATCACCCTGTATAACTACCTCCCTTCTCTCGCATGGCCTCACTAACACGCTGGAACCTTTCATCACTTACTTCTCGTTTCATTTTATCTTTAAATAAAGTACCCTTAAGTAGATACTATTAAATTACGACGGAAATTACATTCTTAAGCTTGAAATGAAAATACGTATTCGTACTACTGAAGTAAGTAACGACTTGCCTTTATAGCGTGGTCCAAGTGTTAACCGACGAGCAATAGGTTAAATTAGATTAAAATTACATATTTATTAGTTTTTGAAGTTTTCTGAAGAAAAAAAAATTGTCAATTTAGTATACAATGAAATAAAGCAGACAGAACAATGACAGTGATATCACAATTTAAATATAAATATATAATGTGGGATACTGTGGGATACAGTTTAAACTGATGGTGTATGGTGTATATGGACGAGCTGCAGATTGGATCAAGCCTGCAATGTCATGCCGATTGGACGATAGAATGGATCGTGTATGGCTACCATAATAAACAAATATTATGCACATCATCACTCCACGAAATCTGGTTCTTTAATACGGGCTACAGCTACACACAACGATAATCACAGTTTTATCGATTGTGTGTATGAGAAATCGTAACGTGTGTTGTGTAGCCGGCATAAGTCGTAGTCGTCACAATAATCTAATAACCAACAAAGAAAAAAAAAATTCGATACAGGCTTTTTTCTGACTGTTTTTTTGCAAATTGTACTTCATTGTCATCCATTCTAAAATGTGCACCAGATTTTCAAGTCAATCAGACCAACCGTTGAAGAGTTCCCGCCATCAGAGACAGTCGCGGCTGGGCCACCAGAAGTCCACTACCGGAATATTGTATTGACATCCAAGTTACGGAGGTCATACTAAGTTTCAGCTCAATCGGTTTATTGGAAGAGGTTCGAATCTTCCCCGCAAGATTTTTAAACATAACATTTTTCAGTCTGAATGTTCAATTTTATTACCGTTTTTCGATGGTTTCAACCTGTCCGACCTAGATGTTTATGGATCATCATCATCAGCCTATATACGTCCCACTGCAGGGCACAGGCCTCCTCTCAGTATGAGAGGCTTGGGCGATAGTTCCCACGCGGGCCCAGTGCGCATTGGGAACTTCACACACAACGTTGAATTACTTCGTCGCTGTGTGTAGGTTTCCTCACGATGTTTTCCTTCACCGAATAACTCGTGATAAATATCAAATTTGATATCGCACATAAATTCCGAAAAATTCAGAGGTGCGAGCCCCGGGGTTTGAACCCACGACCCTCTGCTTGAGAGGCCACAGTTCGAACCGCTGGGCTATCACGGCTTTTTAACACGGATGTTTATGGATGTACGTATCATATTGACTTAAGACACAACCCGCTCCGCTACCCCCTCTTGGGGCACCACTTCCGTCCGGGGCAAAAGACAGATGGGGAGAGATTACCCCACGACTCGAGGTCAGTGGTTGCTCACCCGGACCATTTGTAACCACTCGTTCAGCCCATTCTGGGAATGGTGTCTTTATTTATATCCTGGGGAAGCGAGTCATTTAGGAAGGTTTAAAAAAGGTTAGTCTACGTTTTTCCTAATAGCTTGGTCACCTGGTGAAAACCTTGGAGTCAAATTGCAAAAGTTAGCATACATACTTACCTACCGTGAATTTTCTTTCCCACAGGGGTGGAGAGAGATCACTATATTCCACTTGCTACCTCAGATACCTCTTTTTTCATCATCATTCCTTAAGCTCTTCACACATGCTTGTCTCTTTCAGATACTTTTGACCTGACCATTTAAAACGTCCCCTATTTGGTCACAAAACGGCCGTCTAGGGCTTTCTCTCCTGTTTAGTTAATCTTCTTCATCCATCCTCTCAAACAAACTTTTTCTATGCTAGGCATCGACTAGGACTTTCACACCAGCTCGTTCCTTAATCACACTTTTTTCATGATACAATGTACAGTAGTGCACACATTAACACTCTCCATGAAATAATGATGATATTGATGATCTAAATAAACTTAGCGCTTTTGGTAATCACCACGCCTTACCACCCAATAGGCTAGTTGACAAAAAAAACTATTTAGTCCGTCAGATAGATTACTGAAAAATATTGTACACGTAATTTTTTCTTTTATTCGACAAACAAAAAATGACAATAATACAGCGCTTAAAAGTTTCGCGTGACGTCACGACTCGCTACAATTTTTACCGAATCGTGACGTAGCAAGTTCCCACTCCGGAAGTTTGATGATCTATAAGTTTGTCGATGTTTAGTCATTTGATAAAAAAAAAGTGTGTCATATTTTTCTATAACCTAACGGACGGATTAATTAGATTTTTTTTAACCTAGGTAGTCCAGTCAGTCAAGACAATCAATTCACTATAATTCCAAAAGTTTTCAAACTTCGGTCTAGTGAATGGTACATTGAGACAACAATAAATCTCATTTTGCAACCTTGTCCGCAGTCCGGAACATTGTTAAGAGGCAATATGCCGGTCGAGCGAATTGAAAAATAGGTATTTGCTAAATCTATTGCTGTCGCGCCGCGCCTACACAAC
>BHDV01065360.1:32155-45291 GCA_005406045.1 Adoxophyes honmai
TTTGCAGAACTTTTGGAATTTTTTTCACGACCATACAGCAAAAATTAATTAAATTGCAATTTTAACAATGTTCCGGACTGCGGAAAAGGTTGCAAAATGAGATTTATTGTTGTCTCAATGTACCATTCACTAGACCGAAGTTTGAAAACTTTTGGAATTATTGTTAAATTTTCGATTTCGGATGTCAATTATGACTGGACTAAGGACACAATTAAGCCTGTTGGGGTACACCAAGCGAGATGCATCTGTCCACTGTGGTTGCGAAACAGATAATTTGAAACAATAAAATATAAACCAAAGAAACAAATAGAACATTATGAACAGATCCCTGTAGATAAATAGCTCCATTATTTACGAGTAAATCACGGGGCCATCCAGTTTATTTATAAGTATTCGAACCAGGTCGTGCGAAAGACGCACTGAGGCTTGTAAAGGGGGTTGAGACGATCAACATATCAATATCACATGATATCACATTCGCCTCCCACGACAAAAACTCCTTTATTGTCAGTAACATCCTTTCACGGATCCTCCGGGAAACCATTCGAGTGTGCACGTGAATTTGAAATATGTATAGCTATAGTAATAGGGGATACAACTTCTGGATGTGAGCTAGTGTTTATAATAATGGTGTTTCGTTAGATACTAACCGGACCCTATAAATGTTGTCCTGTTTTATGTCGCCACTATTTACTGTTTTGTGACCTAACTAGAAATATGAAATTTGAATTGGTATATTTAACGACATGGTACTTAAATTTTAGCTTACACTATAAACAGTTTTGTTAGTATCCAGGAAAGGGCGACATTTATAACCAAGAATTTTAGAGTCATATATAACCGACCATGCATTCTTTCTACGTTAAGGATACATAAAAAAAAAATAGAGTTGTTATAGTATTCTGTAAGGTTTCAACTTTCCGCCCCATTTTGTTAATATTTTCTCTCATAAGAATCTTCTCTTGATAGTAACAAATACAACGAAAAGAGAGTTACCGAAATCGTTCAGCAATTTTCATGTGACATTGTGAACAAGGGAAATAGGGATTATTTTTTTAACATACATGTAGAGACAATGTCTCCTAGTAAAGCATCGCGTTTAGAATAACACCTTTCTACTTCTTCTGTGGATTTCGTAGGAGATAGATGTGTTTTAGGCGACAGGCTGTGGCAACCCGTCACTATTATACTTCTTTCATCTAAAGTTTAAACCTGTTGCATAATATGGCTACGAAATGTGAAGTGATCGTACTTTTGTCTACGTAGTGTTTTGAGTGCTCTGCCTACCCTACTAGGGCGATTAGGTGTAATGTATGCATGCATGTATGTACAGATTGTACAACTGTAGACTTACCTGATGGAAAGCGATGTTTGGAGGTGGAAAATACCCTCATTAATGTACCAAGATTTATGTTTAGACCAAACGGCAAATGTAGGTAAAACGAAAGTTATGGTGATAGAGAAGAACGACGAGATGACTGAATGTATTATAACAGTAAAGTTGGAAGTGAAAGATTAGAACAAGTGAGAGAGTTTAGATATTTGGGATGCATGTTCACGAGTGACGGTAAGTACGATGAGGATATCGAAAGAAGAGTAAAAGCGGGAAATCAAATGAATGGAGCACTTCACTCAGTTGTGAGCCGTCAGGAAATTTCTAAGAATGCTCGTCTGGCTATTCACAACGGTGTGCTTGTGCCTACTTTGATGTATGGCAGCGAGAGTTGGGTGTGGCAGAAGAGACATGAAAGTAGAGTAAATGCGGTTGAGATGCGTTCTTTGCGAAGCATGAGTGGTATCAAACTTACTGATAGGGTGCGTAATAGCGTGATTAGAGAGAAGTGTGGTCTGAAAGAGAGTATTATAACACGGATAGAGAAGGGTATGCTGCGTTGGTTTGGGCATGTGGAGAGAATGGATGAAGCAAGGATATGTAAGCAAATTTACAAGGGAAGTGTGTTTGGGCAAGTCGGTCGAGGGCGCCCCCGAAGAACGTATATCGACCAGATCGACGATGTACTAAAGGGAGGCCAAATTAGGAGTACCCGAAACCGTCGAGCGTGTATGACGAGAGTTATGAATGTGAGTGAAGCGAGAGAAGTATGTCAGAATAGAAGCGAATGGCGCTCTGTTGTCTCTGCCTACCCCGCAGGGAATAAGGCGTGACGGTTATGTATGTATGTATGTACCAAACGGCCTGGCCACGACCACGCGCGGCGAGCGGCAGCGGCAGCGACGGGCGATAAGCGATTAAAACAATCGCATAGCAGTATACGGGCCATGCCACGAGGTTGCCGCTCGCATTTTTTGGGCAATAATGTTGTGTTTATTACTATTCCACGCCTCGCCGCCACTTCTAGCATAATTTTAAGTCTGAAAACAGATGAAAGAGGTAAGGTAACGGCACTAGTTATGGACGGTTTAAGTTGACAAGCACCAGTGATGGACACTTCATTCATAATTTAAAGACCATAGAGTTGTGAATTGATTGTTGTAAAACAAATGACTTTTCCTTAGTGGGTAGTAAATAAGAGTCATTGTCCATTACTGGTTCTATGTCCATTACCAGTGGCTTTACCTTATAACAGTGACAAGTTGCTAGCCTGTCGCCTAACGTATACCTAAACTTACGAAGGTGGAATTGGAGAAGTGTTATTTTATCCCGACACCACGCAGGTGTCGTGTTAAGTGTTTTAACATGGTAAAAAACATCGACAATCCTGTTATCGATAAGTACCATTTCAACATCACGCAGGTATACATTCATGTAATAGCAATTCGGAAATTGGCACAAATCGCTACGAGGTGGTTGCAAAATAGAAATGCGTCTCATTTTATTCCTCTAATGTATACTAACGTTTAGTATGCAGGCAACCAAATCTATACTCTATACCTACTATACTAATATTATAAAGTGGAAAGATTTTGTTTGTTTGTATTTTGTATGTTTGTAGTGAATATGCTCAAAAAGTACTGGCCCGATTAAAAAAAAACACTATTCTAATAGTAAACGTAGCCTATGTCAATTCGGAAGAATGTAGCATTCTAATGCATGCTACAGACATAGGCTACGTTTTATTTTGAAAAAATTGGAGATCCTTGGTCATCGTCAATAATGTAACCAAGGGTGTAAAAAAATCAGCTTAAAAGTGTTATATCTGTGTTGCCCGGAATTTAACGCGAGCGGAGCCGCGGGAAAAAGCTAGTACTTTATACCATTAAAAATTATATTCAATAAACTATTGCGTGAATAAGGAAATGTCGGCAATATTGTGTTTATGGGAGGTTTAGCTCAGAATCTGCAATACGGAATACTCAGTGTGATTGCCGTTTCTTATTCTAGCTAAACAGATTGAAAAAGGTTGTTTAGTAAGTTTTCTGTGGTTCTGTATAGATTTACAAGAATCGTTTCAAGTTGCTGTTTAATTAAATGTCAATAGTAACAAATTAAGATTCCAAGCGCAGGGAATAAGGCGTGACGGTTATGTATGTATGTATGTATGTATGTATGTACAGTGGTGGACAGATAATTAGAAACACTCCATACAATCACGTAAACAACCAACATGAACTAGCGGTAGTAGTAAAAGAAACATACATAAGGTATAATTCATCATGCAGTAATGTAGCCACAACATTAAAATATGTATAGAACGAAAAAAAAGACAACAGAATTTTATCATTTTGCTGTAAAGTTAGTTTATACATTGGTAACTTGAATTTCCGTTACTGGCCGTTTGGACACATAATTAGAAACAGGGTCACTAACATACTTTTTTCTTTTGTAAAATTAAAAATAATCTTTTTATTACACTTGTGGTGGCAATTACACACCACCTTTAGTTTGGTGAATAGTAAATTTGTGTTCAAAATGGGGAAAAATAAAAGTTATAAGGTGTCAACTTGCTAAGTAAATGTAAGTCCGTGTTTGGACCGAAAGAGGACATAGAAAAGAGTCGTCGACCACTTTGAATGCTATCAGATCCATTGCAAAATACATGGAACTACTGAAAACTAAATTAGAAAGACACACGCAAGGAAAAAATCGCCCAGAGAAGATTCGCTTATTTGCTAAACAAGACCCGTTCATAGGCTCCAATGAAATTAGAAATGAGGTTTTCACGTCATATGACCCCGGAAACGTGAAGTGAATACTAGTAGCCAGTCGGTTAGTTGAAGTGAAACTGTATAGGAGGGTTTCCCAAAAGGTACCGGTCCCGCAGAACAGTAAAGAGAGATGAGATAATTATTTACGAAAAAATACAGCAAGTTGACAGTTCAGGAATAGACAAAAAGTTTTACTTTCAGATGAAACTAAAATCAAAATGTTTCCACCACCATGCTTAACCATACTTTTGTGTATTTATTATTGAAACCATGGTTTGGTAGACGTTTAATGTAGCGTTTTCTGTCAGAATTCACCATATTATTTTTAGTTACACCTGAAAATAAAACTTTTTATCTGAATCTTCCTATATTGTCCACTTGCTGTATTTTTTCGCAATTAATTATCTCATCTCTATGTTGTTCTATAGGTACGGTACCTTTCGGGAAACCCCCTCAAACAGTTTCGCTTCATCTAACTGACTGGGTACTAGTCTACACTTCACGTTTTTGAAGTCATGTTATGTGTAAACCTCATTTATAATTTCATTTTAGCCTATAAACGGGTCTTGTTCAAGAGAAGATTCGCTTACCGTACGATAAGCGAATCTTCTCTGGGCGATATTTTCTTTGGGCGTGCCTTTCTAATTCGGTTTTCAGTAGTTTTATGTATTTTGCAATGGTCGATGGTATGAAATACCTTCTTATGGTGCACATCCTAAGTGATTGACGATTCTTTTGGATGTCCCCTTCGGTCCAAACGCAGATATACAATTACTTAGCGAGTTGACGCCGCATAACTTTTATTTTATTCCCATTTTGAACATAATTTACTGCTGTTGTAAGTGAAGTTGATGTTTATTGCCGCCACATGAGTAATGAAAAGGTTTTTTTTAATTATTCAAAAGAAAAAAGTATGTTTGTGACCCTGTTTCTAATTATGTGTCCAAAGAGCCAGTATCGGAAATTCAAGTTATCAATAAATAAACTCATTTTACACTAAAGTTATAAAATTCTGATGTATATTTTTTTCATTGTACGTGTATTTTAATGTTGTGGCTACATCGCTGCATAATTAATTATGAATTATTTGCGTTTCTTTTGCTACTACCGCTAGTTCAATGTTAATACTTTCGTGATTGTATGGAGTGTTTCTAATTATCTGTCCACCACTGTATGTATGTATGTATGTATGTATGTATGTATGTATGCGTCTGGCGGACACAACTGGAGACCGAAGAGCTGGCAGCTTCCGCTCAACGCATTTGCTTTGTGATACAGCGAGGAAACGCTGCCCACACATACATATTCTCACGCCTGTATTCCCAGGAGGGGTAGGCAGAGCATATGAATTCAAAAATCCAGTGCCACGTTTAGCAAATTCAGGGTAACGTCAAACGTATAAATAGGGTAAATGAAATAAATGGTTGAGAATTTAAATTACTTTTGTATGAGTCTATGACTATGGTGAGACCCGCACATAGTGAAATAACGGAACTACTCACGCATTTTATACCGAGATTAGCTCGAAATGTTTACTTTTGTATTGATACAAATTTAGTATAAAACGCACAATTATTAGGTATATTACAAACGTGATTAATATAAAAGAACTTTCGACGTTGTCGACGTTCATTTGATTTCTTCACTCCGGAAATAATTGAAATACCAAAGCGTTTATTCTATTAAAACATATCCTTTATCGTGATAATCTTATGATAAGAAAACATATTACATGCCGTCCTATCAACACCTTGTGTTCTAATATCAGCTCAGAATTCAACACTATAAAGTATAGTTTGATTTTTTAATTTTCTCGAATAAAATGGTTAGTCACTTGCATAGTGAAAGTTATGGCTAATTATGCGATAGCGTCGAACTTTGGATCTGAATTAAAAGTGTGTGTATACATTTCATTTTCCGAAGTATCGTTTTTTAGGGTTCCGTACCCAAAGGGTCAAAACGGGACCCTATTTACTGAGACTTCGCCAGTCTGTCCGTCTGTCACCAGGCTGAATTTCAGGAACGGTAAGAGATAGGCAATTGTAATTATTAGAGATGATGTATTTCTGTTAAAATCAAAATAATAATGATTATTAAGGGGGGCTACCATACAAAAAACGTTTTTTTTTGTTTTTTCTTTGGTACGGAACCCTTCATGCGCGAGTCCGACTCGCACTTGGCCGGTTTTTTTAACAAAAGCCAAACAGCTTTGTCACGCAGAATTTGCGTTTTGATGAAATAATGACGTAAAAACCGCTTATTTCAATATTATCTGCAGTATTATTTAATTTAATGACACGTAACCGTACGATCGAAATTATATCTACATACATCGTGACTTGAGTGACGTTCTCTTTTAATACTATTTATTTTCTAAGTGAAATTATAATTATAAAAATCAAACTTAGTTAAACATTGGTAGTACAAAAGATTCCTTTCTCTATACCAACTTAAAGTCACTGTATATTGGCAGCAACGCCTTGCCAGAATTAGAAACCGCATTTCCACAGGCTAAAACTAAAACTGACGAACCAATCCCAGCTTCAATTTTCCAGAATCCGAACGAATAGAAAAAACCGTAATCCGCGATTGGGTTCGGGTCAGAGATCCGTGGGGGAGGATAATTAGTCATTAAACTTCCAGAAAGTTCCAGACAAACTTGCACGAAAGTGAGATTTGAAACCGCTTTAAAACCTACACAGTCTTGTTGTACCACTCTACCACTCCGTGTTAAGGTGGAGGTTTGGCTGTTGGGATGCAGACGAAAGTTTGTTAAAGAACAAGTTAAGTTTTGAGTGGCCTCGGTTTGAGATGAGAGAGCGTTTGCAAATTACTTCGGAGCCACGACTTAGCTGATGCATTCAAATCAAATATTAATAGAGCTATCGCCCGCGACAGCGGTACGTTTTTCCATTAGGGACCCCCGTTTTCCTTGAATGTCGCGCTTCAATTAGATTTTTCATTAATTTTTTATTCTTTTCGATATTAACCGACTTATATACCACGCTAACTACTAATATTTACATCAATTTTTAAATGGAAAATCAATCCAAGGCATCGTAATAAAAACTTTGGCATATGGGTTACTCGTGCACATAATTTCCTAACGCCTTTGATTTTGAGAATAAAAACAACTCCGTGTCATTCCCAAGACAATAATGACAAAATTATTCATGTCACAATTAATTTGTTTTACTCATGAAACAGTGAACCAGAGCAGTATGTAATTAGGCAGAACGACATAAATCATGGACGGCCTTTATCAAGAAATTAGGAGACAAACATAGCACCGTACACAACATACAGATATACAAAGCATTAGACGATAACACTGTTTGAGTACATGGAGTTGTGAATTAGATTATGATTGAAAATGTCGACGTTTTCGATAGATTGTTAACATTATTAATATAAAATATCTAGTATTCTATGACAGTGGTTGGGTATACGTATGAAAACCCTTGCAAAATAATTATTTTATTTGAGAATTTTCATTATTGACCTGGTGGGAGACAAATGTTTCATCGCTTTTCAGGTTAATTTAGTCCCGTTTTAGCCAGGGAACACCTGTACCCGTGATTGTTTCTCCTGCTCGACATTGCGATAGTAAGTAGGCCGTTGAAAAAGGAGACGGGATACAAAAGACACCAATATTTTCGGATTTAATTTTTAAAACAAACCTAACCTAACGCAACCTATTTGGTTTCTAACTAGTTTTGAATATGGAAAACGATTGTTATTGTAATTGATCATTAGGACTAATAATGCCCACAAATTGGGATTAGCACAAAACAGTTCGTCCAAATGATTTTAGGACAAACGATGTTAAGGATCTCGAGGGAAACCTATTTTTGTCACTACCTTCATAATTTGCTTTTACGTTATGCCTTCTCTACACCAACGCGCTCCAAGTAACTGGTTACACATGTTTAGTGATGAATGTTGTAACAATGGTCCTTCATTAACGTCTGGAGGCACATTAATTAATTTTGCGTCGGCTGCATGATATACTATGCTTTGGGTTAATGGAGCGTTTAGGTGGAAATTAATTTTTATTTTAATCCAATGTTGTGCGAAATGAACTGTAGTTGTGCTCAAGCCCTATGCTATTAAGACCTATGAACAGCGGTGTGACGTATACCTGGTGTGCCAAAACTATGGACAGGAAGGGAAAGTTCTTTAAATGTTTAACATATTATCCTTGAAAGAAATATCACGTTGGATAGAGATTATAGATATTTCTTTAGAGATTGTAAAAGTTTTTTTTGTTCGTTTTCCAAAAAAATCAGTTCTACACATAAACAAGTCGTTAGAGACGACTCAGAAAATAGATTTAGGTATATTTTTTGAACGACGGGCAACCTGTACATTTATTTTCTACCAGTGGTACTTATTGTTAGTAAACTCTGTCTGAATTCGCTTAATGGCGCCACTCCTGAGTTTTGTTAGTAAAATGAGGTAATTATAAGTTTCCCTGCGTTGCTCACTATAACTTCAGAAAATAAAGACGGCTCCTAAGAGTTCCACAACATTCCTTGTTTAAATCAGAAATAAGTTTTGTTAAGAGGAAGTATATTATTATGTACTAGCTTCTGCCTGCGGCTTCGCACGCGTTAAATTCGGGCTAACACAGAAGAGATTTCGGAATTATTATTAGGAAGCGTCCGCCAGAATAGCCAGCAGACATTAGATTTTTTCCTACTTTCTCGACACTTATCGTCATATTTTGGAAAATTCAAACAAAATATTTATAAATTGTAGCCTATGTGCTATTCTGATGTATAAGCTACATTACTGTAAAGTTTCATGAAAATCCATTTAGTAGTTTTTGCGTGAAGGAGTAACAAACATCCATCCATCCATCCATACATCCATCCATCCATACTCACAAACTTTTTATTTTTACACAAGAATTTTTATTCGATGAAGAATCGGAAAATGAGACAAATGTAGCCTCCGAGATGCTAACCCAACTACACACTAACAAACTGACAAAGCAAATTAAAATGAAACTTGTGCTAGTTATAAATCCAACTATCATTCAAGCCTTGTTTCTCTAAACGTTAATGGCCACTATAATCCAACACATATTCTTAGTGTACAGAATCACACGAAATCAAACGGACCCATAATCCTCTAACGTTCCACAAACACACCATAAGCTCAAAGAAAAACGTACAATGTTAATGGGTAAGCAATTAAACCCTTATAACAAGCGTTTTATCCGATCCTATGTAAATGGGCGCCGGAATAATCGCTCCATGCTAGCCTTACCCTCGTGTAAGAGTGGCCAATATTTGTAAAGACGACTAAATCGACCGTGGGGCTGCTTTTAACATAACGTTCAAGTTTGGGAAAAAGCTGGTTACACTTTGCGATGCATGGTTGTGGATTTTTCAAGTCGTATGATAGAAGTCGTTGGACATGACAATGTGTCGGACGACTTCGACCGGATCGATTCGAAAATCCAAAGACCAAGTAACACGCTTTGGGAGATTATAAGTTTACTAGTTTGTCGAGCAATGGTCAGATTTTGGATGGCGATGGTTTTTTTGTACCGCTCAACTGGATTATCTTGGAGAGAGTAAAATGGTCTGATTTTTCCTTACTTAAAAATTAACAGACTTATGAATCTTATATTGTTCCACTGGCGAGCAAAGGCCTCCCCCAACCTTTCCGCTGCTCACAAACAACAACTGCAGCTTAGAATGTCCAACATAAAAGTGATCGGAGAGGACTGGTTAAAACCACTGGGCCACAGTGGATCGACAATCCGTCCAAAGCTATTGAAAGTCTTTGGGAGAAGCCTACCTTCAAAAGTAGAACGTCTACTTACTGATTTAATGATAGCAACGATCTCACAGTATGTTCAACAATAGAACTCCAACGACAAATTTACTAATGGTCACAACCAAGTTTCAATCGTAACGACATCGTGTCGCAAACTGTAAACTGCAAGCCGCACCCTTCGGATTAAGTCGGTGTAATGAGCCGGGCCCGTTGTTTAGTGAACTAGTTAGCGCGCTCATATTCAGGGTCCGCTAGATTAGCTCCGGGACCCTACTTAATCGTGGCGTGTGTCAAATTATTACGGAGATTTTGGCCGGCCAATAACTGGAAAGTGCGAAGCCATCAATAACGTAAGTCTTGATTTACTGTAAATTAACTTGGAACTGTTAATTTGCCAAGTCATACCAGAATTATTACCATAGTGAAACATTATGGATAATACGCAATCTAAACTCTGTTCGACATATTAGTCCGTCGTTCATCTAAGAGCCATGACGGCTTCTGTCAAACGCACACTGTTCGCCACAGCACCACTGTGCGCGAACTGCTTGTACTTGACGAAACTAATTAAAAATACTAGCGCACGACTACCCTCGTTACTATTGTCAATCAATTTATTGACGTAGGGTTAATCAAAATAAATTTGTAAAGATCCGTCCACACCAGCCTATTGACGTAGTATGAAAATGCAACACCGTTTTCGGAGGTAGCTAACTCGGTTGAAATTTGGACGCCGAATCGCGTACGTTCTGTGGACTAACAAACGTCGAGCTAAACTCGATTTAAGTGGTGAATTATCTATATATATTTTATTATGAATTAGGCTCATATTATTTGTAAGTCGTCGAGTTCCAGAAATCAGCCCGTCCATCTATTATTATAATCTAGTCAAAATCTTGTCTACGTAAAGTTTCGTGTCCCTCTGCCTATCTCATTTGATAAACCAGATGTAATGTGCAAGGTTTAGGGAAAGAAGTGACTTCAATTCAATGTCGCCGACGACAAAGATAGTTCACCTCAATCAGCGCAGCAGATCTGTAATAAAACTGAAGCAGTCTAATAACTTAAAAACTGCACGTATTCCGAAGTTCGCCTGTTAAACCGACGACAATCAGCCGGGCGGCGACGTCGCGTCATAATGAATAGTTAAAACCACGAAGTTCTTGGAGATGGCTAAGTGAAAAGCGGATAGCTGTCATAACTTCATTGTGATAAAATAATAAACCTGCCAAGTACGAGTCGGACTCGCGCACGAAGGGTTCCGTACCAAAAACTGCAAAAAATCAGAATTTTTGTATGGGAGCCCCCTTAAATACTAATTTAATTTTTATTCAATTATTTACTTTTTAAAGTAGACATTTAATTAAACATTCTGTGAGCATTTCAAGTATTAACCTGTTACAGTTATTTAAATAGATCCAACATAGAAAAAAAAACACGTTTTTTGTATGGGAGCCCCTCTTAAATACTAATTTTATTTTATTTTAATTATTTCCTTTTAAAGTAAGTATTTAATTAAATATTCTGTGAGCATTTCAAGTATTTACCTGTTACGGTTATTTAAATAGATCCAAAATAGCAAAAAAAAAACACGTTTTTTGTATGGGAGCCCCCCTTAATTATTATAATTATTTTAATTTTAGTATTTGTTGTTATAGCGGCAACAGAAATACATCATCTGTGAAAATTTCAACTCTCTAGCTCTCACGGTTCGTGAGATACAGCCTGGTGACAGACAGACGGACGGACGGACAGACAGACAGACAGCGAAGTCTCAGTAATAGGGTCCCGTTTTTACCCTTTGGGTACGGAACCCTAAAAATGATGAATGAACCGTGAATTGAAGATGATCAACGAGGCGTGAAGAATCTCGAGTGGGTTCCACTTGAATTTTATTGTTTAATTGATTTTGTGGACTCTTGTTGGCTTCTTAAGCATAATCTACACACGAGTTTTATAGATAGAGAGATAAGGCGAAATAGGTATATTTCTCAAGTAGATGCAAAACAATATTTTATCGCTTAGCTATTTGTGATAGCCAATTTTTACATCCTTTAAAATTTGATAACACTATTATTTTATACAAGTGACTACTATTGCTAGGATTTTTGCTATATCCAAAAAGGTGAAATTAGGACTTTTTACGGTAGCTAATTTGAATCTCTTTACAGGTAAATATTGAGCCTTGACCTCAATACCAAATAATAAAAAAAAAATCCGTCATGTTGTTGCGCCATTAGAGAGGCGATGCGCAGAGCGCGTTTGACACAGCCTCCTCGGCTCCTAGAGGAAGGGCTATGGAATAGTAACGTTAATACGTTTATCATTAATGTTCATATTCTTTTTGCTAACTAAACGGGGGCGAGGTACTACAGGCGTCAGCGGGGACTGCAGGCGGCGGGGGATAAAATTGCGTCACGAATATTCGCTTTCGCTCAGTGCGAATATTCGCACTCGCACACGCATAATGCAAATATTTGCACTGGCATTTGCATAATGTGAACAATCGCATCAAATGTTTAACATTCGCATCGACATTGGCACTCACATCAAATGTGACGAATGTTTTGCGAATGCGAATGTGTGCGTCTAGTGTGTCGATGTTGATATTGTTGATTTTGTAACAATACATTTTTATGTTTGATTTCATTAAAAATTACTATTTATCTGCGGTATTTCAATTGTTTTCCAAACATTCAATTCAAGAATTCGCTATAAACTATGACACTCGTGACATCCCTATACTCTGTCGGTTTAGGTTCTTAACTAAAAGTAAACAAACTTTATGTCCGATTTGACAGGTTAAGAACGTTTTTTTTTACTACCCCACTTTTTCGGATATTTAAAAAGTTTAGCAAAGGAAAGGAAACAATTTTTTTTTTGTTGGTGCCTAAAATTACCTAATACCAGAAACAATAGGAATTAAATCACTAACGTTCATCAGGTCAATAAGTATTACGTAAGATTCCATTGCTAAACTTTTTGAATATCCGAAAAAAGTTGGCTAGTAATAAAAAAACGTTCTTAACCTGTCAAATCTGACATAAAATTTGTTTACTTTTAGTTAAGTACCTAATCCAACAGAGTATAGTCGCTATGACTGACCTCGCCCCCGCCACCGCCCCTCACTCCCATAGACGGTCACCCACAAAGTTGTCGAACTATAGATAAAACCATCGCGTTGCCTGTTTAGCTGAAACCTTACCGATCAGCCACAACAAAGTAAGCCATTGCGCTTA
>BHDV01065362.1:5164-22659 GCA_005406045.1 Adoxophyes honmai
GGCCCGTTGTCGGTCGCGGGCGGCGGGTGAAGCAGACCACGGCCTAAGGCAAGTCCCGCGTAACGTTGACACACGTGCCCAGTGGGCGGGACACTTCTACTAGTTTTTTCTGTTCTGTGGGTTTACACATAAACTAGATTTTGTAATGCTTCTTTTAACGACGATTTTGCGCTTAATAGATGTGACTGTTGCATGCATTAAAATACAAGTGTAGTGGAAAAGGCGAGTTACGTACTCGAATTGGGAAAACAATTGCGCATCGGCGTCGCAGATTCGCACGCCAGCCGCTCCACCGGTGTTCCAAATTTGAAATAATTTGTTTTCTTCTTTCGATCATCACTTGTTTTAAAAAGTTAACACTATAATGTACCGGGTACTCGTTCTTCAATGTAGCCCAATCGCCCATTGCGTCTAAACATTATAACATAGATCAAATCTTATACACGTCGATACCTCCGTTCACATTCAGCCAGCCAGTATACCTACATGCTTACCTTTTCTACCATTACATACAGCGTGATTTCAAACCTTCAGGGAATATGTCAAGCCGCTGACAGCGTTTGTTATCGCCGATACCGGCTCATCCCCTGGGATCATGTTCGGGTTACCTTTTTAGATTTCGGCTTGCTCAAGTAACTTCGAAATGTTCGGGTAGTTTTTCATAACGCTTATTAAATATCTTGAAAGAAAACGGTATTGTAGTTATGTCAATAGTGATTGCTGAAATTAAATACCAATCTATGGCGTTTGTGGCGTTTTAGATGTTTTAAATTGCAGCGTTAATGTCTTCAAGGGTTTATGATTAGCTAAACTTAATTTGTATGTATTGATCAAGATTGAAATAAACATTCATTGTCTTGGTGCTATTATACCTCTTTCATTTGTATAGTCAAAGAATTTGATTACTGTGCCACTATGGACCCTTTCACAAAAAATGACACTGTGACATAATCAAGACTACTAATCACGGCAACAAGAAATTCATTGTAAAAGGGTTCAAAGCCGCACAGTTATCAGTTTCCTTGACTGTACAGTCAAGGAAATTGATTACTGTGCCACTTTGTACCTTTTCATAAGAAATGTCACTGTGACATACCATACTTTCTACTAAGCAAAGCAATATGAAACTCACTATGAAAAGGTCCAAAGTGGCACGGGTATCAATTTCTTTGACTGTACATAAGTAGAGATAGGTAGAAAACACGAAACATTAAACAGACAAAATCATGACATTCCTTTCATGAGGTTCCTAGCCTGTCGCCTGGATACTATTTCCTTAGCCACTTTTTGCTACATCCACGGAAGAAATGAAGAGGTGTCCTTTTAAACGCCACACAGAGTTTGTGTGAAAATTATGCTTAACGTGGCTGAAGTGGAAAACCGGCTTAGTGCGAGTCGGACTCGCGCACCGAGGGTTCCGTACAAACCTGCAAGGTTTACAAAGTTCGTTCATTACGACAATCGAGTCATAACTATGGTATTTTTATTATAGATAGCTCTACGCGTTCATGAGGAAAAAAGTAATAAGTTTATATTTATTAAAAAATATATATTTTGTAATGTAACTAAAAATTTAAGGTTTTCGGAATTTTTTCTTTATGTGTGCTATAAAAAACGTTGCTTCATGCCAAATTTCAAGATTCTAGGTCGACTGGAAGTACCCTTTAGGTTTTGATTCCCTTGCGAGTACTTGCGAGTTTCAAAATATGCAGCTTAAATTGCTGTTTCTTTTGATTGCGTTGACATAGAAGTTTGATTTTGTTACAGCTTAAAGGTATTATTTCAATTTAATACCTCTACGCGTTTATGAGGAAATGGGTAGTAAGTTTAAAATTATTAAAAAAATATATATTATGTGATGTAACTAAAAATTTATGGTTTTCGTAATTTTTCCTTTATCTATGCTATAAGACGTTGCTTCGTACCAAATTTCAAGATTCTGAGTTCACGGGAAGCACCCTGTAGGTTTTGATTCCCTTGCAAGCGTCGAAAATTTGCGGCATAAACGGCTGTATCTTTTGATTGTGTTGGCTTAGAAGTTTGATTTTTTCACAGCTTCAAGGAACAGTATACCTGAGTAATTGATATAAATTTCAGCTTCATACCTCCACGCGTTCTTGAGAAAAAGGGTCTTGACAGACGGACGGACGGACGGACAGACGGACAACAAAGTGATCCTATAAGGGTTCCGTTTTTCCTTTTGAGGTACGGAACCCTAAAAATTGTACATCATCTAGGAATACAGGCGTTATGTTTAGTGATGAAGTCAAATACAATAACATTATTATAATTATGAAATCAAGAGTGCGTAAAAACGGTGCGATCCGTTTCACACGATCGCCATATTTCATTGAAGGATTGGTTACATTACGTATTGTACACAGACGATCGCAGTCTTTTGTTTTCTTTACAATATTACTCACAATATTACACGTACGTGCGCGAGAATAATTGCTTCTCCGGTCGCAATCAGACTCATGAGACGCATACATATGTAGTCTAGACGCGGTAAATAACTGCGATCCGCAAAGGCTGCGAATTATTTGATAAAGTCTAAACGAGTATATTTAAACGATTCGTTTGAGTTTAGTTTTGTAATAACGCTGAGAAGCGTCGGTTAGATGTGTTGTGATTTTACTTTCTTGCATTGCCTTTAAGTTTCGTGAGTGAATGAAAGCTCTTTGTTGGATATAAGTGTTATAATCTATGATAATTTTAAGACCCTAATGCCATATTGCATATCACAAAGTGATCTTAAAGATATTGATTATGATTACGTTGTTCGGTGACATGTCTAACCAGATACGTTTTCTCATAAGCTATTAAAATGGTTCAAAAAATATATTTAGCGGTAATTCTACTGTAGGTATATCTTTTGACAGTTTGTTCATTATCATGACGTATATTTAGTGCTGTTAGTTCGGTTGAAGTTTTTGTTAGTCTTCAGTCCCCTTAGCACGGTAGGGCGCGAGTAGAGATACGCGCGAGAAAGACTATACCTATCAGTGTCTAACTAGAGACGTCAGAAAGTGACAGGTAGACTATCCCACGCGCGACGCGACTAGAGCGTATTGCCGAGCTAAGCCTACAGAGTGCGTAAGCAAGCATAGTGATTTATTCTGTTGGCAATACTTTGAACATGTGGCTTTTAGGGACACTTGCTAGCTAAAACTAAACCCCAGAATAAGCTTTTGAAATCTAGATAAAATTTTCGATACACTTCATAAATAATGGATGTTGCCTTCGCTTAATTTGTGCCTAGCAAAGCGCTCCTAAAGTAATTGTAATTTGACTAAAAAATCGAGTAATAACTTTGCAACTCACCGTTTTCATCTCCTCAATTATTCATGGCTGCCTTGAAGAGGCGATTAGGACACAAAACGTAAGCATTTTTCTAGCAGAGACCGAAGAAAAACGATGTTCATTTCTTTTCTTTTTGGCGAAATTGCTATGAATTTATAATTCGTTTACGTGAAGTGCTTAGCGGGAGAGTCTCATTTCTACTCGTAGAGGACGGTAATTGCTGCCCGTGTGGTGTCGGATTTAGAAGTACACCTCTAAATTACCTTCGTGGATGTTGTAAGACGCGACTAAGGGAGGTTAGGGCATGCTTGTTGTCGCAGCAGTCGCAGCTTGCAGTGTCAAATTTAGAAATACATCTCTATTTCTTCCAAGGACGTCATAATATAATAGGTTAGGTATGCTAAATGTTGCTTCGAAACCTGAGTAGACATTATTCTCTCTATGTAGCGTGTCGTGTGCTCTGCCTACCCCACTTGGGATTATTGCTACAAGGAGTGGCTCACAATTTACGTGCAAATTTTGTACGGTCCACCAAGAAAGTGGTCTACCACTTTTTACAAAAGTTTCTCTGAGATCAAAATTATCACAAGTTTGACATTGTCTCTGTCATAATATTACGGCTAGGGAAAATCAACCTTGTTGTTTCATGAGGTTCAAATGAATATCGATCTTGAGGGGGTAGACCAATTTCTTGGTCGACTGTACAACCAATGTGCTAAGGGGTTTAGTGTAACTTCGAAAGAACATAGTTTGATATCTTTTGTTATAAAAATAACACATATCTCACACGCAAATGAAAGCATTGTAGGTACAGTACATGTAACAAACTTGACTACCACACCTTACATTCAATTATCTGTCAAATCTCGCCCTTGACGCGGCGTCACGAACGTCAATCCATTAAATTAAATTAAACCTGTCTGATGTGTCAGCTCGGTGTTTACATTACATTGCTGCTCGAGGAAACATAAAAAATAGCATACAATTAATAATGGTTGTTTTGGCAATTAAGTGATGTACGTGATATCAGACGGTTCATTCGGATGAACGTTCATCCGAGTGATTGCTTCATTTTCCTTTCATTCCATGTTCAGACTGTTTAGCTAGAAATGAACATTCACTAATCTTTTCCGACAGTATGGCGTCGAATGAAGTTGTGTCTTGGGATAAGTTTAGTTTGGCGAATCCGAGTGAACGGTTCATTCGGTGTTCAGACTATTCATTTGTCTTTCATTTTTTACGAATGAAAGATGCCGAATGAAGCGATCCAACATTGCTGGATCGATTCACTAGTGAATTCATCCGACAGTTTCGTTTCATTCCGTGTTCAGACGTGTCATTTCGAGTGAATAGTACCGACCGAATGAAAGGAGAAAATGAAAGAAAAATGAACCGTCTGATTTCACCTTTAGTAACGCTTGAGGCTTTCATTTGTTAAAGTTTACGATACTTGCCATGAGATGAATAGGTAGGTATTTAGTTGCAGTGAAACTGCAATTTTTGTTCATGTTTTGGATAACTAACTACCTATACTTATGTATACAGGTCAGCATTGCACGCAAAATGTTACAGTGAAATAAATCTAGTGATATACATTTCCGATCTACTTTTAGTAGAATTTTAGGTTTTGAAATTGAATTAAAATGAATATACCTACCTATTTGTGATGGATAAACCTGAATATTATTAATAGGTATTTTCTTACATACTTTTAGGGTAGGTGATTTTTAGCTTTAATTTTGTAATCGGATACTTCACCAATTTATATTTTTTATTATTTAAGTAAAAATAACTGAACAGTGGACCCTTTTCCTTGAGCAACTTTTAAATTACCTAACTGACCTTTTCAATAATCAATTTGTTTTTGTTACAGGTAGCCAGCGAGTGTGAAAAGTGCTTGAAAGTGTTAGAATCAGCGCGTATTAAAAGTGATTTCCTCCCACCAATTCCATTACAAACCGCGTTTGGTTTTTTCAAAATCCGGGCTCCTTTGGCAGCTAAAAACAAGTGAAAGCACACATTTTAAAAATAAAATATAAAAATAGAACGAATTCAAATTTTAAACAAGTGAACGGTTCTAGAAGAATTTGAAATCTCGTTGTTCTTTTGTCCGGAATGCATTGACTGATAGTGGCATCATTTCGGAGTTGTGCGCGGACGGCAGCGGAACGCGCACCGGCTCGCTGCGATGGCTCGGCCTGAGGTTGTGCGATGAGGGCGCGGGAGGGGGGATGGAGGACGCCGGCGCAGCCAAGCGGCCCTCCGTGCTGACTATTGACCGCGCTGCCTTCCTACTGCTGCGCGTCAAGCGGGCCTTCAAGAAGAAACGGCAGCAGAGGAAGGACAAACAGTAAGTCTTTGGCTTTTCTCACTCATTAGAGAAGGAACTGATTGGTAATTACAATAAACCCGTTAGTAACTGTACCTCATACAAGACACTTCTCTAACAGAAACCGACACAGCAGTATTTTTTTATTTCGAAGGCATAAAAGTGCCTCAACAATTAAGCAGAATCCTCGAATTCCTCTTCAAACAATTGCACATCAGCGTTACATGCTCTGTCGCCAAACGCGCATCCCGTATGTTCCAATTTCAAATAATTTGTTGTCTTCTTTCGGTCTTCACCTGTTTTATAACGTAGACCGAAATACCACAGGATACACATTTTTAATGTACTTAGGCCATTTGGATATTGTGTCTGAATTTATAGTTAGAACATTATGATATGGATCAATAAAATTGAATAAATTCAAAATTCAGACGATAGCCGATGATTGAGCGGCCAAGAAAATAGGTGCACTGTATTAAGCTAGATTTTTTAAACAAAAACACTAAATAAAGTCTGAAGCGAGAAAGAATCGACTCGTGTCTTCGATCAACGGCTCGGGAAACGAATCGCTTTCCTTAATCGGTAAGGGACAGCTCGTGAGATAGAACTAAGTCGATTCCATTTAGATTATCTCTTATTAAAAGACATTTGTGAATGTAGCTTTGTCGCCAATGATAGTGGAATAATTTGAGGCTCAAAATGTTGAAAAATATAGTGGGGATGTTTTGAAACGAAGTGAGGGCCAAATTAATAATGTTCAAGCCAATAATTCTGTTGAAATTGATTGCCAGAGATTTATTACGGAGTTTTTTGACAAAGAAAAAATAATAGGAACCCCTTAGGTACTATTCAATACATAATTGTGGTGAAAATGGTCACGGAACGTGAAATATGGGCATGGCTTGTCTATGTACCCTATGTATTGTAAGTATGTAGCCATTTAGGTAGATTTTCTAGGTTTTAAGTTAAATGGTAAAAGTGGTCTAAAATATATATTATCCTGTAATCTTTACATAAACACATAAAAATAACGCCAGTATTTCCAAATAGGGTAGGCAGAGCACACAAAAACATCCTTACTAATATTATAAATCGGAAAGTGAGTTTGTTTGTTTGTTCCGCTTTCACGCCGTAACTACTGAACCGATTGCTTTGAAATTTTTCACACGTAAAGATAGAAGTCTGGATTAAATAATAGGGTACTTTTTATCCCGGAAAAATTTATGTTCCCGAGGGAATGTTCGCTTTATACCGCAATATAACCGAATTCCACGCGGGCGAAGCCGCGGGTGGAAAGCTAGTCCATGATAAAAGCCATGACTATTCCACGCTTCGCAACCATTTCTAGCATAATCTTAGATTTTAACAGATGAATGAGGTATGATAGTGATTGGTTGCTAGCCTATTGTACAAAGCGCACCTAAACCTATTTCCTTAGTCGCCACTTACACCATTCACAGAAGAAAATGGAGATGCGCTTCTAAACCCGACACCACACGGGGTAAATTTAAACCCAACGAACACAAACTGACTCAGATGCATTCAGCAAAATTTAAAGCAGTCCAAAACTGTAAAGTCGGCATCTTTAAAGTTTACAGTCAAATAAAGATATGATCTGGGACTGATTTAGCCCACGTCGGGAGCGCCTCGTAAAACATCTGGAGGTATGACGCTTGTCGATGTAATCTAGGACTGTGATAGGATGGGCAGTAAACAGAATGTGAGCAGTAAGATCATAATTATTATGACTATGTCTCTTTTATGTTCCTTAGATATTGTCATAATTATGCGTCTGTCATGTTTATTCGACGCTTCGCAACCATTTCTAGCTTAATTTGTAGATTTTAACAGACGAATAAGTTATGATAGTGATTGGTTGCTAGCCTATCGTATAGCATACCTAAACTCCTTCCTAAGTCACCACTTACACCATCCACGGAAGAAATAGAGAAGTGTTTTCTAAGCCCGACACTGCACTGGTTTCAATTTTCAACCCAACGAATAAATACTTACTAACTCTGACTCAGATGCATTCCGCAAAATTTAAAGCATTCCAAAACTGTAAAGTCGGCATCTTTAAAGTTTACAGTCAAATAAAGATATGATCTGGGACTGATTTAGCCCACGTCGGGAGCGCCTCGTAAAACATCTGGAGGTATGACGCTTGTCGATGTAATCCAGAACTGTGATAGGATGGGCAGTAAACAGAATGTAAGCAGTAAGAACATAATTATTATGACTATGTGTCTTTTATGTTCCGTAGAAGTTGATTGTTGCAAACTAGCTTCTGCCCGCGGCTTCGCACGGGTTAAATTCGGGTTAACACAGAAGAGATTTCGGAATTATTATTAGGAAGCGCCCGCCAGAATAGCCAGCCGCTATTAGATTTTTTCCTACTTTCTCGACACTTATCGTCATATTTTGGAAAATTCAAACAAAATCTTTATAAATTGTAGCCTATGTGCTATTCTGATGTATAAGCTACATTACTGTAAAGTTTCATGAAAATCCATTCAGTAGTTTTTGCGTGAAGGAGTAACAAACATTCATCCATCCATCCATACATCCATCCATCCATACTCACAAACTTTCACGTTTATAATATTAGTAAGATAAGATGGGAGAAGTTCAGCTTGGATAGTGGTTTGTTAGTGTTGTGTGCCTCTATAACTTTGACAGTAATGGTGAATTTAATATGCTAGGAATGGTTTCGAAACATGAAATAGACATGATTTTGTCTAGGTTTCGTGTTCTCTGTTTACCCGTTTTGGGAGTACAGGCATGATTGATGTATGTATTTATGTATGAATTTGATGGCAAGTAGTTGCGTGATAAGAGCAACTCCGCGCGTGGCTTCCGATGATGGGCCCCAAACTGATCCGAAATTTGTCGATCTACTATCGATATAAAAGACGCAATTTGTGTATCCGTTTCATTTATAATGAGTGAGTTTTAAAGCAGTATTAGTATAAGAAAACACAGGCATAGAATTTAACGTTCACGAATTCATAGTAACTTAACCGATGATAAAATAAAAATAATGACAAAAGAGAATCTTATAATATTCTTTAGGTATAACTTGTGTACGGCGCTTATGACGTATACCGCTTTCCACTGCCAACTTCTTAACCAAGACCATTACACTAAATGAAAAGGAAGCGATTCGCTTCCTATAAACCCATTATACTCGTAGTTGTACATTTTGGCGTCTTGCCAGAATCGCTATTGAGTCGGCTTATGATGCTTAAACGAGACCAGAAAAGGTTTGGACATTATTATTATATTCCTCTTGATTGTTTACGTGGATGTCGCAAAAGGCGACCAAAGAAATAGGTGAAGCCTTAACCGTTAACTGTGTATTTTAGGTAATATGCTAGCAACCTGACGAGTGTACCTCTTAATGTAAAACACAAAATAATCTAGAAGTGGAGAAGGAGATATGAACAGAGTATGGTCGACACAGAAAGAAGTAACGAAAAGATTGAAGGCGCTTTCGTTCTCCTAGCGTACCTAACCTAACCTAACCCAACCTAAACACGTCCCACTGCTAGGCTTAAGCCTTCACTTAGTATGAAAGCGCTTGGGCTACAATTTCCACGCGGGCCCGGTGTGAATTGGAAACTTCGATTACACACAACATTGAATTACTTCTGTATTAAATATCAAATTCGATTTCACACATAAATTACGAAAAGTTCAGAAGTGCGAGCCTGGGATTTGAATCTCTGCGTGGGTGGAAAACCAAAGGTACCTACTATGGCGAGTACTATGGCTCTTTAATTACTGTTCTCACTTGTTTACTGTGCCTCCGCAGTTATTGTCCTCACGTACCGGTTTTACAGGGCCCACCGAATCTGTTAGCATTCAAATATTCCCGAAAACGTGGACATCCATTACGTTACCCAATTAGGCTCCCTTTAGGCTTGTTACTTCAAAAGGAGAAACTGAACCCTTTTAAGAATTTTTACCTATTTTAAAGTAAAGCATTTTAACAGTCTCTACTCTACTACCATGAATATTGCTTGAAAGGAGAACTTGTACTCGTATTCAATAGAATTATAATGTACTTAGATCCATTTATACATTTTGTATATTTGTAATCGTTTTATTGGTGGGCCTTGAAGAGTATCTTTAATAAGAAATCATAGTTCTAGGTAGGTAATTTATATAGGAGTTTAGAATAGCAAATCTTCATTTCTTCTATTTAATGATGTCGTAAGAGGCAACTAAAGTAATAGGTTATGGTCTTATGGTAAATTCTGATGAACCTACCTTTAAAAAAATGTAAGAAGTATGCTAGAAGTGGCTACGAATCGATTTTGTCTATATTATAGCGTTTCTTGTGCTCTGCCTACCCCATTGGAATACAGGCTTAATTTTTCTATGAAAGCATGAATTTATACGGTGAGAATATTCCTATTTGTGATATTAACCAAATAAATTAAGATTAGCATGCAAAATTTGCTCAGGAGAAACAAATTAAATTAAAAATACAATACCCAAACATATTTTCCTTTTATCAGCGTTTACCTTTTATCCATAAATTACGTTTAGCCGTAGATAAAGCCCCATAAACGTGATTTAGAAACTCTTAAATTCAATACATTGCATTAGAAAACAATTTGGGAGAAAAAGTAAAATTTGTCACAAATTCGATTGCTAGCGTTCCAGAATATTCGATTACAATGTTAAATCTGTGGGAATGAGTGTGCATTTCTTTATGTTCGCTTGGCTGTAAAAGTTTTACTCATATCGGAGTACGCTAATTCTCCACGAGAATTGCAATAATAAACACGTCTCTATGAAACAGTATTTATATAATGTCCTTCATTCTTCTGCATCGTATTTAGGAATGGTTTTGGTGTCTCTATCGATACCTATTTGTAAAGAATACCTATTCTTGTAAAATAAAACAGCGTTCAAAGGTTTACCTTTGATTACTTTATTGTTAATGTGGCGTGATAATTATGACGTCAACTATAATGAGTGGAAAAATGGATGACTGGATCCATTACCTGCATAAAGGTAAAAACTTGTCCTAGATGAACAAGCAATGCAATTAAAATCATAATTGTCGTACGCTCCCCATTAAAGCTTGTTACCGTTATTTTCGGATAAAGTGGTCCTTACTGACTCCTCTGTATTTATTTGAAAATCGACTTTGTCTTGAGTCAAATCTTTTTTCACAGAAGATTTCGGAGGTATCAGATCAATCAACATTGTGGTCATCTTGTCGCCAACAACCTGAATCTCAGGACTGGCAGTTCGCGATGGAGTCGGCCTCAATCTTGGCTGCTCTACTGTTTTCTTCGTTGGGTAGAAGAATATTTCTATCCCTTTCGATTTTGTCTTCGATTGCTGAATCGGCTTGTTTACGAGAGGAAGGAATGGTTCCGGAAAGTAAGGGAAATATGGGAATCCTTTTTGCTGTACGGGCTGGTTAATAAGTATGGGACTTTGCGGCTGCATTATCTGTCGAGGCATTGACGGTACGTTTTGTTTTGGACTGAATTCTATGTAGAATTCTTCTTGTATTTGTTCGTGGGATGTACAGCAGTGGCTTGAGCTGATAGGATCTTTTAAGGATAACAGGTCGTTGCTCATTAGAATTTTACTGAGAAGGTCTGTTGGGTTCGGAGATAAATCTCTGTGACGCATATTGCCAGAGCAAGGACATTCTTCATTAGGTTCTTGTCTCAAATTAGTGTGTGATCTAGACGGATGTACCCATTCAATTTGACTTTTTGGAGATTCTGAAAAGTAAATACTTTAATTAAGATCAATAAATAAAAATCTCAATAGACATCAGGAGCTTCATAATACCATGGTCTTCTGTCAAACTGTCACTGGGCTTCTTGTCGGTGTTTAAGAAAAAGTTGACTTCCATCCTCCCAAAATTGAGGATGGAATTGCCTGGGCCATTTGCTGGTTTCGGTTTAGCGGTTTCTCGTGAGCTGGCGAGGCTTAGACAGCCTACCAGAGTAAGAGCTAAGGCATACATAATCTGGAACAAAAACACCATTATTGTACCTTAAAAACCTTCACAGAGACCGTATTCCACAACATCGTCACAGAAGCAAAATAAAAGCTAAAAGCCGTACCCCGTTATTTCCCATTATGCATAACTCCTGCCTACGTATGTTAACATTCTAACATAGAAAAATGAGTACCTAAGCGGAAGAGCGACAATTCTTGTTTTGTGGAAAGGAGTTCTATTGCTAGCTAAAATATACCGAGGGAATGTTATTAGGTATGTGATCCTCAAGGATTTCTATTGATAAAAGAAATGAAAGCTAGTATAGAAAGATATGGAGCTAAAGAACGGAGTGAACCCCGTGAATGTATTTTTCTGGAATTAGAAAACTTGTACATTGAAATTAACTTATTCTTAACTTCGAGGTATAAAGAGAGTACTGAAGCTTGAAATTCGAAAAACTAAATCCAATTCAGGGCACATCAGTTTTATTAGTTTTTACAAAGTTACAAACGGACTTACCGCTTCAAACCTCCGAACAAAGATTGATAGAAATTCAAAGCGAATCAAATCTTATTGTGAAACTTGGTTTGTTATTGGATTTCTCTTTTATGATCGCTCTTGCGAAATTCAATCGGCAAAGTGTTTTTTTACCCGAAATATGGTAAAGTTAGTTAAGTCGTTATGGTTGAATATGTTACCATCGAGCAAAAGATTTATAGAAATCTTCTTCGATTTCTTTCAAACGTGAAAAATGTCGAATATACTCGTAGTATACTATAATAATTGTAAATTCTTAACTAAGTATCTATAATTGCAGTCACTGTAGTTTCCTGTGTGGTGTCGGGATAGAATAACACCTCTCCACTTCTTCCGTGGATGTCGTAAGAGGCGACTAAGGAAAATAGGTTTAGATATGCTTTAGGCGACAGGCTAGCAACCTGTCACTATTATACCTGTTCCACCTGTTCTCAAATCTAAAATTATGCTAGAAGCTGCGAAACGTGAAATAGTCAAGATCATGGTTTTATCTATGTCACGTTTCGTATGCTCTGCCTACCCCGTTTAGGAACATAGGCGTGATTGTATGTAGGTATGTAATTGTGGTCACTGATGACTGGTGCGATGAATCTGACTACTATTTTGATGACAATTATTTTTACGGCATATTCTTTAAATCATATACCTAACTTAAGACTAATATTTTAACGAATGCTTTGATTAAGAAAGTAAAGTGGACACCAAAGTTCTACCGTCTTAAAAGTAAAGGACGTAACTCCTAAGACTCGTCTATGAAGTTACTTCCTTTCCTGTGCTGTTCCTTTACTGTTAGCCGGGCAGGGTTGACAATCGCTTTTATTTACTTTTAATGGGCTTAAGAAATTAAAGCATGGAAAGTTTTTCAATATCGTTGATTGAAATAGTATTTACGTATTTCTTCTTGTTTTCATAGAGTTCGATAGCCAAAAACATTGGATATTTGTTTCATTTCATTAGCATCGGCTTGATAATTCTAGACCATCTCACAGCGGTTGCGCAAATCTCAATGTCAGTAGATGTCTAACCGCAGCCGCCCTGGCGCGTTGCTCCCGACGATGGGTCACGACTTGGCCGGAAACTATCGCTAATCTCGATAGAAAAAATAAAAGTGGTTTATTTATGTCTGTATCTGATAAATATTGGTTCGATTAATTAGATGAATTAGTTTTCACGGTTGATTAATAAAAGTTAATATTTATTAAGAACCGAACGATGCCTATTCATTAGTATTTATCTAGCAATGAAGATGATTGAATTATATGAGACCAAATAAAATTGTTTTTAGAGCACGCGAATATTCTTTGTTTCACATACATACATACATTATTCTCACGCCTGTATTCCCAAGAGGGTTAGGCAGAACATGAATTTAAAAATCCAGTGCCACGTTTAGCAATTTCAGGGTAACCAGATGGTTAAACGTGATATCGCAGTGACAGGTTGCTAGCCCATCGCACACAATACACTTATCTTTATTTTATATTACCGATATTTCGATATGTCGGTATTTTTCATGTATCGATATTGATATCGATACTTTATTTCATTTCCGACAACCTTACTCTATTACATTTATGTGATAACGTTCATCAGTGGGTCAGAAATCAAACTGTTGAACGTACTAAATTTTATTCGTCGTATACTCCAATTGTTAAAATCAAATCCCGCCGCTACGATTTCAATAAATTTGCATTAGTTTCTATTTCAGATGTAATGCGTTCCGCTTATGCAAGCGAATCGAAGTCATAAAGGAAATAGTACTTATTTATAAACGCGAACACTCGTAAAGCCCTTATTGGTCCAACATGGGCGTAACATATACGGCTCTCGCTGTGCTGGTAATTTTATCGTGTTTATACGTCTTGTTTTTATATTGTTAAGTCGTTTTATTGTAGCCAGCTGCCTCGATTTTTATTGACAATGGTTTGGTTTGGATTACGATGAATACGGTATCTGAGTTTTGTGTATCATTACGAAATATCTCATTCATTGTTGTGACACAGCGATGAAGTACGTCCATTTTGTGTGTGAATACTGAGAGGGTTCTTATAGCTAGGAGTAACGTATTTAAAGCTGATTTATGTATACTATTGACACAGCATTATCTACATATGATTTTTGCAAAAGAAAAATAGCTTAAAACTTTTCTGGTAGCTAATAATAAATTAACTGTGTTTTGTTTCCCCGTCTAGATGGTAGTTAACAAAATGACAGTGACAAATGGCTTCACAACAAAACTAGTGGAAATCAACGAAGCGTTTGTGGAACAGAAAGACGTATTGCTAAATATGGTAGGTTATTACATGTTTATTTTTGTAACACACAAAGTTACTACAAAATTTCTGCAATCAATAAACTCAAAAATTAAGGGTCTTCAGGCATCCTGATGAGAGATCTCTCTATTTGAAATTTTCGTACAGTCATATTCTTTACAATTGTTACTATTAAACCAATGGATTCAAAATTCAATTCTGAAGTTTGTGACTTGACAATTACAGTTAGAATCAAAACTGAAAGAGCTGAAAGAGCACAAGAAGCAGAAAGACCCCGGCTCGATGAAATGTGAAACATTACCAAAGAACGTAGATATGAAGTTGAGAGCGAACGGAATAAGCGCAGTTGGAGAAACAGATTTGATGCTAAAATATGGCAAATTTGGTAACACTATCGATACAAATTGATACAGTCCCCGGCAACTTAGATGGCAAGAATTTTTGTGGTGGGGATAAGTTACGCGCATCGCTTTAACTTGGAAAAAGGAACGCGCATACTTACACCCACTAGAACAAATTGTGTCTTTTAACTTGCCGGGGACTATAATTGATGACCAAATATCACGCTTCGATTCAACTGAAGTTGATACTTTAGTTGCATCTTTAGTAGTCCACGTGGTGTAAGGTTTCGAACCCCGTTTCTTCCATGGATGCTGTAAAGAGCGACGAAAGCAATCGGTTTAACTGAACCGATGAATATGTTTTATGCGACAGGGTACCAATACATCTCTTTCATGAATGTTAAAATCTAAAATTATGCTTGCTAATAGTCATGGCTTTGAGTGTGAACGTATCGTGTGGTCTGCCTACCCCATTTCGGAACACAGGCGAGATATTATGTTGTGTTGCGTCTTGATTTGAATGTTTAGCCTCAAAAGACGAAAGTACTGAGAATTATTGTATGATATCTTGCTTAAAATTTAAGTAAAAAGGAGTTCTAGCAACATTCATGTATTTAAGTACAAATTAGTATCTTTCTAAACCCTTGACTAGGTTGCTGTATGTGTCTACAATTGCGAACAGCAGCTTTTTTAATACAGAAATATTACTATTACAGGCAATGGCTCATTAAATTTAAACGCAAATGGTATATCTAATGTTGGAAAAGCTGAATTAAATTTAGAGACCGGGGAGGGAAGTATACGAATACCTGGATTAGGCGATCTATTTGCAGGTAAGTTAAAACTACATCCATTAAAATATATAATTGTAAAACATTTTAAATTATAAAAACATGTTTCATTAAATCAAAGGTGCCCCATCAAAAACTATTTGTGGAGAAGAAAATACACATGAAAAGGAAATTCCACCGCTTAAAGCAAGTGATTTAGTTGATGTTAATTACAGAAGAAGTGATACAAGTGACGGTACACCCAGCAATGGTGCTATTACCGATAAAACAGCTTCAGATGCGACCACTAAAGTAAATAATGACAGTAATAGTACTATTGACAGTACTATTGCAACACCAAGTATAATTGGGAATCAGACAAATACTGAAAACAGTACAGTAAGTCAGCAAAGTAACCCAGTAGGGTCAGCAGACAATAGTACCAGTACAGTTTCAATATCTACAATTCTGAGTAGCCCGGCTTCAGTCAGTGCAACAGCTCCGAGTGATGCTCCAAATACAAATACTCCAAAATTATGAACTGACGAGTTCATAGTTGTGATCAGGCATGATTATTAAAGATGTTTTGATGATGGTTTGTTTTTCATTTTTGTTCTTAAATGTACCTATGTAGCTCGCACTTTAAAAAAAATTGCTATACGAATTTATGACTTTTAAAGTATCTAATAAGAACAAAGAGTGTAAAAGTCAAGTATTGATATGCACCATTTTTTAGATTGTTCAAAGCAATCTAGGATCTCAGTGAGATTATCGTCTACCTCGTAACCTTACAGTCTACAACTAGTCATAAAAACCTTCTTCGATTGGCCCTCTAGTGGCTGCCCCGTTGTATTTATTTTTCTTCTACTTTTTACTGTCCATGTTTTATTTTTGTCTGTTTTTGCTTTCAGTAGTATTAGGTATTTGACAACCTTTTCAAAATTGCTTCTAATAATATCTGACATGTATGGATAAAGTAGAATATTCATAACGTACTAAATGTTTCATCGTAAAACTACCGTAAAACTCGCCCATTGAGGTTAGCTCACAAAGTTTCAGGCCAGTACGTGTTTAATCGACGGGGTCAATGCACCATGGCAGCACTGCAGTTGTTGGATACGGGCTCACAACTACCCACATTTTCGCAATCACATCAATTAACATTATCAAACGCAGGGTAACACAAACACTGACAATACTGTCTCTAAAGGCACGTTCACAGCGACCACGCAATACTTGATGGTCACTCACTTCAACAGACGACCAATTAACTAAATGGTCTTCACTTTTAGTGGGGTGAAAATACGGATATCCTATGTAGGGTCGGAATAGAATAACACTTCTACATTTCTTCAGTGGAGGTCGTAGGCGACTAAGGAAATAGGTTTAGGTATGCTTTAGGGGACAGGCTAGCAACCTGTCACTTTTATACTACCTTTCCATCTATTCTGTTTTCAAACCTAAAGTTACGCTAGGAGTGGCTGCGTAGCGCGAAATATTCGTAAATGATGGTTTTGTCTATGTACCGTTGCTGTGCTCAGCCTACCCCATTTCGGAACATAGGCGTGATTGTATGTATGTATGCATGTATGTTATTAACTCGACACCACACATAACTAGTAAAATAATACATATTATTATGGGCTGATTAGTGATGACAATACTTCTAAAACCGCTTTGATGATATGTTTAATATAAGTAATGCAATGTATTGTTAGCAATTTTGACTTCTTTTATTTACGTTTTTTTTTCTTTTCTTCTATAAATTGACATAATATGCTTGAATAATATAATTTAATTTAACGCAAACTGACATACGATGATTTATAATGATGATGATTTAGTTATAATTATGTACAAGTTTAAGTTACTTATAATTGAACTATTTTAATGGTTTATTAATGTGTGACTTCCAATTATAAATTGTATTAAGTAAATAAATAAGATATTTAGAAAATAACAAAA
>BHDV01065362.1:28441-52599 GCA_005406045.1 Adoxophyes honmai
TTTTCTTTAAAAACTTAAGGATTACAGCTTTCTAAAGCATTTGAAAAACATCAAAATCACCGAATTTTGTGTGCACGCTCTTAAGTTGATGTGAAGCATATACGTAGGCAATTAATATTTATATTTACAAGTATTACTATTTTTGTGTTACTTCCTTTTTGCCCTATTTTCACGCTTTAAGTACTCACTCATGTTGAAAATTATCGGATAACTCACGTTTAATAAATCGAGTTTATTCTTCTAGTTGAATACACCCTTACTGTAATACAGTGACAATTTCTTGTCCTAAGGTCTTCTATTTTTAGCAGTCGTTACACCGTCTGTCGTACAGGAAGCAATTGGGAGCCAGCCAGGCGGTCAGGACATAAACGTCATCTGTGGATGCTGGGACTCGCGGGTACCTTGACCTTTTTGACAGCCAAGTAGAAAATTCAAGGACCTAGAGCTAGAACCCTCTTAGTGCTGTCTAGTTTATGGTAGACACGGCTTCGTTTATGGAATACGTTGTTATTACCATGGATACGCGGGCATGCGCCCGCATCGTTAGAGTTTCTCATGCGATAATAAGTCTTATTGTAATGAAAATAAAGTTGAAATTCTCATTCCACGGAGCGGGTCGCTGCGCTACGCCGCGCTGCGCTGCTCTTTTGGTGGGAATTGACCCTTATAGGTCACTGCATTTCATTTGATTGATTAGACATACATATTTAGATGTTTTTTTCTATTTTCGTACTTTTTTTTTCATCCAGGAGAATATTTAAAACAACAGCGGGAGTGAAGCCGCAATCACCTAATAGATCGCAATATAACTTTATACTTTTATACTTTAAATACGCTATTGCATGAAAATGACAAGTTTTATTATTGGTGACGATAAAATTCCTCACTTTAATTTTTTTATATCACTACTTCGGGTGGCGTAAAATGCTTCTCGAAACTTCGCAATGCGATTAAATGAATCGTATAACTAAAGCACAATTCCTACTGCAAACTTTACTTGGCAAGAGTTATCATTTATAACAGTTAAAGGAGACAGGTGTTCTGCCCTACCATTGAAAATCATTGGTGCGGAGCATTTTTGGAGTTGTTTTATGTTTTTTTTTTACTTTTGTAGATCAAGACGTAAGTGGACTCAGAGGAGGTCATTCGCCAAAAAATTACCTAGCAGGAATTTCATAATGGGTTAGGCTCAATTCACTCCAGATGAGCGGCGAAGGGCGGCGAAGCGCAGCGAC
The DNA here is from genome assembly GCA_005406045.1 of Adoxophyes honmai. NCBI lineage: Eukaryota > Metazoa > Arthropoda > Insecta > Lepidoptera > Tortricidae > Adoxophyes > Adoxophyes honmai. Next base: position 29,677 of record BHDV01065362.1, read on the forward strand.
CTGCTCGGTAGAGAAGGCGCGAGATTTCCCGCGACTGCTCGAGAAGTCGCTGGAATGCACGGGAAGTCGCTGGAATGCGCGGGAAGTCTAAGATCTCTGGGCGGGATACTGCCAGCGGCCGCTCGCGACTGCTTGAGCATCCGCGGGCATTCGCGCGCCTCGTTGGAGTTTCTCATGCGATAATAAGTCTTATTGTAATTAAAATAAAGTTAAAATTCATTGACACTGACATGACATTGACATGACGCTGAAACTGCGCTCCGCTACGCCGCCTTTCGCCGCTCTTCTGGTGCGATTTGAGCCTTAAGTTCTTTATATCAACTTTGTCTTTGTTCTAGACATGACAATCGGAAAAAGTAGTAGTCCTGCAATAACTGTTAATCAGAGACTAGTAAAGACTCTTACAACGTCTTAGGAAGAAATTATGAGGTGTTATTCTATTCAAAACACGATACACACGCGGCTTAATTTTTCTACGGCAGATTATTTAATTTGATTATTTATTAGATTTAACGATTACTATTGCATTTAGACTTTATTGACTGATTTAATTAAGTGACTACCTCCTTTTTTTCGTATGAAAAAACAATCATTCACTCGAAAACAAAGAGTGATCTATTCCAAGATTAAATTGTATTATCGCTTGGCTGAATCAGCTCTTATTAAAACAAATTTCCATAAACGAAAATCCAGAACTTTAACAAGATATTGCGAGTTTCTGTAGTGCCGCAACAGTTTAAAATATGGGAGTGCTTGCCGGTAGCAAGGCATATTCGCATTAACAGTTCGCGTGCTGGCGGCCATTTTATCCGTAAGGGATGCATTTCCTTTTATCACGTCGGGCATTGTTTGCAAAAGTTTGCGGTGCCGTGGCCAGCTTTTGTTTTGAGACGGACAAACTGCTTGTAATATTATTACGTACATACAATCAACTGAAATGGGCTAGATGTATAAATAATAGTGACAGGTAGTCCATTCGTTGAACTTTTACTCCTTAGTCGCCTTTTGTGACATTTCTAAACCCGAAATCACACAGAATTAAATAAAAGCGTATAAAAAACAAGTGACGCCTGATGAATGACCCAATTTTATTCACAAGGTTCGGGTCGATTCGCTCGCTAGTTAGACTATACTTGTCACTGTCTATCTGGAGAGAATAGAAAAAGACAAAAGACAATAGTATACTCGATTGTCCGTATTGCTCTGCTAAGCCTACTGGAATAATACACCTGGAGCCTTTATCTGCCTCAGCTAAAAGCTATGCAAAAGCAGGTGCACCGACTGCAAATCCGTATATTGGTACAGGTCGTCGTAAAATAATACTCGGGAGAAAAGTGCAGTAAAACGAATCCAATTTTGGCTAACATCCAATCGCGGCTGCGACGGCTTAAGTCACAGGCGGAAGATTATTTGGTTTATTATTTTTATCTCGGACTTATTGAACCGCTGAAGCAAAATGTAGAATTTGAAACATAAAACTATTGGGAGACTCACTCGTAGTGAAATGAAACGTATACACGTCCTTATATCGAGGTTAGCTCAAATTTTATTTCTGCAAGTAGGCCGTGAAAGGCTCTTTTGCACGTCGTTTTTGAGTCTTCTAACGCTTTATAAAGACCATGATTGCCAAGATTAATGTGCCGCAAGAAAAGGACTAAATACAGATAACATGTCTTGGCCCTGAATACCCTTTTTACCATTTGGGGTCGAGACCCCAAGCCTTCGACATTATAAAATACATCACCAAGCGTCTGACGGATACAACTGGGGACTAAAGAGTTGGCAACTTCCTCGCTCCCATTGCGATACAGCGAGGAAACGCTGCCAGCATCTTCGGACCATGCCTCGGGGGTGCCTTTTCCTAAATACTATAGTTTAGTTTTTAGGTAAGTTATATTTTTAATTATCTGAATAAATATATTTTAAATTATCTGAATAAATATATTTTTATAGAAATAAAAACAAAACTATAAATTCAATAGCAACTACAACATCCATTTTTCACGTAAAACTTTACAAGAGTGTAAGACGTAACCTACCTATTAACTTCTTTTTATTTCGCCTTTTAAAGTCTTAGACCCCGTACAGAAGAACTGCAAGTTGTGAACGACACCGTCGACATAATGACTGCTGCCGCCGACGTATTGACTGCTGCCGTCGACATGGTGACGACGGCTGAAGTAGCCCCTGCCGTTCACAAATTGCAGTTCATCTGAAAGAAGTCTTAGTTACCCTGCCTACACATTTTCCGCTACAGCGCATCTAATTGCACCACCTCAAGCTGCTAAGTAAGTGTGGATACGTTCCCTCGATCCGTCTCGCCGCGTGCGCATTGATCCACCATCCGCCAGATGTTCCGAGCTCGCCAGTCTCGTAGGGAATATTCGTGAATGCGGGAAAACCGATTATTAATGAGTAAATGGTATCTCCCGTGTGGTGCCGGATTAGAATAGCTCCTCTCCTTTCTTCCCGTGGGTGTCGGAAGAGTGTATTGTGGGCGATGGGCTAGCAACCTGTCGCTGCAATATCACGTACCCTTTATAAGGCAGCGGGAATATTTTTCCCACCATAGGTTTCCGTTATTTTTTCGGCAACAAAGCGAGTGATCGGATTTTTCGGATTGTAACAATATAGGTGGGTGTCCTATTAAAAAAATATATCTAGGACTCGAGAACGGTTGTCATCTTTTTTTTAAACTGTGACGGTTACAAACTTTAAAATTAGTGGATTCCGGTATCTGCTGTCAAATCTTTATGCATCTCCAAAATACGCGACTTTCAAATGGAAACTTGCTATTATTTTCATTTAGTAATATGTAATGTACTTACAATCAGTCAAATTTTTGCTGTTGGATTTGGAACTTTTTTTTTATGGTCTTATTTTGTGGTGGGAAATATATTCCCTCTGCCCGTGTGGACTGTGGATATTGCCGAGTTGTGGTAGTACTACTGTACTGAAACTAGTATTTATCAGACTCTATGAAAATTCTAAATATCTTAGATAACTAGTCCAACAAGTAGCGCTCGTTTTTCTGCCTCAATGTTCACCTATTGATCTCCCAGCAAGGCCAATACCTCAATGTTACTTGGGCCGAGTAGAGCCACACGGGCAGAGGGAATTTATTTACCACCATGTTTTTTTTAAATTTTTTATTTTTTGTTTTGATTTTCGGATAAACACTAACAAAACCAATCTGAAAACATATATAGTTTTATTATATCACCTCCAGATGCTTATGCCTTATAAAGGGTTAACCCCATGGTTACCCCGAAATTGCTAAACGTGGCTCTGCCTACCCCTCTCGGAAATACAGGCGTAAGAATATGTAGATATGTATGTATGTATTATGGTGGTAATGCGACTCAGATTTAGTGGAAACATTTTGGTTTTCTAATTCAATAACGACAACAGGGAGAAAACTGGCTAAGTGAGAGTCGGACTGGTGCACGAAAGGTTCTGTAACTTTGACTAGGTAGGTAAACAATATTGCCTACCTACCAACGACTTATTACTATCGAGCAATACAGGGCAAAACTTATCATTTATTGTTCTTGAGGTACAGCCTGGTAACAGACAGACGGACGGACAGACAGCGAAGCTAGTAATAGTCTTTTTAGGGACCGTTGTTATCCTTTGGGTACAGTGCCCCAAAGGCAAGAATCAAAACCAACACAACATTAGACCCTAAGTTTCAGAGTTTCAAAGTCAAACTTATTTTCTTAGACATAAGATTATAATTGACCTGCAGAGTTGGAACGAAGGCAAATTTATTCACCCGGTCCAGAACAGAGCATGTAACCAAAACTTGCTGAAACTTTTCTATGGAATCCTTACTTTGAAAGTTCCCTTACCTTTGTCCCAGCTAAATGGATTAGGTATTTTAATAATAACGCAGCTTGCGGGATTGGATGGCGGTGTCTGGGAACGAGATATCTAATATTTTCACGTGTACAAATGTTTGGACCGATAGTGACTTGACCTTATAGTAATAATCCAAGTTCGACCTTACTGTATTAATAATCTAAGTATATTATGACGATCCGTATGCAATGGAATAAAATTAAATGACATACGTGTTTTATTTGTAGGGAAACATCCACATATTGCACCGTTAAATCAAAATAGAGCTAACTCAAAAGCCTATCCTATATCCTATATTTTTTATACCTTTGAACGAGCAATTCTTGTATATAATATATTCATTTATTCATTTCTATATACCAACCAGCTCTCTCGGAAACGGATCTAACGATGTTCATGAAGATCTATATTTAGACAAGGTTTAGAGTTTTAAGATTATCTACATAGGTGTTATTTGGATAATATAAAGATGTGAGTGTATCCATTTCATTGATCATAGATTTGCATTAATAACAGCATTGCCATCGATCACATCCGTACCAATATATAAATGTGAAAGTGTGTTTGTTTGTTTGTTTATTTGTTTGTTTGTTTGTTTGTCCGTCTTTCACGGTTAAACGGAGCGATAGATTGACGTGATTTTTTAGGTAGAGATAGTTTAGGGCATGGAGAGTGACATAGGCTACTTTTTGTCTCTTCAAAACCCCCCATTTCCCTAAAGTGAGGGGTGGAAGTTTTCAATGTAGAAAGCTATAAATTGGTGTGTGTGCTATCTCTTCTGTGATACCCCGAATTTAATGCGAGCGGAGCCGCGGGCAAAAGCTAGTGCCATTTATTTTTATGTTGTCTGGTCGAGGTCAAGATTGAAATCATAACTTCAACCTTGGCTTTGATTTCTTTGTATAAATTTGAGCGCCGAAAAATTTAGCCAAAACTTTAATTTTATTGGCCGTCTATTTTTTGACAAGACATAGTGACAAGGATTGAAAGAAGTACCTATGCTTAGCTGGTTTGGTCATGTAGAGAGGATGGATGAAAGAAGATTGACAAAACAGATTTATACGGGAAGTGTGAATGGGTGTGTTGGGAGGGGAAGACCTAGACGGACGTTCCGTGACCAAATCGCGGACGTTTTAGAAACAGGTCAGGTCAAGAGTACCCGAAATCGACGAGCATGTATGAAGAGACTAATGAATGTGGATGAAGCAAAAGAAGTATGCCAGGATCGTAGCAAGTGGAACAAAGTGGTCTCTGCCTACCCCTGTGGGAAAGAGGCGTGACTGTATGTATATGTATGTATGTATGTATGTCTATTTTTTCAATTTCGGTCCGTGCTTTTTTACCTGGAAAAGTATTACGCTTCCAAAAGGTTCAACCTCAAACTTTACCTCTTGCAATTTCTTCGCTGGCCTATTCGATATTACTTACTCACCTCGTTCTGTAAGAACCAGTGAAGGTACAAGTCGATATCTGACGAGACACAGTTGGTGTCTATGGTTTGAAGTTACCAACTTGCGACATGATACTCTTGCGACACAACATCGGTAGTTCAAGTAATGTTGCCAAAAGCGGAATGTTGATACAACAAGTGATTTTTTTCTGCGATCCTGAACATGAATACAATTAATAAGTGTAAAATTACCGTGAGACTCACTCATAGTGTAATGAAATGGGTACACTCACTTTTTTTATATCGAGATTTAGCTCTACTGCGTCTGTGGTCGGTATGAACGTGCCTTTAGAGACACGTTGTGAGTATTGTGTACCACCCGTCGTTTGACAATAATAGTGAATGTAATGGCGAAATTGTGGGTAGTTGTCAACCGGTGTCAACTGCGTCAAGCAGTTGCGCGGAACTCTTTCCGGTGGCACGTACGCGCGTTTATACGCAACTGCTGCGGCGCGTTGCTCCCGATGTTGGGTCACGAGTTTTATAAAAGAAACCGAGATTGTTTTCGTTTTATTCATACATACATACAATCACGCCTCTATTCCCAAACGGGGTAGACAGAGCACACAAAACGCTACATAGACAAAGCGATGACTGTTTCACTGTTTTATTTCACTACTACTACACTGTAAATCGCGTTCAAAAGTCACGTCTTCAGCAACATGTCGCGACGACACGTCGTTTGCAGCTGCGTGTCAACAGGTTTCAACTTGCACCTTATTACTACCATAAACAATAACTTCATTATTAAAGAGTTCTTTCTCTGGCAAACGAACAGGAAAAGTGTATTCCCGAAACAAAAGTAATTGAAAAATATTGTTGCTTCCTTGTGAGGAAAAACGTGGAACGTACTGCTTTGTTACAGTAATAGCAAGTGATTACAATGTTATGAGATATCTTTACAAACAGAACATGTTTGTACGTAAAATTAACATGTGTAAATAATAATGTCTACGTTTAAAGGTAAACCTTCGCAATAGGTCAAGTCTGAATAAGACTGGTATAAACATACATAAATCACGCCTGTATTCCCAATTGGAGTAGGCAGAGCACACGAAACGATACGTAGACAAAACCACGACTATTTCACGTTTCGTGACCACTTCTAGGATATTTTTTAGGTTTTGAGTTGGTAAGTATAACAGTGCTTTAGGCGACAGGCTAGCAACCTGACACTATTATACCTCTTCCATCTTTTCAAACCTAAAACTATGCTAGAAGTGGCTGCGAAGCGTGATATAATCATAATCATGGTTCTGTCTATATCTCGTTTCGTGTGCTCTGCCTATCCCATTTGGGCACACAGGTCTGATTATAATTTTATGTATGTATGTAAGTATAACAGTCACCTCGCTAGCCTGTCGCCTAAAACATACTTTCTATTTTCTTAGTTGCTTCTTACGACATCCATTTTGGAGAACTGTTACTTAAACCTACTAAGAATTTTAATTTTAAAATTGTAAGGTAGGTACATGTTTACATTGTTGTTCGTTTTTTGATTGTTATTGTCGCTGGCCGGTGACAGCATCAAATGCGCACGCGGTGTTATTTTGACGCTCGTAATTTCGGTTTTACGCAGCACTACGCCGCACAATGTCCCAGAAAGCACGTACTGGTTAAAAATAAACAACCACCGACTGAAAATGGTCTACGTTTCTACATACATACATACAATCACGCCTATGTTCCCAAATGAGATGAAAACCGTAACATAGACAAAACTATGGTTATGACTAGTTCACGCTTCGTAGCCTCTTCGAGCATAATTTTTGGTTTGAAAATAGATGGAATGGTAGTATTATAGTGACAGGTTGCTAGCCTGTCGCCTGAATCACACCTAAACCTTTTTCCTTAGTCGCCTCTTACGACATGCTCGGAATAAATGGAGAGCTGTTATTCTATCTTCACACTACACACAAGAGTGTAGTGTCACGTGGAGAGTAATTAAAAGGCCAGAGATGATGGACAGTATTTTTAATTTGTAAATAGGAGGCACCTTAAATAATACAAAAGATGCTTAGTAACGAAACTTATGGAAGGAAGCTTTATAAATAGAAATCTATAGCATATAAACTTACGATTGTGCCTCGGTGATATGAATAAATACAACAGAGATGACTTTTTATCCACAGCACAACAAAACAAAAAGCACTTGATGAAATATAATAAACGCGTCTTTTCCCCCTTTTTTACTCGATATCAATATTGGCAACAGGGAAGGACGTGTTTTCGCAATCGATAGTTCGGAACCCTTCGTGCGCGAGATCGACTTGCACTTAATCGGTTATATCTTATCTTTACCCAAACCGTCGTGAGATTGAATATTGGGATCTTTCGTTAAAGTCTCTAAGTTAAACGATCAATGCTACTGATGCTTAGAATCTTTAACCTTTACAGGTGGATAGGTTTTTTAACACGCCTTCATAACTTTTTTACGCCACTGTTCAAAAATTAAGTTACGCATTTTACGGTCCAGTAAAAAGTAACTTGGGAATGGAATTTAAAATAAACCCACAGCCCGAAACCAAAGGCCAAAGGATAAGTTAAAAAAAGGCGGACTCTTTCTCTTTGCAAAGAAACTTCTAAGTAATTGGGCAAGGTCGCATTCGGGAAAATGAAAAAGCGCAGAAATCTTTGATTCTTGTAACAGATTCTCTGCTTTGGAAAAATCCATACTAATATTTGAATAAAAAGTGATTTACATCTCTATTATAAATCTTTGGCTGTGAAAGACTCATGGCGTTTTAAACATAAAAATACCGACTCACTCGTGCAAAATAAAACGTATCTACTCACGGTTTTATATCAAGATTAGCTCGACATGTTTCGGGCCAATTTGAACCATCATCTGGAGCTACGCGCCACGGCAACGGGTAGACGCGCACTGCATAAAAACGTGAGTAGATCCGTTTCATTAACTAGTCATGGTGTTGTCTATGTTACGTTTCGTATGCTCTTTGTCCTTATAAGGGGACATAAACGTGATTGTATGTGTATGGTTAGTTTCTGGCGTTAGTTTACATACTGTTAAATACTTTTAAGTACAGATATATACATATGTATAATGCATAAGTATAAGTTATAGGTCTTAAGAATTTTGTACGCCCCGACAGGGCATTTAATTAATTAGTTTTAAGTTAAATTGCTACGCCCCAACAGGGCATTTAACATTTTGTTACACTTGTTATAATGCAATAAAATTTGAATACTGAATACTGAATACTGAGGTCCATTGTATTGTATGATGACTTTGTAGCACATAAAACTCTTACATAAAACAAGTTACAGGATAACAGTTTTTTGTACAAATTATTGACAGGATATTGGGAACAAGCAGACATGTCACCGGAAAATAACACATTTCGTAAGATTCCAAACGAGAGACCTAAAAATGTTTTACGCCCACATTTTCGCAAAATTTTATCTAATCTGGTCTAATCTAACCTAACCGAATTTGATAATTTTACGAAAATGTGGACGTGAAATGACGCAATTTGTCTCTCGTTTAGAATTTTATGGAAGTATATAAATTTACTGAATTTTTTTAGGAAATTTATAGACTTACGGATTTTGTTATTTTCGGGTGACAGACATACTATTAATTAATGTGTGCATACGCTATATATTTGGCTTACGCAAGTATGACCACGTATCTTGCTTCCGGGCTCAGTTGAGGTGGCTGCCGATTCGTTTCCGTCGTAGTGTCCACATCCTTTCGTTGCTTTTTAATGTCCTGTTTAATCCTAAGTCCCCTTCCTACCTAGCAGAGAGATTTAGTTACTTGGCCGACGGTTCCGGGAATCGATTACGGTCGAGTGACAATCTCTCTCTTGCGTTTCCTATCGTTAAGTCCAAATCCTACTCCAATTCCTTCTCTGTGCATGCTGTCCGGCTGTGGAATCTGTTACCAGGTGATATCAAGAAATCGCAGACCGTTGCGACCCTGCGGAATCGTTTGTGGAAGTACTGGCTCGACAGCTCCTCCTGAACGTGTGCGGTGTTGTCTGTATTCTGGATAGTGTAGGTAAACTTGTAGGTTTATGTATTTGAAAGTAGTATATTTATTTTTGTATGTATTAGTCTATTATGTATTATTATAATGTGTATTTTATGTACTTGCATATGTATGTCTAGATTTATTGTAGTATGTAAATTATAATACAGTGAAACCTGGTTAAGTGAGACTCCAAGGGACCTGCACTGCTGTTTCACTTATAGAGGTATTCCACTTACCCAGTGTCTCAGATATCCAGGTATAAATAAATATCTGTCTCATTTACAGAGGGTTCCATTAATAGAGGTCAGAATACAGGTTGTTTCAGTTATAGAGGTGCAATCATCAAACAAAATAATGTGTTATGTCCCTAAATATTATGAGCTTTAATTAAAAGCATGTTTACATTATTATTCAAGCATGTTTACATTACACGTATTACAAATATGGAAACAGATTTTGGCCCCTTAAATTCGACATAAACTTCTTAGTGTATCTTCCCACTTTCATAAACGGGTATTAACTTCAGTTTTTCACGTAATGATAAAGACTTCGTTTTGACATTTTTCAAATAAACATCTGTATGATAGTAAAGCGAAATTAAAACTGGAGGTCACTGAGGCTCAACATTACTTGACATAGTTAAGTGCGGAATTTGTGAGTAGAATAAGAATAAGTAAGCAAACAAACAAAACGATGTTATCTCAGTTACAGAGGTTTATGTATTTTAAATTCACTCGCTGTCTCAGTTATAGAGGTAACTATGATGATAAATCGAAAGAACAAATCCCAGATATAGAGGTTTGCTTCGTCCCACTAACAGAGGTAATTAGGTGTCAAGGTGGTGGGACCTCAGCATGAGTTCTAGTTATGGAGGTTTCTCACTTATCCAGGTCCCACTTAACCAGGTTTCACTGTATATTTAATTACTTAGGTTTAGGTTAATGGTATTTTATTTTATTTCTTTCTCAACTTTCATTGTGTGTCTACTCTAATTTCATATGTTTTGTCAATCGCTTGAAGGTCAGCAGGAAGAGATCCCTTTAGGAATATGTTCGCCTTTGTACTAGTGTTTTGTTTTATACTTGTTATTTTGTCATGTGTTTATTTTGTACAATAAAGAGTTACATACATACATACATACATACTATTAAGATTTCCATCTTCAAGTGTTCTCAGTCTCAAAACACGGCCCATCTCACACTTTTGAACATCAGTGTTAAAATAAAACAAGCAATACGGCTCGAGAAACGTTCTTCGTATTTAATTTTCCGTAGCTTATATTTTTTCGGGATAATTTTGTTTACGAAGTAAAATGTGTCTTATTTTCGCTATGCGTAATTTACTTGGTTGTTTAGTAAATTTGTTACAAATACAGATGGGGCTCTGGGGAACGTGTTGCCTAAAATATGTTGTAACAATTAAAATACTGAATCCTTGGAAAGATTGTTTTTATGTACCATCGCGAACAGGGATTGTTGAGCCACTTACCTATGTTTGTAACTTGGTCGTGTAATATTAATCCAATAGCTGACATCTAGTCGGTCACATCGGTCATTGATTACACGTTTAAATTGCGAACAGTGGTAAGTGGCTCAACAAGCCCGGTTTTTGACTGTACTCTAATGCTGAATAATTCTAGGAGTTAATCACACTCAGAAAAAAAGGATGGCGTGGCTCGATAAACTGATAAGCATTGAAAATACATTAGTTTTTTTTAGAAAGTTAAATAATTATAAGAAACCTGGTGGGGCTTTAGAGTATTAGCTTTAGGGTTTATTCCTAGTTTAAAAGTAAAAAGCATTTATCTCTGTCTTTCAAGTTTGGTTTGAGCGAGACATGTTTCTTATGTCGGGAATAAAAATTGCCGTGTTCTATAGTTGATCCGTTTTGATAGCTAGTGCGTGTTATTCCGACTAAATCCTAAACTTTAGTAACATTGTCTAACAAAATAAAGAAAATAATCCACCTAAAACAGTAGTCTTTTTTTTTCTTCCGACATTTTTAATTAAAACCACCCGGCGCCTCCATTTAGTTTATTACTTTTTCCTTAAAATCTTATTTAGGAGGAAATAATCGACGAAGATTTGTGAGACTTCTAGAAGACTTTATAAAATAGTAGGATTTATGCAAGGATAAACTTTGTACCTACACATTTATTTAAATCATTAATATTTGCTACAAAACGTGGAATAGCCGTGGTTTTGTCTATGTAACGTTTCGGGTAGTCTAGCCTACCGCATTTGGGAAAAACAAGCGTGATTGTATGTCTGTATGACAATGTGTCATTTCTGCTTCGTAATAACATCTCTGTCACAATCGGTGGGCACGGCAGTGCCCCCACCAAGTCGAGCGCAAAGCAAGCACTGCCGTACCATCCTTTACTGGAACCATTTCGCGGCATTTTCAGGCCCCTATTTGAGAACCTTTGGATAATGCTAGGACGCTGAAATTTTCGTCATCTAGTAAGCTATAATCATAAAATTAACACAGAATCTTAGGATGATGGACAATCAAATGCGAAAATAATCTAAGGATCGATTTTTGCATTGTTTTAAAAAAACTTTTTAATTATTTAAGGATGATTTGTTTTAAACGGTAACGCGCGGTAATGGTAATTCACTATTATTTTGTGGAATAAAAAAAATATCACACAATACATAAATAATTTATGTTTTTAATTGATTCTTCGTCCCATCTCCACAGAACTATTTCGGAAGCAACAGCGTCCAAGAAATTAAGAGGCACAAATACAGAGGTCTCGGCCCTGAATCTTTTTATACCTGAGACCCCAGCGCCCTCAATATTTTTAAAGAGATCTCCAAGCGTGGCGGATACAACTGGGGACCTAAGAGCTAGCAGCTTCATCGCTCAACGCGTTAGCATTGCGATACAGCGAGGAAAAGCTGCCAGCATCTTTGGGACCATTCCTTGAGGATTCTTTTAGATTTTCATTCTCTCTTCACATAAATAAATAGATTTTTAGGTTATTAATTGCATGCTCTGAAAACATCATAGCCTTGATTTTCTATCACCTTATGTTTTTTTTTTTTATATGTGATGCGGTATCCGACCGCCAGGGAAAATCCCTTATGGACGCCAAGAATGGAGGGCTCGGCCAGTGCCCGACTCGCACGGGCTAAAACCCAGCGGCCAGATCCACACCTCCCATGGGTTATCACTGATATTTTTTTTTCAGTGTTTGATTCTTTTATTTCTTTTATACCCCATGGCTTATATTTTTTCCAATCATACCAAAATGATTACCATACTTCATTTTGGTCGTTTACAAATTCATATCACCTTATGTTATGGTCTTATCTTCAAACTCAGCTTCTAAAGGGTCGCCAAAAACCTTTTACTGTGGACTTGCAAAACATTTTCCCGACGATGTTAAGAATGACTCCCGTACGAGTATACTTGTACCAAGTTGTGTTGAGAATTCCAGCATCATACTTCGTCGTGTACAAAGTTTACCTTTCACAAATTGTTTTAGAAAATTAAATAATATCTAGACTTTGCAGAGTCAACGTCATACTTTAGAAGTTAAATTAAATTACCTACTCGTGCGATAAAGTCGCTATTTCATTAATCGATCATTTTAGGCAATTTTCCATACATTTTTAACAAGACCTGGAATTGTACAAAGAGCCTTGTATACCTACTTGGAACCGAAAGCTGAGTTTTCACTGATGTAGTGTTCAAAGATCAGTTCCGAGTGTGAGCGTTTTTCCAGTAGATGAAATAATCAGAGAGAAAATCTTTGAACATTGACAGACTAACAAACCCTCTGTCTGTCAAATAAGTATTATCATGGTTTGTTTAAAGTATTTATAATACCCCCCGCGCTTTGTGTGGGTTTAGAATAACCCTTCTCTATTTCTTACGGTCGTAAGAGTCGACTAAGATATGCTTTAGACATAGGCTAACAATCTGTAACTATTAATATAATATTATCTTTTTATATTTATTTTACTTTAAACCTGAAATTGCAACAAACGTGGTTACCAAATGTAAAATATTCGTATAAGCACACGTTTAAAAATTGTTGTTAGTGTTGTGTGCCACCCGAACGCGATGGTGAAAATGTGGGTAGATATCAGCTGGTGACATTTGCATCAAGCTGTGGCGTTTACTCCCAATGATGGGTCACGAATTCACCCAAAAATATCGGGCTCGTCTCCATAATAAAGACGTGAGCTTTATTTAAGATTTAATTTTATCTACAATTACAATTATTTACAGCCCTTTACAGCCTTATAATCTCAATAGCGATCCTTACAAAAAAGTCCACGTATATTTATTGGTCCTTAAAATTCTGATCCAAAGCCGCAAGGGTTGGCATTTTTTGCTCCAACGTGCCTTTTTAAAAGGCCTTTAGCAGTTCAAAGTAACAAGCGATCCGTGAATCGTGTGCCGACGCCGAAGGCAAATATATACACTTTTTTGAGGTATCTAGACTGTCATACAATAGTAAAACATCTACGCTGTGCCCTTTTAACAGCCTTATGATAAAGAGGTAAGTTTCCGTTTCTCTGTGAAGGTTGACTGTGAAGGTATTAAATTAATCTAGGAGATGGAGTATAAATATTGCACGCAGAAGCTAGTAAATTTCATGAGAGTGTAAACTACATACATAAATAAATAAGTAACACAGCACATGAAACGATAAGTATTCCATGTGAACGTTACATAGAATTTTAGGTTTTGAAGCAAAGGAAAGGTGTATAATAGTGACAGGTTGCTAACCTGTCACCTAAAGCATACCTAGACCTATTTTCTTAGTCGCCTTTTGCAACGTCCACGGAAGAAATGGAGTAGTGTTTTCTCAATAAAATAATACTAAAGTTTCACAAAAAGTAGAATCGAAAGTTTAATAAGTATCGGAATTTATGGTGTCAACCACTAGGAGTACAGAGAGCATTAGAAGTGTCATTTTACTTGATTGTTCTCTTCGTAAATAGGTAATTTACAACATAAAACTACTGTAAGACTCACTCATAGCGAAATAAAGGGATCTACTCACGTTTTATAAATCGAGATTAGCTCGACATGTTTCGGGTCAATCCGTGACCCATCATTTGGAGCTACGTGCCACGGCAGCGCACAGTGCACATCTGTTCAGTGCCCGTCTATACGCTGCCGTGGCGCGTAGTTCCAGACGATGGGTCACGGATTGACTCGAAACATGTCGAATAAAAAAAATATCGAATCTCGATATAAAAACGTGAGTAGAACCGTTTATTTCACTATGGGTATTAACAATAACTGATTGGTGGAATTTTGTAATGCCACCTGAAGGCGAAGTACTCTAAATCATTTAGTTAGCTCATTTTACTGAAAGGAAACATTCTTTTATTTTTTTAAAGAAACAAAACTGCATTAAAAGATTTCATTACAAAATTTTGTTTGTTTCAACCAGGAATCAAACCTTCAGGTGGCATTACACAATTCTACCCTGTACTTATATTATGCGCGCGAGTGCGGTTGTTGAAGCCCAAGCAAGCGAATGGGTCTTTAAGCTCTAACAGACGACCAAATTTAGTTTGGTTCAAACCACGAACTTGGTTGGCTCCAAACCAAATTCGAACGTGTGTTCAGCGGTTGGCCGAACATTTTGTTCGGCGACGAAGTTTGGAGCCAACCAAGTTCGTGGTTCGGACCAAACCAGGTCGTCTGTTAGGACTTTATGATTGAACCATAAGCGAAACGAGTAGCCCTTCCGAGCCAGGGAAGTGATAAAATATTTTACTGTTTTTGGAATTATTGCAAATATTGGCAATACATTTTACACGTGTAGTCTAAGGTAGAGAGTTTCTTCAAAATCATATTTGATGATTTCCTTTATACAAAGCACCGTGCAAATTCACTTCTCTTGATTTGACCTTTTGGTATATTTATAAACATCTCCATCCTGCTGAATATTCTTCACATTCTTTTCACGGCATCTGCTATATACTTAGATTAGAAAATATAAAGGTCACTCGCTCTGTCCTGCTCCCTTGAAGCTCGTTTGATTCGAGTGCGAGAGAGATAGAATGCATATCTTATGAAATATGAGGTCGATGCATGTCGGTATTCCGCTTCAGCAGTACAATTTAATGAATGCCTTTTGAAGAGCTGATAATCTAATGAAATGTCAATGCTTGATGAATTCCCTTTCTTTGTAAAGAGCAATTTTAATTAAAAAATGTCGTAGATCTTCTCCATACAAACGTAGTCCCCTGTTTTCTCCCTGAATAATGACATTAGAGCAAAAAATTTTTTTTCATAAAATTTGTATCTGTTGTGGCTATGTCCTATGATTTGATTTTATCGATATTCTATTTTTTTTTATTTTCCTTATTTAGGATATCGTCAAAAGCAAATCATAGGGGCATAGCCACAACAGATACAAATTTAAAGAAAAAAATTGCACACGAAACGCTGCATTTCGCATTATAGCATTTAAGTAATTTATTGAAGCAGGCATTAGGTACTTACCAGAGGTCCATGTTAGAGAAATTACAACAACTACGAACATTAGACTAATACGTTACCGCACAGGCACAACACTCGTATACATAGTCGTTATAGTTTAACTTTTATTTACGTCAGGGTTCAACGATAATAAGAAAATACTTTCTTAAACTTTCTATCAGCCGTGCCCCAATAAAAATGGCGCTGGCTAGAAAGATAATAAGTTCATTGACTCGGTTTATTACGGCCGATAAGCCTTAGATTGGGTTCGCAATAAAAAAAGATGGAACACCCCGACTGAAAGATAAGCAGCTTGGACTAAGGTTCCTTTGTTTTTGTACTTTTACCCCCAAGTAAAGAGAGGGGTGTTGTAATGAATTCTGTCTGACGGTTTGTTAGAGCAGTATACCTAATCTATGTATATAAATAAAAATGAAATTACTGATCTTTAGTTTGTGATGTGAAAAAAAACCTTCCTAAGCGGAACGAAGTTCGCCGAGCCAGTTAGTTTTAGAATATTTTGATGGGGAGATTTTTATGTGATTCGTCTTGAAAGGAGTTTTTTGCGGTGGTTAGTAGTTTTTCAAACAATTTAATTGATAGTTTAAAGTATAGAAGTTTGAAATTAAAATGGAGGAGCATTTTCAACTTTTCGTTTCGTCACGTTATGATGATATTTTTTTTTGAATGAGCGACGTAAATCACTTAGAACGCCACGCTATTCAAAAACAACCGAATTGAAATTGAAAATTTATGTCTAAACAAACCTTCTAATTCCGTTCCAATTTTAAATCGAATTTAACTTAACCGCCATATTGATTATCTATGACAGTTGTCTGTGCGGTCCAATTTCCGCTCGCGACACTGCAAAAGCGGTCCGAATCGGACTGACAGAGCCATTTCAAATTGAACTTAAGTTTTCAATAAGCTTTGACCTAGTTTGACTTTAACCAAAACCAAAATTTTACGTTCTAGAAAAAAACCGGCCAAGTACGAGTGGACTCGCGCACGAAGGGTTCCGTACGAAAAACAGCAAATAAAAAAAAACACGCTTTTTCTATGAGAGTCTCCCTTAATTATTATTATTATAAATTTGTTATTATTTGTTGTTATAGCAGCAACAAAAAAACATCATCTGTGAAAATTTCAACTCTCTAGCTGTCACGGTTCGTGAGATACAGCCTGGTGACAGCCGGACAGACAGACAACGAAGTCTCAGCAATAAGGTCCCGTTTTTACCCTTCGGGTACGGAACCCTAAAAATGACAGTTCAAGAGTACTTGAACCCGACGGGCATGTCTGTAGAGATTATTGAATGTAGTTGAAGCAAAATAGGTATGACAGGATTGCAGGAAGTGGAACAAAATAGTCTCTTCGTATGTACGGTCAAGGACTTTAATTGATGAGCCACCATAGAACATTTTCGAAGAGAAAATCATTACGATTTCCCTTGATAATTAGTGGGATGTCACTATGACGTTTACTGTGAATTGGTTCCATGGTGGCTCATGAATTAAAGTCCGTGACTGTACCTACCTCTGCGGAAAAAAGTCGTGGCGAAAGTTATTTTTTTTACAAACATACAACATCCCCCGTGTGGTGCCGGGTTAGAATAGCACCTCCCCCTATCTTCCCGTGGGTGTCGTAAGAGTCGACTCTGGGAAAGGGTTAGTGTATTGTGGGCGATGGGCTAGCAACCTGTCACTGCAATATCACGTTTATCCATGTGGTTACCCTGAAATTGCTAAACGTGGCACTGAATTTTTGAATTCATGTGCTCTGCCTACCCCTTTTGGGAATACAGGCGTGATTATATGTATTATATATGATTATACATACAACATACAATCACGACCGTGTTTCCAAATTGGGCAGGCAGAGCACACGAAACGTGACATAGACAAAACCATTATTATGACTGATGAATATTTTAACGATTTTATATTTATTTCTATATTGTAATTTTTGACGACTGTAACCAATATGTCAAATGTTATATCATAAACGAGAAAAAAACATTGACAGTATCGAGGTCAAAATTGCTTAGATGTCAATTTCAACGCATTTTTATAAATAATTTCTTGTCCAAGAGATACAAAGTCCTAGCCCTTTGCCGTAAACATACCGTTTCAATTTCTAAGGCAAGCACACAATTAAATACGTCGACTCAGACCTTTGATGTTTGTTTCCAAGTTTAATTAAAACATTTAATCAGCTTTACGGTCATGGTCACGATAATTAGATAGGCATACTAATTCTGTGAAGCAAAGGGCTTTGTATAAAATTTGCCATTAAAACATTATTTTGGTATTTAAATTAAATGAGAATCCTTTACTGTAAATTTTCGAGCTTAGAATATCACAACTCTATTTCTTCCATAGATGTCGTTCGAGACGAGTAAGGCTCAATTCACACCAGAAGAGCAGCGCAGCGCGGCGTAGCGGAGCGCAGTTTCAGTGTCATGAGAATTTCAACTTTATTTTAATTACAATAAGACTTATTATCGCATGAGAAACTCTAACGATGCGCGCGGATGCCCGCGGATCCGCGGGAATTCCAGCGCATTCCATAAACAAAGCCGTGTGACTGCGCGAGCTGTCGCGGGAATGCCCGAGGGTGCTCGAGTAGTCGCAACGGCCGCTGTCAATACATATGTCAATATGTCAATAATTATGTAAATTCCAGCGACTTCCTACTTATTCCAGCGGCTTCTC
This sequence comes from Adoxophyes honmai, assembly GCA_005406045.1. NCBI lineage: Eukaryota > Metazoa > Arthropoda > Insecta > Lepidoptera > Tortricidae > Adoxophyes > Adoxophyes honmai. The sequence continues at coordinate 48,155 of BHDV01065362.1, forward strand.
GAGCAGTCGCAGGAATCCTCGCGCATTCTCCACGGAGCGGGTCGCTGCGCTACGCCGCGCTGCGGTGCTCTTCTGGTGTGAATTGAGCCTAAGAAACCTTTCACTAGGATGCTAGCCTACACCTAAACCAATTTCCTTAAGCGTGTCACACACTAAGCAGATACGGTAAGATATCTGTTTCCTGAGCAGATATCTGTCAATATCGCTCCCTATACAATTCAGTGAGCTAACACACACAGCGCAGATTTACCGTCAAGTATCTGTTGACGCCGACATACGGAAAAATGGCATTTATACACAGATAAAATATTATCGTATATGCGTAGTCTGTGACGGGCTTTACTGATATTCCTCTTCATCTATCTTAAATCAAAAATTCTGCTGAAAGTGGATAATATGAAACGTGTTATATCGAAGTAATGTTTTATGTGCTCCGCCTACCGCATGTAGAAATGTCGGCGGGTTAATCATATTGCCTACCTATTGTCATTGTTGATACTCGTATTGAGCAGAAAAGGGCCAAAAAGCGTTTGTCGTATTTTATTTTTACTAGCTGTTTTTACAGTAGTAACATAATTTTGGAAAAAAACTGCCTAGCTTAGCTATCACGATTCTTGAGAGGCAATTTGGTGACAACAAACGGACGGACAGACAACAAAACCGTAATAGGGTTCCGTTTTTACGCTTCGAGTGGGGAACTCTAAAACCACCCATGAAATAACTGAAAACAAATGAAGAAGCGATGTACAAAACAATCAAGCTACAACAACAGTATGTTTGCCAAACAACCCGCCTGACATCTGGCTGGCGGCTGGCAAACACCTGAACCAATTTAAACCCTCCACTTCACACAATACAGTTCAAATTATAACAATTGTCCTTGAGCACATACTGCAGTTTGGAGTCGACCGGTCAGAAATGAAACTCATTTAATTTTAAACCTAATTAAGTGTGTACTAAGTCCAGGTTTGTGCGGGTCTAATTGTTGACTTATGCTGTTTGGCTTGGGTGTAACGTGGTGGAGTTGTTTGCCAAGGGTGCATTCAACTAAAATTTAGTACCTAGTTTAGTCTTAGAAAAGGTCACTCTTTGCTCGCGAGTAAAATATTTTTTCATAATGAAAAAACCGGCCAAGTGCGAGTCGGACTCGTGCACGAATGGTTCCGTGCCGTTAACTAGGTAATTGAAAGGTAAATTACTTACTACTTTCTAGATCTCGTTCATGCTCATTTTCGTTGGAAGGTTGCATGGTAATCTCATCAATTATATATCTCACATACGTATTTGCAATGCAAAAAAAACAAATAAGTCTGATTTTATATCCTACTTATTCGCTTTGTAAGGGTCGATTTAACCAAAGTGAATAAGATTCTTGATAAAGTCTCTATAATTCGCTTTGCTTCTTTGCTATTGTGCTTCTTTCCAAAGCGCTGGGTAGACTCAAAAATGACATGTAAAAGTGCTCTTATTAATTAATTAATATAATTTTAGAATTTAGAATTTAGAATTATGAAATTAGCTTTATATAAAAATTCATTTAATCGCGATTAAAGACTGGCTTATTCCAAGACGTTTATTCTCGTTTGGTTGAATGCAGCATAAGTTGCCTGACTTATTAGTCTTATTACTATATAAGTCATGGTCCAATTTCACTTAGCTATCCATTGTCATTTCTAATTCACATTAACAAAAATATCCAAGAGCTACTAAAAGTCTCTGACCTTTATCTTCGTCGCAAAGTCCCTAATCTTAGAAACAAAATTCGGCCAACTACTATCGCTTTGATCTCTTTGTTAAATATAAGTCAATTTAGCTTATCTTACCATAATATACACAAAGACTAAGACACAATTTGCAATTGAATAAATTAAGAATACTTTCACTTTACTGGATGGACTCAAATTGTGTTTATTTTTAACGGGTGGTTGAATCTTTTGCAGAGTCCGACGTGTGGACATAAAGTCCGATGTAAAAAAATGTGGATAATCAGAAAACTGCATACAGAATTATTACTTAAGTACCTAATTCAGTTTATTGTGGCACTCGGAATGATTATTCAAGATTTTCTTCATACAAATGCTCGTCGGCTCTAAAAGGTCCTCTGTTTGGTAAGGGAACGTCCGTCCAGGCTTTTTCTCAACACACCCATCGACTTTAAAAAAACAAGTTACGATTAGTGTAAAAAATGGAGAGTACCTACAAATTGAACTAACATTTAAATGATTCTGAAATGGTTTTTTTTTCTAATGTATGTTTAGACTTATGACTATAGGACGATAGCTATAACAGCTCTAAAACTTTGCAGAATACTTCAAATGGGAAATCTAATACTACCGAAGGTCACAAAAGGTAGTGCAGGCTTTATATATACTTCCTTTATACAGAAATGTGATTGTATAAATGTGGAGACAACAATAATTGCGGGTCAACTCGGGTCGCGGCCGAAACTTCCTTTGATAGCAAACAAGACCGCGGCAGCAAGATTTGATTAGGGCTCGAGGTAATCGCGTTTGGTGGCCAGTTGAGGCGATATTAAATAAAATTGATTTCAGATATTTTGTGGGTCATTCTATAGCGTTTCTGAGCGAAATGCACTCAATAAGCAAAATATACACGCGTTTTGTACACATGTCTTACTAACATATTGAAAAACATGGATTATTCACGTGTTAAAAGGTTTAGCCCAACTTTTTTGGGGCCACCGCTCCGTTCGCGCGACTCCTAATGCTCAACGTGAGACAAAATGTGATGTCCTTATTTTTCAATACGATACTAAGATATGTCGTGTGGTGGTGGTCGTGTAAGATGTGTCGTGTGGTGTCGGGTTTAGAATAACACCTCTCCATTTCTTTCGTGGATATCGTAAGAGGCGACTAAGGATATGGGTTGAGATACATTTTAGGCGACAGGCTAGCAACCTGTCACTATTGTATCTGCCACCTTAAAACAAAAAAATAGATGCTGGAAGTGGCCACGAAACGTGAAATAGTCTTCGTTCTGTCTATGTAACGTTTTGTGTGCTCTGCCTACCCCTATTGGGAATACAGGCGTGATGTGTGTGTGTGTGTGTATACTAAGATATGCTTTAGGCCCAGACGTCGGAAGAGGAAGTATTGAGGACGCGCGGACACCGTTGTCCCTCTGGACCTGGCATCCTGGCGGTCACACGATATCCGCCGCGGCCCATTTGGCTATTTTTTTTAAGTTGCCATTTAACGTGGTAAATACACTCCAGTAACATATCACCTTGTAGCCGTGGTAGCCCAGCGGTTCGACTTGTGGCCTCTCACGCAGAGGGTCGCGGGTTCTAAACCCCGGGCTCGCACCTCTGAATTTTTCGGAATTTATGTGTGATATCGTGCTATTTGGTGAAGGAAAACATCGTGAGGAAAACTACATACAACGACGAAGCAATTCTATGTTTTGTGTGAAGTTCCCAATCCGCACTGGGCCCGCGTGGGAACTATAGTCCAAGCCCTCTCATACTGAAAGGAGGCGTATCCTCAGCAGTGGGACGTAATAAGGCTGGGATGATGATGATGATGATGAAAATATCACCTCAGTTTCAGCTTTAATAAGTACTTATCCGGCGCGTAAACTACCAAATATACTGTAAATCTTTCATATACAAGTTCTCCAGCGGAGCAACGCTTCCTAATGTAGAGGAGGTAATTGAATTCCGCGCAAGCTCTCAAGATGGCCGCCAGGTTAATGGAGAGGATCGTTATAAACGAATAATATTCTTTATAGGCCTTGGAAGCGGCACCATTAGATTCATCAAGTTTTTTATTCAAAAATATCCATCTTCCTCGCTGGGTATGAACCTAACCATTTTTTGTTTGGATATTTGTTGAACTGCTGGGCAAAGGGTTCTTACTCGGATTCTCTTATAAAGTCATAGTGATAGAACGGATAGAACATCTTTACAGCGATATTAGCTTGACATGATTGGGGCCAATTCATGACCAATCATTAGAAGCAATGTGCCACGGCGAACAAAGGAATTGGTAACGAGATTAGCAGATTACATTTTGCATCCATGATTTTGGTAATCCATACCAGGTTTTTTTCAACTAATCTAACATTACTTTAGAGCTTTTGTTCAGGGTGGTTCAGATTGAAAGAGTGTGCTGCGAATTATCAAGCTCGTAGGTTCACATAAAATATTAACACTTGGTCTAGGTCTCTGCATTTTTGCCTACCATGCAGTTTGAACAATGATTCTAAAAAGCGTCCGGAAATACTGGCATGTAAGAATTTGATTGAAGTCAGAAAGTACTGCAGCTGGTAAGAGTTTTAGTTAAGATTTTTTAACATACATCATGCTTGTGTTCCCAAGTGGAGTAGGGCACGGTAAACTAAACGTTATACCATACCTATGTATAGTCAAACCATCACTAAGAAAAGCACGGGCGTAGCCAGGATTTAGTTTCGGGGGGGGGGGG
>BHDV01065362.1:54434-66300 GCA_005406045.1 Adoxophyes honmai
GTTCAACGTACTTCCGAGTAGAGAATTTTCTAGAAAAATTGACATTATTTGACACAAGCAGGAATCGACCTACTGACTGTCACATGAAGCTCAATTTTGAATATCAAATAGCTCAGAAATGTCACGCGGAATAAAAATGCAAAGAAAAATCAGAAATAATATAAAATAGCACTTACCGATGATACGAAATGCCGCCATGAGTAATATTTTTGTTGCGGCTATCGTTTTTACATTCTCAAACTGCACAATAGGGCATATTTACATAGTTTCAGAAAAAAATTCGCTCAACTGTCACGCATGAATGAAAGCTGCGCACTAAGGGAGTCTTGCGGATGTCCGCATAAAGTTGGCACACGTGCCCCGCCCACTCACCATTTCTACTAGTTTTTTCTGTTCTGTGGCGCATCGGAAAAATCTAATACTTTGTCCCGTGATTAAGGAAGGTTATTCCTATCATTAGAAAAATAATCAAGCATATCTAAAAAAATCATCCATTCCCTATTAACTCCTAGCTATTCACGTCAAAGGAGTGCGGTATTAATTAGTTACCGCTGCAACTTGTTAGCTCTTCAGAACAAAATTAAGCTGTAGCTTAAAATCTAGCTACCTGTGGATTAAATTTAATTACAAAATGTTGATGGTTACTGATGATTACCGAGCATACATACATACAATCATCCCTGTGTTCCTAAATGGGGTAGGTAGAGTACAAGAAACGCGACTTTGACAAAACCGTGATTAAGTACTACAATTTGCAGCCAACTAAACCTGACACCAGTGACACCACACGAAAACAAAAAAAAAATTACCAAGTTTTTTTATTAATAAATTAAATGTAAATGTCACCCACGACAGTATTTCCTATTAATCATTAAATTACAGTGAGACTCACTCATGTTGAAAATTGTTCGGATAACTCACGTTAATAAAATCGAGTTTAGCTCGACATGTTTCGGACTAATTCGTAGCCCTTCATCTAGAAGCCGCGGAGGCTGCTGCTGCCAAACGCGAACTTCGCGCCTCGGCTCTCTTCGAGCGACTGCTCGTGCTCGACGAAACTCGATTTTATTAACGTGAGTTATCCGAACAATTTTCAACATGAGTATTTCCTATTGTTCCAGATTTTCCCCAACTAACTAATCTAGATAGACCACCCTGTTTCATCCAACTCGATAGTCGATCGCTAGGCCCTGCTACCCACTATCTTCCAGCTGACTGCGTCCCTTTAATGGACCGTAGTTTTCTAGGCTTGCTCCTTGACCTGTGACCTCGATTCACTTAAGATCTAACCGCCAGAAGCCTAATTCACTTAGCAAAACAATACATGCACGAACAATTAAATATTAGGGTGTCCATAGTGAAATGAAACAGATCTACTCACGTTTTTATTTCGACATGTTTCAGGCCAATACGTGACACATCTAGAGCTACGCGCCACGGTGGCAGATAGCCACGAAATTAATGTTTTATTAGTTCCTAATGAGGTTGACACGTAATGTTACACAGATATGAAACCGTGACTGTATGTGAAATAGAGTCATACAAAAACAAAATGTAGCAACTTTAAACACAATTTAAGGATGTCGGTTTAGAATAAACTTCTCTCGCTACATGTCAATTGCTATAATAATTATTTATGGTTGTCAGTCATTTGGCCTTAAAATGTGTCGCTATCGCGTGAACAGCGGTGGCGCATAGTGCACGTGCAATGGCCGCCGCAGCTCCTAATAGATCTAGATAATAGGCTACGAACTTGCCTGAAACATGTCGAGCTAAACTCGATTTAAGACGTAAGATATCCATACTTTCCATTGATTAAATTCATCACAACCAATTTTCAAATGTCATCCTTCATCCACTGAATAACAGAACAATAATGCAAATTTATTATCAGTCTGTTTTCTTAACCCAACATTTTCGTCTGCCATTTGAAATTTACACGAAATTTCGTAAACTGAATCCTCTCGTCACGTCGAAAACAAACAAAATAATTTGGAAATCCATTCCAATAATTAATTTTGCTTGGCAAAATCGAGTTACGAGCTCCTTCAGAGCATGAAGAACCAAATTGCCTTAGAGTTTCGGTGACGCCTTAATATCGACTTCATTCGATATAATTTAGACAAGCTTTTTCAGTCGATTTTTAGCGAAAATAAACTTATTGATTAACAAGGTTTTATGGAATAAGTCTGGTAGACTTTTGATCTCATCGACATCTGTACCTTTAGCCCAAAAAACTAAGGTCACTTTAAAAAAAAAAAATGTTTTTTTGTTTCAAACAGCAATGAATCGAAAATTTTATTGTTAATGTACAAGTTTCCACAAGAATCTTCTAATGTTATACATCAACTTCTTGTCTTATTCTCAAACAGGCTCCATAGAGCACACGAAATGTTACATAGCAAAAACCATGACTGTTTCATGTTTTGGAGCCACTTTTGGCATAATTTTAGGTTTAAGCTTAGATGATAATGACATAGTGGCAGGTATAGCCTGTCGCTTAAAAACTCTACTAAAAGCGGCTATTAAACGTAAAATAGTCGTAGTATTTATGACCTCAACATAGTTTATTTTAGGTAGTAAGTCGAACGATGAATGTAGCAAAGAATAAGTTCAAACCTAGTTTTCCAGCGATCCTAAACATCTCCCAAATATATTTTCTAGCCACGTCTCGCCCATTTGGCGCGTGTTAGGCAAAACCGCCTGTTATAGCAGATGTAAGGACAAAAAGCGGAAGCCTAAAGTCGGAAAAACAACTTTTTCACAGGATCCTGTTTCATCAACAAAATGTCAGTAGACCGAGAGCCTGTTGTTGATTTTTCTCAAGTTATCTAATAAAAGATTTAAGTGTGCCTTAGGCGACAGGCTTAGCAACTTGTCACTATTATACTACCTCTTTCATTTGTTATCAAACATAAAATTATATTAGAAGTTGCTGCGAAGCGAAAAATAGTCATAATCATGGTTTTGTCTATGTCACGTTGCGTGTGCTCTGCCTACCTCATTTGGGAACAAAGGCGTGATTGTATGTATGCATATGTATGTATGACATGTATGTATCTAATATAGGCATAGATAAAAGAAGAAACAAAACCAAAACGAGTCTTTGCTTTTCATGGAATGATTTCCATCCGTAAGGTGACAGCAGCAAACAACACGTCGTCAACGACACAACTTGTGACTGCATTTCTAATGAGTAAGTAAACTTGCAATTAAAGTGAGTCGTTCACCTAATGTGGTCGCCGCACTTGTCCCAAACTATGTCGACTAATAAATATCATTTTTACACTAAACTGCCCGGCCACCGCCGTCACCGCCTTGGCTGTGACAGCTCCGAAATGCTCTGACTCAATGTAATGTATGCTTAATATTTATATACGCTAGAAATGAAAAGGATCATCTACGAAGTTCCTTTTTACCTTATTGTGTTTTTGCTGTCGCAAAATTGTTTAGACTACAAAGTAACAACGAAGTTCTGTCATTCAGAAACGGATATGACTTCATAAAATATTTGATTGCATAGCGTTACCTTGTCAAAGTTTCTATTCACGTACTAAAATAGTTTTTCATTTCTTTACTTATTTGCATACGAGTGTTTGGTAGCAAGAGCCACGACAGTCACAACACAAAGGGTGTACTTTACTACTTTAGTATGAGGGATACTTTAATTTTTTTTAATTTAGCTTCAACTTCTAATAGCTATCCGGCAAAAACAGTCGCAAAAACAAACCCTCTCTAGGGACACTTTACCGACACTTGTCGATACTTAAACGATTAGTTAATTGGAGCTTAGCCGTGCTTTGTTTTCGGGTGAAAACCACTCGTTATCTGATTTTCACAAAACTTACATATACTTACATGCCTAAACTTAAAACTAAGACTATCTATCATGCGCACATAATCACGCCTATGTTCCCAAATGCAGACAGGCAAAGCACACGAAAAGTGACACAGACAAAACCACGATTATAACTATTTCACGCTTCGCAGTCACTTCTAGTATAACTTCAGGTTTGAAAACAGATGGAAGACGTAGTATAATAGTAACAAGTTGCTAGCCTGTCACCTAAAACATGCCTAAACCTCTATTACGACATCCACGGAAGAAACAGACAAGTTGTTCCACCCCGACACCACACATAATCATGCACGCATCAATTCATCTTATCGGCACGCATGACAATGCCATGAATGTAGCTTCCGTCACACCTTCAAATGCAAAATCTAACCACATTGACGAAACCACCGCCGGCCCCTACACTCGCTCGCTCGCTCGTTACTACCCGGGCCACTTTTTACGGAACTAACATTCCTATAAGCCGTTATTAGGCAGCTGACGCGTCCTTATTTAGCGTTGTTTCTGGCAAATATTTACCGATTGCCACTCGGGGAAAGCGAGGGGAATTTTATATTGCTTCGGCTCCCCGGTCTCGGTGTAGTTTTATGTACGGATGATGCTCCAGTTTCATCAATTGGCTATAAAGGTTTTATTGCTTGAATTGTTTTCCTATAAAGATATTACTGTAGTGGTTGCGTTTAAAGGTTGTGCTGGCTTGAAAATAATGGCAAAGTTCGTAGTTCATTTGTTTTATAGGCACCGGTGTTTTGGTATTAGGAGTTTTATTTACAAAACTTTATGAACAAATATAATTTTTCACATACAAATATATCTCGGACCTTTGAAATTTTGAGTTCATCAACCTTCGGCTTTATTATTACTTCATCATTACCATCAATTATGCATTGTAAACAACGGAAAATCACTGTATTCATAAATTCTGTATTGTTAAAAATATATGCGTAGCTGTTATTTTATGAGTATGTTGCGAATATTACAATTACACGTAAACAAAAAAACTTTATGACGACCATAACTTCGGTAAACACATCTAATATAAATTGTTTTTTCTTCTGTGTCTTTTTCAGAAACATAAAATAACCCCCAATAGATTCCTCGAGATGTTTTCCTTCACCGAATAGTTCAGAGGTGCGAACCCAGGGTTCGAACCCCGACCCTCTACACGAGAGATCACGGTCGAACCGCTAAGCTACCATTGCTATCTGGTTATTTAACTTATTTTAATAGAACCCTGTTACCTCTACTTTGTTCCCTAAGCTACGAGCCTGAGATAGCTTTTTCGCTTCATCCACATGCAATAATCTCTACCTACATACATGCTCATCGGTTATAGGTACTCTTGACCTGAACTCTTCCCCCTTTTTACTGGTCTTCCATAGTTTTTTTTCTTTCCAGACCTAACGCAAAGTCAGATGCTATGCCGGGGCGTGTCAACGCACAAAGTATGCGGGCTGCGAGCGCAGGCGCCGCGGATCTCCTTCACCAGCAAGGAGGAGGCGGAACCGCACGAACTCCGGCGGAAATCCGCGAGCAGCCGGCTCGGGAGCTCACCGCGATCGAGCATCGCGAGCGAGGACAGGACAGACGGCATCGTGCTGAGGTAAGAGATGGCTATATATTTAATATGCATTAGAGTGGGATGGTTTCTCTGCGAGATCGAATCAGGAATGAGGAGATCCGCAGAAGAACCAAAGTTACCGATATCGCTCGAAGAATCGCCAAACTTAAGTGGCAGTGGGCAGGGCACATAGCTCGCAGAACTGACGGCCGTTGGGGCGGAAAGGTTCTGGAGTGGCGTCCACGTACCGGCCGGCGCAGCGTGGGTAGGCCCCCCGCAAGGTGGACCGATGACTTGGTGCAAGTCGCGGGAAGCCGCTGGATGTGGGCAGCGCAGGACCGGTCATTGTGGAGATCCTTGGGGGAGGCCTATGTCCAGCAGTGGACGTCTGTCGGCTGATAATGATGATGAATTAGAGTGGGATGGCATGATAAGTGCAGAAATGCACGAACTGTGGCGGAAATCCGCGAGCAGCCGGCTCGGGAGCTCGCCGCGATCGAGCATCGCGAGCGAAGACAGGACAGACGGCATCGTGCTGAGGTGAGAGATTGATATAGATTTAATATGCATTAGAGTGGGATGGCATGATAAGTGCGGAATCGCACGAACTGCGGCGGAAATCCGCGAGCAGCCGGCTCGGGAGCTCGCCGCGATCGAGCATCGCGAGCGAGGACCGGACAGATGGAATCGTGCTAAGGTAAGAGATAGCTGTAGATCTTATATGCGTAAGAGTGGGATGGCATCATAAGTGCGGAATCGCACGAACTACGGCGGAAATCCACGAGAAGGCGGCTCGGCAGCTCGCCGCGATCGAGCATCGCGAGCGAGGACAGGACAGACGGCATCGTGCTGAGGTAAAAGATGGCTATATATTTAATATGCATTAGAGTGTGATGGCATGATAAGTGCGGAAATGCACGCACTGTGGCGGAAATCCGCGAGCAGCTGACTCGGGAGCTCACCGCGATCAAGCATCGCAAGTGAAGACAGGACTTTTTTTTTAGCCTTATCACACTGCTAGGCAAAGGCCTCCTCTTTCTTCTGCCACTCTTCGCTATCTCGAGTAGTCAAATCGTCAAACCACGTTCTCTTGGGTCTGCCCCTGTTCCTTTGGCTATCCCTCGGAACCCATTAAGTAACGATTCATTCATCGGTCTGGGTGCATTCGGCAGACATGTACGGCCCAGTACCACTTCAGCTTGGTGAATTTGACACCCACATCTGTGATACGGGTTTTGGAGCGCATTGTAAGGGTCAATTCCCACCAAAAGAGCAGCGCAGCGCGGCGTAGCGCAGCGACCCGCTCCGTGGAGAATGCGCGACGATTCCTGCGACTGTTCGAGAAGCCGCTGGAATGCGTAGGAAGTCGCTGGAATTTACATAATTATTGACATATTGTCATATGTATTGACAGCGGCCGTCGCGACTGCTCGAGCATCCTCGGGCATTCCAGCGAAGGCTCGCGCAGTCGCGCGGCTTCGTTTATGGAATGCGTTGTTATTACCATGGATACGCGGGCATGCGCGCGCATCGTTAGAGTTTCTCATGCGATAGTAAGTCTTATTTTAATGAAAATAAAGTTGAAATTCTCATTAAACGGAGCGGGTCGCTGCGCTACGCCGCGCTGCGCTGCTCTTTTGGTGGGAATTGACCCTAAGACATGATAAGTGCGGAATCGCACGAACTGTAGCGGAAATCCCCGAGCAACTTTATGTAAAACGTAAGAGTTACATTATGACCTCTCTCTAAACTTCAAAGAAACTCGATAAATGGCTACGAACTAGTCCAAGACATGTCAAGCTAAACTTTAAAACGAGAGCCTATCGTGTTTTTCATTATGGTGGCCGTCATTGCTAATGCATGCTAAGCACAAGGTTACGTAATCAAGGCCGGCCATCGCTCAAGTCATATCAATCACCTGAACGTCACGCCTCTTTCTGTTCTATTATTAATTACTCTTCATTACGAAATAAGAGAAGGTCAAACAAGTGAAATTCTTGGATCTCACGTGGAGTTGTTAAAAGTGACGAAACCGATTATTAATAAAATAATAATGCAAAACTAGTTAGTAACTGTGACTCGCACGCAACGCTACTAAAACGTGACGAAACGAAACTCAGTTTCACTCAGTGTTGCCAACGTAACGACTTTTGATTATGAATTTGACTTCAATAACTTGAGAAATATTCAACTTTTTCTAATATTATATACAGACAATACCTCTATATTCCCAAATAGGGTAGGCAGAGCACACGAACCGGTACATAGACAAACCCATGGCACTTATTCCAAGTTTCACAGCGACTTTTAGCATACTTTTAGGTTTCAACTTAGGTAAGATATATACATAAATAATAGCGATACTTTAGACATAGCTTAACATATTCCTTAGTCGCCTATTACGACATCCTGGCAAGAAATGGAAAGGTTTTATTCTAAACTGGGAACTATTTACGTCATTTGTTTGCCATGCAAGAATGCATAACAAATGACGAGATCATTCAGAAGCTTTGTTGCTTGTCATTCAGAAGGTAAGAAAAAAATATCCGTTGAACGATCTTTACTCACAAACTCACATCAAGCAGGGTATGGTACAGCATGTTACATGCAATATTTCGTAGGCCCTCTACGCCGTAGCACTCCGTAGCCACCGCTACATAATATGCTACGAATGGGAACGACTATTTTTAGCCCGGCATTGTCAGGTGTGTTGGGAATAGGAATATACTATTTTTTGGGAACACTGTTCCACTTTCTGTTATTTGGATAAAAGCAAAATGTTGTCTTAGTCCGTGGTGGGGATTTGTTTTACTTTGTAGGTTCTTGGTTGTGATTGGCAGCGTGCTAAGGGTGGTAGAGTGACAAGGTTGCACTTCAGGGAATTTGGCGTGAATCTATCGTACCGAAATAAGGTTAAGATTTTAGACGACAGGCAGATACGTGAATTAGTCATAGTTTTGTCTATGTAGCGTTTCGTGTGCTCTACCTACCCCATTCAGAAATATAGCTGAGAAACATATTAACCCCGACATTTACAATTCTAACACACTTCTTTTGCTTCCACATTGACTATAATTAATTAATTACATTCAAAGCATCTTGTTCCCTTATCGCACTATTCAATATTCCATTTTCCAGTGAAACACCTTCCTTACCTCTTTGCTCCCATTCTTACAATATTTTTTCTACTTTTATACCGCACACCAAAAAAATTGGTAGACTTGCAAATTGAATTAGAAGCAATGAGTCATTACAACAGTTCCAAAATCAAATCAGCAACAATTCTAGTCATTTATGGCAACAGAAACACTTGATTAAAGTCAATCATAATATGCCCACGCCGTGTACGACACGTGTACGACATTATATTGCCGTCAAACTATTTAATTATTATTCATGTTATAATTACGAATTCCGTGTGTGTGCCGCGCCGATTGGCAATTATAGCCACCTGTGTTGCCAGCGTAAATAACAAGCGACGCGGGCGCCCTCTCGACGCGAACAAAAGAATCAGGAGAGTAGTAACAACACTAGATAGTTTCATCGAAATATTTTCCTTTTTTACACATATTTCTTAAATATTCACGAGTATAAAGTGCTGAAAAGCAGATTTGAACGGTATTTTGTTTTACATAAATTTTGGGTTTTGTTCTCCGTATCTTTCGCAGATGTAAGAGGTGTACTAATGAAATAAATTAAAATATATTTTAGGCGATAGTCTAGCAACGTGTCAATTACATCTGTCAACTTGAAACCTAAAATAATATGTCAGAAGACGCCACGGAACATGAAATAGTCAAGTTTCGATTTATGTTACGTTAGCGTGCTCTACCTACCGATTAGAAAATACAGGCGTGATGTACGTATGTAAGATGATGTATGTATGTCGTTGCACCCGTGCAAAGCCGGGGCGGGTCTCCAGTAAGATAACAAAAAAAGCGCCTCTATCTACAATGAAACCTAATCAAATGAAATAAAGATTGTAATGCATCAATCACATTACATGCAAGGGCACAGTAATATCCTTAAAACTAAAGCCAACATGCAATGATAACTAGGTAATGCTATGTTTATGTGTGACAGAGTTCATCAAATTAAAAAAAAAACCTTTCAGTCTCGTACGTTTCACTACCACTCAAATCACTCCGCGATCTCGTAAAGTTTTTTTAATTTTCCTTCCACCCCCATCAGTAATGCTCATTGAAGCCGTTCTCCAAAAAGTTTGGGACCAATTTAGAAATTCATTTGCGGCTCGATGTGCTGATCATTTATTCAACCCTGGGTTGCCATCTGACGCTCTGAACAAGGAATTTTTAAAATGGCAAGCTTTTATCCCTTATGCGATATGTTAGAAAGGCGATAAAAAGTTTTTTACTGGCCGCTGAAACTGAAATTTTCTTGGAAAAGTCACCTCTACAACAACGATGTCGGTGCTACTTCGTCCAACAATGTATAATTGGAATAATTAACAATCAGTTTCTTTAGGAATCGTCTTAGTGTTGAATTGGTGTCTTTTTTGTTTCACTATTAATGAACAGTGAATTAAAAAGACACTAATTTTGGTTGATATTCCAGAAGATGGGGCCTAAATTGAATCACGATATAAGAACGTGAGTGGATCCATTTTATTTCACAATAAACCTTAATTAGGTATGTCGTTGTTGAAATAAAGGTGCGAAGACTATCCTACTATGATTCTACTTGTGAATGTAATATCACTGATAAAGTTGTATAATTAGGTCATAGTTATTAGAATGATAGTCTTATTCCTAACTAGCTGTGCCCGCGACTCCGTCCGCGTGGAAAAGTGACTACTTTTCCTCGTTTTTTCTACACTTTCCATTCTTTCCTCGCTCCTATTAGTTGCAGCGTGATGTTATATATAGCCTAAACTCTTCTTTGATAAATGGTCTATCCAACACAAAAATATTTTTTCAATTTCAACCAGTAGTTCCTTAGATTAGCGCGTTCAAACAAACAAACAAACAGTATAGATTTACCGAAAGTCATTAAATAAGCACATTCTTTTATCAATTTTGATAAAGGCTTATACGAGAACAACAAGTCTTCTCTTGATACTTAAATTGTTTTTAAATAAATCAACGAACGTTTCTCGATTTTATTTTTAACGTGTTAGAGTCAATATTTTCACACTTTTTCGATCTATCACGACCAACTAAATAAATCGAAACGGTGAACTTCAAGCCGTAAAAACGTTATAAAAACGTCATTAACTGACTTTATAATGCCGGTGACACACCGCGGCAGTTAAAAGAAATATAAAATGGTGGAAACGTACTACTTTCACAGTAAAAGGTACTTAAGATCTGTATTAAAGCCGTCATAAAGTTTAGTGGTATTTGTATAACAAATTGGGGACAAGTAAATCATTCTGTGACTCAACTAATTTGAAATCTAAATTGTGAAACGAGATAGAATGGTGGTCTGGTCAGGGTCGCTAATATTGGAGGGACTGTTTGTAGTGGTCAGTATTAAATCGATCCTTGAGGAACGCTTACATTCTATTATATTTTTCCAGCTGGTGATGACGATCATAGAATCTGAATTTCTAACCATCATCAGCAAACTTCGACATCAATTTCCAAAAAAAGTAGAAGTCGTATCGACGTGGGAGTTTCAGTCTAATGTTTGTAATGATGAGCTATAGTAATTTTTAAAAACATGGGCATGAAACAAAATGAGGGTTTTTATGCATCAGTTAAAATTCTAAATCTTATTTATGCAAACAGACTCAAAAAAGCACTTTATAACGTCTTTTTCGAGTCTACTAGCGCTTCGGAAAGATCATGGCCATAAAGGCAACGCCACAAAAAAATGTTTTTGTTTTTAAAGCACAGGTACATATAAAAAAAAATACAAGCACAGACACAAACCGTAAAGAGGAATAAAAAGTAAAGATATCTCCATACGATTCATTTAGCCCGCAATACGGTAATTCGCCATTTTCTGCCCGCGCACGTTCACATATAAATGCCCCAGGGGGAGACGTGATCTTACTTTCTGAATATAACGATTTACACACACGATTGCACGATTGAAATAATATTTTTGATTGCGATTATCCCTTTTGTATTTGCATGTGAGCTCAAGTCTTTACCATTTCGTCATAAAAGAAAGTGATATTTCTTAGTTTATGAGTGTGTTTGTTTGTCTGGCTGTATTTTGACATTTGTTTTCCTTTTTAATTACGGTTTGGGAAATTTTAATCAGGAATTTTCAGACGTTGAAGTTGGAAACTAAAATATCAAGAGCATGTTTTCTCTAGTTGATTAGATCATTAGTTTTGAAATCTTGTAGACGAGCAATGTTACGTTTGATACGGTAATGTTCTATTTCTGGTGTGTAAGGGTAAATATTTTCAAATGTACATATTACGCGGCCTTCAGTAAAGAACTATCTAAAACGGTCTAAATTGCTCTAACGATAAT
>BHDV01065362.1:74707-114377 GCA_005406045.1 Adoxophyes honmai
ACCATTCACTAGACCGAAGTTTGAAAACTTTTGGAATTATTGTTAAATTTTCGATTTCGGATGTCAATTATGACTGGACTAAAACCACCGGACGGATTGGGCTGAAATTTGGCATGCAAGTAGATGTTATGATGTAGGCATCCGCTAAGAAAGGATTCCGACTAATTCTACCATCGAGGGGATAAAGTAAAGGATGAAAAAGCTATTAATAATAATACTTCTCTACGCGAATGAAGCCGCTGGCAAAAGCTGGTGCTAAATAAATCGATAAGGCTTTATATCCTCTTGCGTGTTTGTCGCAGGTCTTATTAACACTAACGATTTTCCGGTGCCTCGCGGTCAATAGGCTCCCGACTGTCGTTAAATAATTCAAGACACGATCCTTTTGCTGTGTCGCAAGTCAAGAGAATCAACAACACCTGTAACTACATAGTAATCTACATCTACATCTACACTAATATTATAAAGAGGAAAACTTTGTTTGTTTGGTTGTAATGAATATGCTCAGTAACTACTGGACCGTTTTTAAAAATTCTTGCACCATTCGAAAGCCACATTATCCACGAGTAACATAGGCTAAATTTTATTAAAAAAAAAGAGTATACGTAAAATATTTGGGTTTAGATATCTACATCTACACTAATATTATGAAGAGGAAAACTTGTTTGTTTGTAATGAATAGGCACAGAAACCTACGACCCCAAAATCCGAAATTTACGCGAACGAAGTCGCGGGCGGAAAGCTAGTGTTACATACATACATAAAATCACGCCTACGTTCCCAAATGGGGTAGGCAGAGCACACGAAACGTGAAATAGTCATGACCATGATTATGATTATTTCACACTTCGCAGCGACTTCTAGCATCTCTTTTGGCTTGAAACTGTTTTCAAAGTAAGAGGTAGTATAATAGTGACAGGCTGTTTGTAAGAGGTAGTATAATTGTGACAGGTTTCTAGCCTGTCGCCTAAAGAATACCTAAACCCATTTCCTTAGTTGCTTCCTACGACATCCATCATAGAAGAAAGGGTAATAGTAATGTTACATTTATAGTAATACGTCATCGTACCCTTGTAGTGTCGCGCTTAGAGTTACACCTCTCCATGTTTGTAAAAATAAAAATATAAATAACTATGTTAAGAGGATAGGCGTCGCGCTACTTCTCCATACAAACGTAGTCAACTGTTTTCTCCGTGAATAATGACATTAGAGCAAAAAAAATTTTTTTCATTAAATTTGTATCCTGTTGTGGCTATGCCCCTACGATTTGCTTTTATCGATTTTCAAAATTTTTTTATTTTTTTATTTAGAATATGGATAAAAGCAAATCGTAGGGGCATAGCCACAACAGATACAAATATAATGTAAGAAAATTTTTTGCTCTAATGTCATTATTCACGGAGAAAACAGGGGACTACGTTTGTATGGAGAAGTGGCGCGACTCCTATCCTCTTAAGGTTGTAGACTGGCAATGTGTCTCTTTCATTTATTTTAAACCTAGAGCCATGCTAGAACTGGCTGCGAAGCGGGAATAGTAAGGATTTTACCTATGCCACGTTTCGTGTGCTCTGCTAACTCCATTTATGAACACGGGCGTGATTATGCCGATATTTTATAATTATGCCGATTGGCACTGTTTAAAATATTAAAATTGTAAACTAAAATGTCAAGAGAGTAAACAAGTAAATAACAGACTTTATTGTACAAAAATACTAAATACAAAAAAACTACAAACAAGTTGATAAAGAACCATTGAGAAACAGAGGATACTTAATCATTTAGGCTACCAAACATAGAGGTTACAATACATACAATCAAAATCATTACAATCACGCCTGTATTCCTAAACGGGGTAGGCAGAGCACACAAAACGCTACATAGACAAAACGATGACTATTTCACGTTTTGTAGCCACTTCTAGCATAATATTTTTTAGGTTTTGAGGTGACAGGTACAATAGTGACAGGTTGCTAGCCTGTCGCCTAAAATATACCTTAACCTATGTCCTTAGTCGCCTCTTACGACATCCACGGAAGAAATGGAGAGGTTTTATTCTAAATCCGACACCACACAGAACAATAATCATGTTAAAAAGAGTCATAAGAGATAAAATGAGTTAATTTGTGACACAGACTTATGTTTGTGATAAAATGGGATCTCTTTTAAATTGCGCCGCAAAACCCACCCCAGGGAACGACTAATATTGATTCCAGTCGGAATCGCTCGCTCCCCAAATTATACGGAATCATTCAATCAGAGACCTATTCCACTAATTCAGCCAAATCTATTATTATGATTCAAACTAGCTCGCTACTGCACGGAATGCTTAGAAGCTAATTCTATTCGCGATTCTGTACGGCTTTCACAAACAGTTGTCTAATACTGTGCTGAATTTCGAATATGAAAAAACAGCCATGGTGAATTGTCTTTTTTTTGGTATTGATAAGGCAAATACCATACCTTTAAAGTTATGACGTGGAATTATTTTAAATCATATTAAAACTAAAATGTAAACAACCCAAACATAATTTTCATCCAATTTTTAATATCACGCCAATTCAAGGTTTTACAAGTTGCAAACAAAGATGCACTTATACATATAAACGTATCGCCTCGAACAGTCAAAACTATGATTAATGTTTGTAGACACTTTTGCCATAAAAGGTTTAAAGATAGATGCATAAGGTATAATAGTGACAAGCTGTTAGCCGGCTAAGCCGGCCGCTGTTACAACAAAACAGAACCTACTTCCTGAGTCGCCTCTTATGACATCTATGGAGAAATATACGTTGCATGTTAGTTGAAAAAGTTACTTGTTCTAAAATATCCCTTCAAAAGCCGTAGCCGTCAGAGCAACCAAAAATCCTGTACAAACCTTAGTCACACGTCAAACCCCGCACGACAAAGTTTACAACAAACACAATCACATGACAGAGTCGTTGCGACAAATCGGGACGCGACAACACGACACCCAGTACCAGGGAAACATAAATAACTTGGAGCACATTTAAACTTGCCCGTTAACTTCGTCCCTAAATCCAAAACTCGGTAGTTACCTACGGAAAGTTGGGAATTCTTTTAAAGGAATGTACAATTTGTGCTACGAGAACCCCACTCAGTTTTATTCCCTTTTATTCCCTACATTTTTAACTTTGTTAGAATTGTAATCGATGTTACTTTGTTTTGTTTATTTTTGATTAGGTCAGCCGGTTTTGTTCCCTGAATTCCAAATTGCATTCAAATGTTCTTCGATTATTAACATGAAAATAATACATACATACATACATAACGTCAAACTTCTTTCCCATAAGGGTAGGCAGAGACTACTTTGTTCCACTCGCTACGATCCTGACATACCTCTTTTGCTTCGTCCACATTCATTAATCTCCTCATACATGCTCGTCCGTTTCGGATACTCTTGACGTGACCCTGTTTCTAAAACTTCCGCGAGTTGGTCACGGAATGTCCGTCTAGGTCTTCTCCTCCCACTGCACCCATCCACATTTCCGGTATATTGTTTTGTAAATCTTCTTTCATGAAAATAAGAAACCGGAAAATCCGAGTCGGACTCGCGCACGAACCATTCATCGCCCAATCATGTTGCCGTTATTAATATCCAGGTAAAACTGCAATTAATCACAATGTTTTGTTTGGGAGTTCCCTTAAATACTTATTTTAATTTATTTTAATTAAGTATTAACTTTTAATGTACATATAAAACTAAATATTCTGTGAATTCAAGGGTCTACCTGTTATCGTTATTTATATCGACCCAAAGACACCAAAAAATCGCGAATGTTGTATTGGAGCCCCCAGTAAATAATTATTTTAATGAAATGTGGCGTTTTTCAGGTTTTTTCTGGAAATTAACGGCAATAAGAAGATAATTGTACAGTATTAGCAAACAAAGAATGCTTCTCGATGTAACTGCGTAATAAATCAGTTTTGTGGCGCGGGAAACTTCAATCTACCAATGATAAAAGAGATTTTTTCGCGCTTTGAAGACTTGCGTTATGATTGGTTATTAATTGAAGTCCCAGACAGATGACTTTTGAAAGATGTCTAGCACCCCAGCGCCAAATGCGTCGAGTAGCCGAACTAAAGTGTGTGCATAGCAAGTAAAATTGTGCCCAGAGCGTTTGGAAAATAAGTTCAATATAGATAAATTACTCGTTCGGCTACTCTCGGATATCGTTTTGCGCTTCTCGGCGTAGACGGTAACAGCCGATGTGACTTATTTTCTTGGGAACACGGTATGTGATTGGGCGATGAATGGTACGGAACCTTTCTCGAGGCCGACTCGAACTTGGCCGGGTTTCTGAAACCCTCTCTTTCTAAAATTCTTCCGTAAGTACCCGATTGCATCCGAATTACTTCCGGGCCGGGCCTGCCCGTGTCACGGCTGTCGGCGCCAGGGGCAATTGCCTCTTGCACCGCGGAACTGGGCACAGTACACGGCAGTAGTGCAACCGGTAGTAGTAGTAGGTTTGGCGCCGGAACACGGCGAGTCATTTTGCGCGCGCGACAGACTACCTGTTATTTGTAGACTGTAGGACGGGCAGGGCTCGGCAACTCGACGACTTAGATGCGCCTATTTCGCATGGAGTTACCTGTCACTTTCTGAGGTCTCTAGCTAGACAGAGACAGATATATTGTATCTCGCGTGTGTCTGTGCGCACCCAGTCGTGCTAAGCTGGCTGCAGTAAAAAAACAGTTTCGGAAATTGGTAGATACATAATATATTAAACAGAAGTATTTATTAATACCTAACTTTAACTAAGTAATGGACACCTTTTTATTAATCAAGACAGTCGCCACACAGTCCAGCAACGTAAATTTGTGCTCACTGTTACCCCTTCTCGTAAATTTACAGCGGGTGCCTACATTATAACCTATTCTTGATTAAATCTGACTACATTTAATAAGTTTTTGTTAAAAAACATTTTTTTTGTGACTTTAAAACTCTGTAATGACGTAAAATTTACTCTGACTTAGTTACGATTACCGACTGAAAGCCAGTCACGTCATACTCATACAAAGTAAATACCCACTCGCTTACTCCGAGATGACCTACGGTTTTACACAGAGTGTTGTCACTCGGAAATCGAACCCTATTTGTCGACACCATCTGACAGGTAAACGGTTCATAAATAAAACGGGATTCTTAAAAATACCGTGACACCGCGGAATTTAAAAATGCCGCGGTGTTCGGAATTGGAAAATGATGAGATTGGACGTTTTCCCAAAAGAATCATGTGTATCGTTTTTCTTGGAACTTTTACGATTGCCGTTTGGTATAGTGTTTAGAATAATATTTATTTCTCCATTTGTCGTAAGAGGCGACTAAGGATAATTAGTAAAGGGCGGACAGTGGATGCAATATACGTCAAAGTCGTGTCAAACGATATACTTAATATGGATAAGGCTATACATTTACGAATTGTGATTTCATTTGCCATAATTATTTTTAGTGTAAAAATTAAATGAAACGCATTAACTTGCAAGTGAAAACGTCAACCTAATTGACAAGTCTAAGACGAAATAGATTTAAACACTTGATAGTCTCAAGAGGAGATAATTTACAAGTGGCAAGCATTTTCATAATAATCACATTTTGTTCCATGGAGAATATACAGTGGTGGACAGATAATTAGAAACACTCCATACAATCACGAAAATATTAACATGAACTAGCGTTAGTAGCAAAGGAAACGCAAATAATTCATAATTAATTATGCAGCGATGTAGCCACAACATTAAAATATGCGTACAATCAAAAAAAATACATCTGAATTTTATAATTTTAGTGTAAAATGAGTTTATTTATTTAACTTGAATTTCCGATACTGGCTGTTTGGACACATAATTAGAAACAGGGTCACAAACATACTTTTTTTCTTTTGAATAATTAAAAAAAACCTTCTTATTACTCTTTTGGCGGCAATTAACATCAACTTCAGTTACAACAGCAGTAAATTATGTTCAAATTGAGAATAAAATAAAACTTATGACCCGTCAACTCGCTAAGTAATTGTAAATCCGCGTTTGGGCCGAAGGGGACATCCAAAAGAATCGTCAATCACTTAGGATGCACCATAAGAATGTATTTCATACCATCGACCATTGCAAAAGACATGGAACTACTGAAAACCAAATTAGAAAGGCACTCCCAAAGAAAACATCGCCCAGAGAAGATTCGCTTATCGTACGGTAAGCGAATCTTCTCTTGAACAAGACCCGTTTATAGGCTCCAATGAAATTATAAATGAGGTTTACACATAACATGACTCCAAAAACGTGAATTGTAGACTAGTACCCAGTCAGTTAGATGAAGCGAAACTGTTTGAGGGGGTTTCCCGAAAGGTACCGTACCTACAAAACAATATAGAGATGAGATAATTAATTGCAAAAATATACAGCAAGTGGATAATATAGGAATACTCAGATAAAAAGTTTTATTTTCAGATGAAACTAAAAATAATATGGTGAATTCTGACCGAAAACGCTGCATTAAACGTCTACCAAACCATGGTTTTAATGATAACTACACAAAAGTATGGTTAAGCATAGTGGTGGAAACATTTTGATTTTAGTTTCATCTGAAAGTAAAACTTTTTGTCTATTCCTGAACTGTCAACTTGCTGTATTTTTTCGCAAATAATTATCTCATCTCTCTTTACTGTTCTGCAGGACCGGTGCCTTTCGGGAAACCCTCCAATACAGTTTCACTTCAACTAATCGACTGGCTACTAGTCTTCACTTCATGTTTCTGGGGTCATATGACGTGAAAACCTCATTTCCAATTTCATTGGAGCCTATGAACGGGTCTTGTTTAGCAAATAAGTGAATCTTCTCTGGGCGATTTTTTCCTTGCGTGTGTCTTTCTAATTTAGTTTTCAGTAGTTCCGTGTATTTTGCAATGGATCTAATAGCATCCAAAGTGGTCAACGACTCTTTTCTAAGTCCTCTTTCGGTCCAAACACGGACTTACATTTACTTAGCAAGTTGACACCTTATAAATTTTATTTTTCCCCATTTTTAACACAATTTACTACTCAACAAACTAAAGGTGATGTGTAATTGCCACCACAAGTGTAATAAAAAGGTTCTTTTTAATTTTACAAAAGAAAAAAGTATGTTAATGACCCTGTTTCTAATTATGTGTCCAAACGGCCAGTAACGGAAATTCTAGTTACCAATGTATAAACTAACTTTACAGCAAAATTATGAAATTCTGTTGTCTTTTTTTTCGTTGTATACATATTTTAATGTTGTGGCTACATTACTGCATAATTAATTATGCCTTATTTATGTTTCTTTTACTACTACCGGTAGTTCATGTTGGTTGTTTACGTGATTGTATGGAGTGTTTCTAATTATCTGTCCACCACTGTATATTTTGTAATTTCCGATTATAATATTTTTAATAAAAAAATATAAATAAATATTGCTCAAAATTTAATAAAAGTCTTATCCATCTTATGCTTTTGTCACCCGATTGCATCCGCTGTCCGCCCTTCGATAATTAGATTTAGGCATGCTTTAGGCGACAGACTAGCATGCTGTCATTATTCTACTTGCCAACTTAAAACCTAAAAAAAAATGCTAGAATGGGCACATGGCTAGAAGGGGTCTTGGACTATGTAAACGTTTTGTTTGCTCTGCCTACCCCATTTGGAAATACAGGCGTTATAATGTACTAGCTGTGCCCGCGACTCCGTCCGCGTGGAATAGTGACAAATTTTCCCCGTTTTTCCCGCATTTTTCAATGTTTCTTCGCTCCTATTAGTCGCAGCGTGATGTTATATAGCCTAAAGCCTTTCTCGATAAATGGTCTATCCAACACAAAAAGAATTTTTCAATTCGGACCAGTAGCTCTTGAGATTAGCGCGTTCAAACAAACAAACAAACAAACAAACTCTTCAGCTTTATTATATTAGTATAGATTTGTATATGATTTTCTTAGTACACAAACAATATCGATCTAAAAGATAAAAAAAAACATCGGTTGCTGACTTTTGTTTAAAAAAAGGGTCGCATAACTATTCCAACACCCTAACACAGAAAATATGGGATTCTGATTAAGAAAAACATAAAATCGGTTAGTTTTAACAATTGCTTTCCATTTCTTAATATTATTATATTTTTAAGTTTCTCCTGTCAGTTGACAAACACAACAACAACGTGTGATGACACGTGAACAGCTAAACCGATTTAGCTGATTCTTTTCTGTTATGTTTGTGAACAAGGCACGTAGGTATTTTTATTTAAGTATAGTTATTATAGATACATAAATTCACAAACATTCTACCTCAAGCACATAGTTAATTAAAAACAAACTTCGAAGCGACTAGCTATGAATAAATTTCAGACAGTACCTAATACATAAAGTGTCGGCGAACGAATCCGCAAAACTCTATAATCTGAAGATTAAAGAATAATTCTAAAGCCAGTGCACTAAAAAGATACAAATGCCGTAACCATATATTTAACTTCGCACCTTATCTCGATGGCTACAAAGATGAGAATGAAAATGCGTCGCGGCAAAAAGTTAAGACCTTTTCGAGACAGACTTCTCTTTTATTGTTTTGTCTCCCAGACATACTAATTTAAATAGTTTTTGTTCCACGTAATGAGTAGTATTTTTGAAGTTTTCTTTGCTTTATCTAAGGAATTACTTGCTGCTTAGTGTTGTTATAGGATTTAGTACCTAAAAACATCTGTTTATGATGTACAACAACCCAATGGCAGATAAGCTGCGGACAGAGAGTTCATCATTAAACAAAAGATAATATATACTATGACGTGTGTGTCAAGAAGTTGAAGACGTTAAATTAAAAACGTACCCAACGTACTTAAACAAAAAGTTTATTTTAAAAGATTTTAAAAGTTTACATTTTAGTTTCATAACATAACATATAAAACATATTCTCACGCCTGTATTCCCAAGAGGGGTAGGCAGAGCACGTGAATTCAAAAATCCAGTGCCACGTTCAATTTTAGTTTCAGTCTTCAGTTTATTCAAAATTGCTGATCAAATTTGATTTAAACCTTGCCGATATAGAGGATATTTTTGTTCCACTTTTTATCAAAAACATTTTGCAATATTTTGGTATTTAGAAGCCGTAATAACACCAAAGGTCTCCAAATAAATCACCGCCCTCTGACGTATGCAGATGTTTGCAGAAGCAAAATCAGTTTCAGCCGGCTCCATCCAGTTCTAACGGCCGCAAACCAGTTCCAACCGGAGCTGGAGAGAAATTAGCATATTAAAGAAATTATCGCGTTTGCTGACACGGCCGCAAATGTACGTGTAATTCTAACGTTTAATAGGGCCCTTGATTATAACGTAATTAGGTGAATAATTCTCTGGATGAAAGGACGCGTGTTAGGAAAAACACAATTAAAAGTACCGTGTAAAATTTTGACGGTTTTTGCAAACATTACGTAAATTCAGCGTCCAGTGTTGGGTTTCTCTAAACCGGCATTTACACCGAGAGTTTTACTTAAGCTTGTCACACACTAAGCAGATACGATAAGATAAATATCTGTATCTGAACGGATATTTGTCAATATCGCTCCCTATGCAATTCAATGAACTACTGCTCAGATAACTTATATTATACCGTCAAGTATCTATTGTCTCCGACATATGGGAAGATGGCATGTATACGCAGATAAATGTATTATTGTGTCTGCTTAGCCAGTGACACGCTTTAACATTCGTATTCATCATAAAAACATCTGCTCCGACCAGCTTCACAGTCAGATTCTCCAACCATTGGGCTATCCGGCTGGTTAAGCCGGATACTCACTAGCGAGCCGTAACCGTAACATGTGTTATACAGTAACGAGGTTCTAGTTTGTACGCGTAAACATCGGCTCGCTGCGAGCCGCTCGCGTACCGCTCGCAGGAGGTTTGCGAACCACGTACACATTATATTTTTTTGGTTACAGTACATGCAACTGTTACAGTTACAGCTCGCTAGTGAGTACCCGGCTTTATGTGACTATTAAAGTCGTTCGTTACAAACTGTACACGGTGACCGCAAAGTGTAAAGAGCACTTTATTCGACCGCATTCGGCGAGCGACAGGTGTCACGGGCAGACTTGATGGCGGTTGGCGGACAATGTAGTGTAAATACGACGTTCGTTGACCGAAGTAGCTTATATTTGTAACACGGGCGACTGTATTTGGTGTAAGACTCAGTGCATTGCCGTTCAACCTTAAGGCGTTCCCTTCTGATTAGAAAAAAAAAACTGAATACCGTAAACCAGCGGTTCTTAACCTTTTTGCCTGGCGACCCAAAATTCAAAAATATTAGAAGCCCGCAACCCAACCAACCATTTAAAACAAATGAAATGCAATGATTGTGGTTTGTTTTCAAAAAGTACCGCGGGTCCGGCGACCCATCTCGATATGACCCGCGACCCAAATTTGGGTCGCGACCCGAGTTTAAGAAACGATGCCGTAAACTTTCAAAACGCGCTGGCAATGCACTTGTGACTTCCCTGGTGTTTCAGGTATTTATGGGAAATGTAATAGCTTAAGTTAAACAGTAAGAAATATGACTTAGGTTTCACCCTGAATACGGCTTATTAATCTGATATTCCTTTGGCCCAGGGTCCCAACTCCTCGAGGGTCGGTCTCCAGCACGGGCAGCTCGCGGCTGGCGCGGTTCCTGACCCATGGGGCGAGGGGAGCCCCTGAAGATGTGGCCATGGACGCCCCGAGGAGATTGAGCTGGGAGAGGTAAGCTAATAGTACTGTGTTTTTTAATTAACTGAAGAAACAAAGGAAGTACAAAAAAACAAGTTAGGTGCATACATACAATAAAGTAAACGTCCCTGTGCTCGACACTGTTCCAACACTTGGCACTTGCAGACAGATGGGTGTCATCTATTGGGCGTTGAGGCGTCGAGCATTGGTACTTTTACCTTACATACCTACATACAATCACGCCTGTGTTCCTGATCCCAAATGGGTTAGGCAGAGCACACGAAACGTGACGTGTACAAAACCATGACTATGACTATATTCGCTTCGCGGCCACTTCTTGCATAATTTTAGGTTTGCAAAGATGGAAGAGGTAATATAGTGACAGGTTGCTAGCCTGTCGCCTAAAACATTCCTAAAGCTAATTCCTTAGTCACCTCTTACGACATCTACGGAAGAAATGGAGAGGTATTATAATATAATAATAAAATAATACTATTATTCCTTCCTTATTAATACTAATAATCCCGACACCACACGGCAAGTTACGTCTCCATTTCTTCCGTGGATGTCGGAGACGACTAAGGAAAAAGTTTAGGTGTGTTTTAGCCGACGGGGTAGCAACCTGTCACTATTCAACCGCTTCACCAGTTTTATAAACTTAAATTAGAATTGAAAAAGCTACAAACGTGAAATGGTTTTGTATTTGTGACGTTTAGCATGCTTTGCCCCCGCCATATGGGATTACAGGCTTGATGTATGTATGTATGTAAGTAAATTTACAATTCTTGCTTCAGCGAATAAAGCATTTTTTTCCTTGGCCGGACTGTGAAACCTACTTTCACCTTTCAGCGCACAATTACTCGAAAAATCGTTTAACATTTACAAAGCAAACACTAAGGCCCTTGATAAAATCCCATTTTCATAGGAAAGCTGACCTTCACTTAAGCCAGTCCGTCATCTATTTCTGACTCAAAAGGGGCCTAAACAAATCACGCAAGTGTTTAGGGAAGATAGTAAACACATGGGCTATTCCTTATAAACTTAGACCTTTAGAATTCTACGTCCCTTTCCAACAACGCTGTGAAGAGTGAGACGCATTGATAGACTTGAAGAAAGATAGCAAATACGTAGGCTATTCCTTATAGACTTTAGACATGTACAATGCTACGTCCTTTTCTAATAAGGCTGTGAAGAGTGAGACGCACTGATTTGTAAATGTCAAGTGATAATGCTAGTTTCTTGAAGGCCTAAGTAAACGACGGCTTACATTCGCTAAATCGTGTTAAAGAATGGGTTAGAGATAGATAAGAAGGCTTACAATGTCAGTATTCGCTGGGTGCGAAGTACTAGGCGGGGGTAACATTATCTATTGCAGCGCTCATGGTGGTGAAAAGTAGAAATAATGTAAGTTCTGTCATCAGATGTACAGTCACGAACCGGGATTGTTGAGCCACTTACCACTATTCGCAATTTAGACGTGTAATCAATGACCGATGTGACGGATTAGATGTCAGCTATTGGATTAGTACTACACAACCAAGTTACAAACATAGGTAAGTGGCTCAACAACCCCTGTTCGCGATGGTATCTGTCAATGGCAATGCGTTTCTACATAATACATTTTAATATCATGAATAAACACACCTAAAGTTACACAAAATAAAGTCCACTATTCCCCAACAATAGTAGTGATACAGTAGAATACTATATTATTCAGGATTGATGGCCACCGAGTCCACCCGGAAATCCGGGCGGGAAAATCGCACGTCTTTAAAGAAAACGTATGGTCACCCTAAGTAGTCCCTCTTTGAGGCAAAGTTATGGTCACTACGCGAGTCCGTTTGTATCATTAAGAAGTCATGGTCAAGTCTATGTACGTGAGTATGGTGCTATTCTCGACCCCCAATGTGAAATGGGGTGTTATATTATAAGTTTGTACGTGTGTATGTGTTTTTTTATTTACATACTTACATACATACATATCTTCACGCCTGTATTCCCAAGAGGGGTAGGCAGAGCACACGAAACGCGTCAATGAAACCCTGACTATTGGTTAAAAAGTGGCCACTTCTAGCATGTTTTTTGAGGTTTTAACTTGGCAAGTAAAATAGTGTCAGGAGGGGGAGTTATTTTAAACTCGACACCACATGGCATCGGCATTTTTCATTTATGTTATGTTTTAAAATAGCCATTGAACAGACTAGTCATTTTTAATTCTCAGCTTTTGTTTACCTAGTTCTAGGAAAGGTCCTAAAATATGACATCAAAAGATCTGTGACATAAGTTTGATGGCAGTGTCTCCCTTTTCTCAGTCTGTGCGTCAATATTTCAATTTCAGTTCTTTCAATTCAAAAGCCAGCTTCTATGGAGCGATTCTACACTAAGTTTAAACGAAAACATGATGATGATTTTTCTATTTATTTTTTAAATTAGATTTTTAATTGTTTCGGCGATTATTATGTTTAATTGTTGAACTACATTGCACCACTGTTTAATTAATTTCGTGAATACCTGGCTGTCTATTATTGAGTTGAGCTGTGCTACGCCAAAAGCTCTACGATGCGTAGCTAGCTACGCTCGAGCTACGAAACACGTAGCAAATGAAATACTCGGTACACCAAGCGGATTACAATTTAATATCGCGACTTGATTAAATGCAGAAGCATAACTAAGTGTCGCTATGACATTGTATTACAACAGATGATATATTAATTGTTAACCTTGAAACTACTGCATACGTTTTAACCCTTAACACGTTCGCTGCGATATTAGGCCTAAAGGCCTAATACGTCGACTCCCAGTCGGTGCGGGAGGAAAATATGGTGTACTCGCGTTGGTGCGAAGCTTGTATCACGTAGATTGTTCAGAATACAAAGGAGACAAATATAGCTTTGTGAATATTTATAAAAGGGCTACTAGTTCTGATAATAAAAATGGTATAACGCTTGTAGACCTTATATCGCACTGAAAAATAAAATGGTAATTACTTGCGAATATTAGGTCTGAAGGCCTAATATAAAATAACAGGCATATCAACCTAATGTCGCACTGATTGGAGGACATTTTAAGTTAGTGTTGTGCTGTGTAGTGGTAAGTGCATGATGGAATACGATATTGGCAAGTTATTTAGCAGTGATAGTGCAAAACGTAAGATAAAACTACTTGAGAGTATTATCATTCAACCGGGATCAAGTACCGGTCGACTTTCAAGATCAACAAGCCCAAAAAAATCTGAAAAATATCTTTGTGTTGAATGCCAAAAAAGATATTGTGTAAATGTTTCAAGCAGGTATAAGTTGTGTTTTTAAACACTATAAAATGTTACCTGCAATGAACATATTTTATTACTTTACTTATCGACAATTTTTTCCCCTTCACTAATATAAACCTTAAATATGGCATTAATTAGGTGCGGTATTAGGTCTAAAAACCTAATGTTTTTTTCGACGTTTTTCTCATATATGACAATCGGAAACCTCGGGCGAAGCCAGTGGGGCATAAATATACTCAATTAAAACAGCATAGATACCAAATTTGCGTGATTTTATTTATTTTCAGAGAAATAATTGAAGTTATATCAACCTCTAACCTTCAAGGTCTTTAGACCTAAAATGCCGCACCACCCGAAAGTGTACGTCTTAGGCGTTTTGACCTATTAACGCACTAGAGGGAAAACTTGAATAATTGTTACCGCAGCGAACGTGTTAATTACGCAGTGTATGGTATGCCATACATACCACGAGACTATCTTTCTCTATTTTTTTACAATTGTTTTTTGTAGGATGACAACGAGACAATGAGGCTTGAATGCTAGTTTTGTTCTTAATGCTGGTACCTTAAGGGTGGACATCGTAATAAATACATACATACGCATGTGTTCCCAAATGAGGTAGACAGAGCACACGAAACCTGACACAGGCGAAACCATGACTATTTCACGCTTCGTATCCACTTCTAGCATAAATCTTAGGTTTGTTTATGTGTATGTTATTGGTTATTCTAAACATAAACTACCGTGACACTTACTCAAAGTGACATATAAATAAAACGGATTTACTCACATGATGATGATTACTCCAGATGATGGGTCACGAATTGACTCGAAACATTTCGAGCTAATCTAGATAGAAGAACATGAGTAAATCCGCTTTAACCGGTTTTTCCGGTTCAACAGTTTTATTATTTTTCGTTACTTATCACTGCGTAATATTATTTCTGTTTTTCTTTGTAACACGAAGGCTGTAATTTATATTTGCACTTAACCTTATCGCTATGAAAACAAGACATTGTATACAAGATGGCAACCAACTAAACTCTTAATCAAGTAAAACAACAGTAAATTTGCCAGCTGCAAGTTCAACAGAATTCACCAGAATCCAAGTTACTTCATTCGAGGGTTGTTAAGTTGCCAGTAATGCCATGTACTCGTAATCATGTCTGGCAAAATTATCAACTAAATGTTCGAGAGCAATGAGACTAATCCACAGAGCCAGGTTTCTTTCCATAGATTTAAAGAAAAGCGGGTTTTTTATAAAAGCCTTAATTTATAGATTTTTGAACGGTTTCCTTGTTCTGCAAATCAAACCAATTAACAGTCCAAAAGAATCTGTGAACCTGAAAAAACCTGTGATGCAGATTGCACGCAACAAATTGAATTACGAAATATCAAAACAAAATGATAAATATGAAAATTAAACAATAAAACAATAATAGTATCCTTACTTTTTTAAAAGTAAAACGAGATGAGAAAAAACTGTGAAGGTTACACTTATTTTTTAAATAAAAGAATGTTTCCTTTACGTTAAATGAGCTAGCTATCTAAAGAATTTTATGTGATTGCTCTTCAGAGCCCAGAGATTTTTTCTCCAATTCATCCTAAAATAGGAGCTAAAATATTGCAAACATTGCTTTAAATATTTTCATTAGTTATTATTCCTACTTTTCAACTTCGAACAATTTAGAATTTTTACTTTCCAACTATATTTTATGTCTTGGATCTACTGCGCATGATTCAGCTCCGTTGTCTTCTACCCTCAAAACTTGAAAGCTTATTTCAAAAATAGAATAAGCACTACCACAAAGTTGCTAGCTTCCCACAAAACTATAAATAGAACCATGCATCTTTAAGATACTCTCAAGAATGAATCATTTAGGATTCACAGAAATAGTTTTTATTGTTCTATTGAAGTTCGAAGTCATTGAATATTCGGGGGAAATGTTGGCGAGAGAATAATTAAGTGTCTAAATTAGGAACTCTGACTTTGGTTGTTTGCACCAACTACTGTCTAGTTCTGGAGTTATGTTTGACTCTATGAGTCAAACGGTAGACTACACGAGAGTCTGACCTTACAAAGATCGCCGGAAGACGCTGGATGTAGATTGTCTAAACTAAGGCCAACCAGACGAGATAATAAACATAAACAATGGTACCGTTACTGAGTTACGTGGCGGTAGTCAGATTATTATCTCTATCCTTATCACTCGTATGCAATTATGGCGTCAACCTCTGAAACTTTGTTTACATTCTTTATCTCGTCTGGTTGGCCTTAGTTTACTTCCAAACGGTAGGTACATGAAGAAGTCCATAGGGAGGCCATTGCAAAGGACGTCTTATGGCTGAGATTATGATGATGATGATTATGATGCAATTATACAATGCCAGTTAGGCGACTTTCTATAAAATACTTAATACTACAATCTCGTAGTAGAATTTTTCAAATTGGACACGTTATTGTGAACATGAAACTATCGTGAAATAAAACGATTATAGTGAAATAAAACGATTCTACTTACGTCTTTAATCAAGATTAGCTCGACATGTTTCGGGCCAATTCATGACCCATCATCCGAGGCAACGCGCCACGGCAGACTGTTAAGACAGGAGTAGACCCGATTTATTTAACTACCTATTTTTTTGCAAAAAAAAAACTTGCCAGATTGACTTATTTTTAGGCCTTTCATTATTATCATTTGATTGAATCAACCTTTAGGAAATTACTGGTGTAAGTACATCATATAGAGCTGTGTGCTCGTCAAAGTCACGTATTCGTGTCACAGACACAAAACACAGCAATTGTGTCACGGGATTACGCGACGCCAGTAATTAAGCGATTCTACGTAACAGACACAGTTGCCTAACGAACTACTGTGAGAGTTGCTCTGTACAGTCAGCTACAAAACTAGTGGAACTAGAATAATACATATTTAATACATTTCGCCTGTATTTTCTATTGAGGTAGGCAGGGCATGCTATACACAGCAAAAACTATAACAATTTCACGTTTCTAGCTACTTCTAGGGTCGTTTTAAAGGGCTTACCGGTGCTAACATTACTGCTTATGCTTGATCTGTATTACTCTCGAAAGGAAAACTATTAGTGATCGGCAAAAATCTTGTCCAGATTTGGCCAAATAGTGGCTTTTTCCGAAAGAAAGCGACGCGCAGACTTACCCCACCACTTCAAATCTGGCCAAGTTTTTCGCCGACTACTATACATTGCGTTTATAGTAACAAAGTACTGCGGTGGTCAAAAATCAATTAGCACGAACGTGACGAACAAATTCAACCCCTTAATCATACCTAAATAACCATTATGAAATCACCTGAAAGCATCCAAAGACGGTGTGTACGAGCGGAGAAAGAAGGAGGACGGGCTCGCGGATCTAACGGGCAATTTGAAAACAGTGCAGATGCACTCATCTTTAAAAAATGAAGCTCCGGCGCGGTAGCTGACGTGGCCGAGAAATAGAAGGGTTGAAGAGTATTAAGCTCGTCAGTGCCGATGGTATTCGTGAGACATAAACATAATAAAGAAACTGCCCGACTTATGTCACAAATTCAGCCGTGGACCACCCCTGCACTGCATATTATTGTACTCCAAAGATAATTTAGTACGCGTGCATGGTGATTTGGTAATTCAGGAATTTTCATGGTAAAGCCAAGTATCAACTCGCCGGAATAATTACGTCCGACTGTACAAGTAGTAACCGCCGCAGACCATACCCAGTGCACCCGCGCGGATTAAGAGAGGAGCACGCCTGATTAATTGGTCAAGCGCAACTCCGTGGTAGAGGCTTTGTATACCAACTTCCAATGTAAAGTGGCAATCGAACAAACAAAATGTCAAATTTTTTATAATTAACTGTCATATTTTTTCCTGTGTGGTGTCGGGATAGAATAACACCACTCCATTTCTTCCATGGATGTCGTTAGAGGCGACTAAGGAAAATAGGTTTAGGTATGCTTTAGGCGGCAGGCTAGTAACCTGTCACTATTCTGCCTCTTCCATCTTCGCAAACCTAAAACAATGCTAGAAGTGGCTGCAAAGCGTGATATAGTCATAATCATAGTTTTGTCTATGTCATGCTTCGTGTGCTTGTAATTATTTTTATTCTAGTCGACATCCCTATAGATGGTAAAGCCAAGTGTCAACTCGCCAGAACACTTACGACCGACTGTACAAGTAGTAACCGACGCAGACCACCCCCAGTGCACCCGCGCAGATTAAGAGAGGAGCACGCCTGATTAATTGGTCAAGCGTAACTCCGTGCTAGAGGCTTGTATACCAACTTTCAATGTAAATTGACAATCTTAAAAACAAGGGAATAGACATAATCATTTTAACACCCTAAGGGTCAATTCCCACCAAAAGAGCAGCGCGGCGCGGCGCAGCGCGGCGCAGCGGAGCGACCTGCTCCGTGGAGAATGCGCGCGGATTCCCGCGACTGCTCGAGATGTCGCTGGAATGCGCGGGACATCGCTGGAATTTACATAATTATTGACATATTGTCATATGTATTGACAGCGGCCGTCGCGACTGCTCGAGCATCCTCGGGCATTCCAGCGAAGGCTCGCGCGGTCGCGCGGCTTCGTTTATGGAATGCGTTGTTATTACCATGGATACGCGGGCATGCGCCCGCATCGTTAGAGTTTCTCATGCGATAATAAGTCTTATTGTAATGAAAATAAAGTTGAAATTCTCATTCCACGGAGCGGGTCGCTGCGCTTCGCCGCGCTGCGCTGCTCTTCTGGTGTGAATTGACCCTTATGCATGATTTCCACCAAACGGCTGGAATCGGAAAGAATTTTATGGTCTTTAAACGATACTGAACCTTACGGTCACTGTGTTTAAGTCTACATTACCAAGCAGTGTACAAAAGTTACGCGACGTACGTCACCCGCGACCACGGAATAGAAAAATAAGGTAATGTAGACTTAAACACAGTGACCGTAAGGTTCAGTATCGTTTAAAGACCATAAAATTCTTTCCGATTCCAGTCGTTTGGTGGAAATCATGCATTAGGCTGAGCCTTAGCACAGCAACACGCTTTAGTCGCGTCGCGCGCGGGATAGTGTACCTGTCACTTTCTGACGTCTCTAGTTTGACAGTGACAGGTACAGTCTATGTCGCACGTATCTCTACTCGCACCCTGTCGTGCTAAGGGGACTGGCATACCACATGAAACAAACGCTACGATCACATACATAAAAAGCTATGAAATAATTTATACTTAGCAGCCACTTTCAGCATAATTTTAGGTACCACATAGAGAAAAAAGATGAACTAGCGACAATTTGCTAGCTTAGATATTTTTGTTTATTAAATTAGCCTGTCAACGGATCTTACTGCTGGGCTGTTCTTTTTAACCTCCACAACTTTCGGAGTAGGTAAATATATAAAATATCATCTACAGTCTACTCCATTATTATTACTTCATATTTTGTGTTATTTTTTCTCTTTCCTGGCATTTTAATTACACCAGACAGGTAACTAAATGAATAAAAACAGTTGAAACAAACTGTGAATTTCTTTCTGTGAGCATGGACGTGGAACTTTTTTGGCTGTTACTGGCAATGAAACAAAAATGCACCGCTAATGAAAAATAGACACGACCTTTGAAATGCATTTACTTAATATCGTTATAATGTTCTCCGTAATGTTGCCTTATGGCCCTTTGTAGATAGAACTCTCAAAGCAAACGACTCAAAAAGATCACAGCGATAGAGGTTCAGGTATATTTTAGGCGACAGGCTTGCAACATGCTAGAAATGGCTTGAAAAGTTAGTCCTGTTTTTGACATTATAGCATTTCCTGTGCTCTACCTACGTTAATCTCAAATCATAAAATCTGATGTACTATTAAAGATATCCTGTGTGGTGTCGGAATAGAATAACACTTCTTCATTTCTTCCGTGGATGTCGTAAGAGCCGTCTAATAAAATAGGTTTAGGTGTGCGTTAGGCGACAGGCTAGCAACCTGTCACTATTATAATACCTCTTCCATCTGTTTTCAAACTAAAACTATGCTACTTCTAGTTGCCACCATCACTTCTGGTTGCGAAGCGTGTAATAAGTTTGTCTATGTCACGTGTCGTCTGCTCTGCCTACCCTGTTTCGGAACATAGGCGTGATTGTATGTATGAATGTTGAACCTAGTTATCATGCCATCAAGTGGATCCTCAACTGCACAATTATGAGAGGGTATACTTTGTTCTGGCTTTGAAGCACGTTTGAAACATGATCGCGCTTGCTCTGTTTCACCGTTGAAAGAGCTCGTATAATGAAGATATTGTTTACCCGCGTTGTGCAGCGCGAAGTTTAAATGAAACGAACTTCCGAACGAACCTCATTATGACGAAAAAATAAATATTGTTCTTTGAAGATGAATCTTCAATTCTGAAGAATGAAAACGTCTTAATCTGTGTTTGCGTCTTTTTTCTATGGAGCGGGTTTATTGGATTGTTATTAAAACAGTAGTAGATATACAATAGTAATATAAATAAAGTAGTACCCGACTGGTGTCGGGTTTAGTTAACTGGTTGAAATCCCCTCAGGGAGAAGCTTGCCTTTGCACATGCAGCTGCTATGATGGACACACATACATCATGCCTGTATTCCCAATTGGGGTAGGCAGGACGTACGAAACGATACATGAACAAATTGTTTTTTTATTCGGAGTTAGCAAAGGGTAAACGGAGGCATGGCGGTCAGCACCTGCGCTATAAGGACGTACTCAAAAAACATCTGAATTCGTGTTCTATTGACCCTACTGGTTGGGAAGAGCTCGCGATGCAGAGGTCTTCGTGGCGAAACACCATCTACAGATCTACCAAAGCATTTGACACTGAACGGCTAAGACTAATAGACCTTAAACGCCACAGGAACGTAAGGAAAGACCTAAGCCCTCTTACACCTATACTTACAAGTCTCGAGGTCAACTGTACTGCATGCCTTGCAACAGGATATTGAAAACGAAGTTTGGACTAGCGAGCCATATCAGGACTCATGCTAGAACATAGTCTTTTAATTTGTTATATTTTTGATTATAGCCAGGGTCGCCGTCATCGGAACGATGAGGAGGACTATACATGAACAAAACCATGTTTGAGGTTACGTGCCCAATTCTAGCAATTCTAGCATATTTTTTTAAGTTATGAGTTGGCAGGTATAATAGAGACAGGTACGCTAGTTTTACTTTAACTTTGTATTACCGGACAGCATTGTTTGTAGCCAGCAACAAATACTGCCTTTACAAAATAGACTTGGTTCCATAAACGTCCAGTTATATTATAGCTAACCCAAACTGTCAACGCCGACTTCATCCCGGAGAACAAAAAAGCGGATTGAATTATGTCAACGAATTGTATAGTGCTTATGTATTATGTATTTTGTGTGCGGCGAGCCGGGTAATGCGATGTGAAGGGTGTGTTGTGCTTGCGTTGGATATTATGCTAGGTAGCTATACCCTTAGGCTCAATTCACACCAGAAGAGCGGCGAAAAGCGGCAAAGCGCAGCGACCCGCTCCGTGGAGATTCCTGCGACTGTTCGAGAAGCCGCTGGAATGCGTAGGAAGTCGCTGGAATTTACATATTGACATATTGACAGCGGCCGTCGCGACTACTCGAGCATCCTCGGGCATTCCCGCGACAGCTCGCGCAGTCGCACGGCTTTGTTTATGGAATGCGCTGGAATTCTCGCGGATCCGCGGGCATTCGCGCGCATCGTTAGAGTTTCTCATGCGATAATAAGTCTTATTGTAATGAAAATAAAGTTGAAATTTTCATGACACTGAAACTGCGCTCCGCTACGCCGCGCTTCGCCGCTCTTCTGGTTTGAATTAAGTCTTATGTTTAGAACAACACTGAGAAAGACTTCAATAGAGATCTCTCTCCAGGCAGATGTTATGCCAGACCGAAGTCCACAGAGAGAAAGTTGGAAGTTGTATTTATGCAACTGATCTTCGGAACTTCTTTGACGCCATGAAGGATTACCATTTGATAGTTGAGTATGTAAATGACGTTTTTAGTAAAAGTTCGGCTAATTTGACGATAAGTGGCAAAAGCTACAACTCTATTTGTTCTGTGGATGTTGTATCTGCAAGGTATGGATAGATATTATATGAAATTTTGAATATTTATTTACAGAACAAATATGTACAAAACAAAAGCAATTAAAATTATAATACAACTAACTTAAAAACTAAACTTAAATCTAAAATATATTTAAAAATGGGCACCCCCGAGGCATGGTTCCAAAGACGCTGGCAGCGTTTCCTCGCTGTATCGCAATGCTGATGCGTTGAGCGAGGAAGCTGCCAGCTCTTCGGTCTCCGGTTGCATCAACCAGCCGCTTGGAGAGCTCTTTCATTAAGTTGGTGGCGCTGGGACCCCACGGACCTAAGGTCTCGACCCCGAATGGTAAGAAAAGGTATTCTGGGCCGAGACCTCCGTATTTTGTGCTTTTTAGTTTTTCGGCCGCTTCAGCTGCCGCTCCTGCTTTAGTGGAAGTACCGTGGAGGTGGGACGGTGCCAGTGTATCGACACAGGTTTCATCCCACACCAACACACGTCCCTGCTTCCACGGAATTAAAGACATTCCGTCTGGTCTCTTGCCATCATCTCGAACTATTCCTGACGGTTCTAAAACCGCAGGCACGTTGATGGTGGCAAGAGAGCGACGGATAATATCGTTTAGAGCGGCATGTCTGGAAAAGCGGCCGGCACTCTTCTGGCAAGAAAGCCCGTGGTGGCCCAGCGCATCAACATTGTTACCGCAGGTGCATTTGTGTGGTACGCAGACAGGCACTCCAAGCCGCAGACAGGTTGCAACCCTCAGTGTTTCGGGCTCTAAGAACGTGCCGGTGTTGGCTGAAGGGAAGGCCTGCAGCCAATAGCCAGCCTCCACAGAACCCGCTGCCAATATTCTGGCACGTTCCGAGCCCATGCTGCGACACAAAAGGGAATCAAATGTCAATTTAGAAAAAATGTCATCCCAGGCCCTTTGAGATTTAGTATTGACAGGTAGATCTTCACCCGGGCAAGCAGCAGACCAAGCTATTTTGGCCTCCGACAAGCCTGCAGTCTCGTAGTTTAAAGAGCAAGCCCTTAGAATATTACCTATGAGAGCTGCAGAGCTGTGTGCGGAGGACAAAAAAGCTGGAGCGGATACAGATGTAATTTTGCGTATCCCTAACCCACCAAAGCGAATGGGAAGGGATGCTTGAGTCCAAGAATCTTCGCCGAGTTGAATGTTTAAAATTGCTTCCAGACTTGCTTTGATTTAATCATCCATACCTGTAAGTTCATTTTGGAATTTAGTGAATGGACAGCAGCGAAGTACATAAGTGAATTTAGGAACGAAAAGGCAGAATTTTAAAACTGTCAAGGCGAAATGAGGGCTAATTTCTAGAAGACGACTTTCATAGTTTTTGAATTTAGATATAGATTCCGAAATAAAGCTTTTAAATGATTCCTCAAATATAGGGGATCCTAGGAGGCTAAGAGAATTTCTGTCAACTATTTTTACGTTTGGGGTCAAGTTCTCAAATTTTGTTTTTAAGTCAAGGAAATTCAAATTTATGTTTTGGATAAATAATTCACACTTACTAAAATTGAGCTCTAAGCCAATAGCTTGAAATTTTGATTTTATTGTAGCAAGATCTGATATTAAAGTATCCAAGTCTCCTCCTAGGGTTCCGTCGTCTAAATACCAAACGTTGAATTTTGATTTTAAATTTTGAATAATGGGATTAATAGCCAAACTGAAAATCGCTGGCCCGAGAGGATCTCCTTGCTGACAGCCTACTTCTGAGGAAAGAACATTGTCACGGTAGACAAGATTAGTAGGTTCAGCATAACAATGAAGAAGGTAGTTGTAAAGCTCCGGGATATTACTTTGGACTTCAGTCAGCAAGGTGTCCCTGTTCACGGAGTTAAAAGCATTTTTGACATCAATTTTGATAAGGGCATCGCAGGGTTCGTTATTCAGGTAGGTGCGCAAGGCATGGACGGCTGCCTCACAACCACCTTTTACGCCAAAACCAAGCTGTACAGGTTCAAAAAGAGGTTGTAATTTTGAGGTTATATGTTTAACTGCAATTTTAGATGCCAGACGCCTTAGAGTAGAACCAACAGCGATTGGTCTCACCCCTCCATCTTTTTTCGTTAGTGCAATGAGATTCGCACCATACAAAATTGGAATAATGTCTGGATTGACGCTACCAGAAAACATGAAGTTTATTAGTTTCGTGATAGCGTCAATTAGTCGCTCGCCAGCATCACCCACTAAACGACTCGTCAAATCCTTCAAGTGTTGGGGTGAGAGCCCGTCCAAACCTGCCGCAGAACCGGTTTTGAATGAAATTATCGCATTAGACACGTCCGTATTATTAATTTGCAGGCAGGCTTGGTTTGGAAAAGGCGCATCGAAAAAGAAAGGTGTTGTCGGGCCTGGGGGATTTTTCGTCTGTAGGGCCGAGAGAGTCTCGGGGGTGTCGGGTGATAGCACGTCGCTGGAGAAAAGGAGACGGGCAGCGCCTTATTATATTATATTGTAAAACTCTTTATTCCACATAAAACAAGTAACAGGTTAACAGCTTTGTGTAAGGAGAACTTATCCCCGAGGGGAACCCTGCCCGTTAACCTTCGCAGGTTAATAGATTAAAGTAAGTATATTTTAGGCGACAGGCTAGCTACCTGTCACTATAGTACCTCGGAAATTTAATCCTAACAAATGCTAGAAATGGCTATGATACGTGGAATAGTCATGGTTTCATCTATGTAGCGTTGCATGCGCTCCGCCTACCCCATTTGGGAATACTGGCGTGATGTAAAGTAAACGTCCCTGTGCTCGACACTGACCCAATACATGGCACTTGCAACCTTATGTCATAGTAAGACAGGTGACAGATGGTTGTCATCTTTGTGGCGTTGAGGCGTCGAGCATTGGTACAATAAATTTACCTTAATTATGTTTAATCTCTCAGTTAGAAAATTATATTTATCTCTGTGTAGTGTCAATGTTAATCATCTTGCCTATTGTCTATGGGTATATGGGTAACCTTCTCCTTCCTGAACCACGAACCGTGAACGCGTATCGACGTCACGTTCGCGCCTTCGCGGCGGTTTAACATATTGCCACGCGCGTCGAGTGATTGGATGCCGCGTTTTCCGAATAAGCACATTCTTCAACGCCTAGAAGATTGGCGTTGTAAATTCGGATATATTTTGTACAAGCGACAACGGTGCGAGTTCAGCGGTGTTATTCTTTTAGGGGATAGGCGACATTTTTTTTAACTGCAACCTAGCTGCAAATTGGCAGTTCGAGTGCAGTTTTCTTGCAGTTTGTGTAACTGCAACAAAATGTAAACTGACTGCGCAGCCTGATTTCAAAATCTGCTAGAAGTAGTTGTGTTTCGTGAACTCTGCTTTGACCTTTTGGGAACGCAGGCGTGATGTGTGTGCAAATTTTACAGTCGTTTTCTTAAATTAGCCATTCGTCATACAGCCAGATGTGAGCCAACTACAGATAAGTAAAATCATTGACAGCGACTCGTACTACGAACATAGAAAATTTCTGGCAGCCACATTAAAAATGTCACATCAACTTTCTAAGTTTCTACTATTCTTAGCCCGCGGGACCAACTCATACTTTTATTTATTTAGTTCAAAAGTGTTCCGTTGCAAGCTCGAAGTACAGGTCTCCGCGACTTAACTTCCACAGCTGAAAGGTCATTCGAAGTTTACGATTTCATAAATAATCAGATATGCAGTTGTGAACTTAAGATGTTGTTGGATTAATGATAAATTCTTCTTGAGAAACTACAGCAGACCATAAACTTGAGAAATAGGACGTGACACGGAAGTACATGTGTGAAAGACTGCAGTAGAGAGATCTATCTCCAGAAAGCCTAGGGACCGAAGTCCAGACAGAGAAAGTCAGAAGTTGTATGCAACCAATCATCGAAACCTCGTTAGCGCGATGTAGGATCGTTTAGTTCAGCTATTCGAGGAATGTGGCGCTGGGTAGCTACTGGGTAGTTGGGCGTGCTACGTAGGCCCGAGACATAGTCCCAAAAATGCTGGGAGCGTTTCCTCTCTGTATCGCAATGCTGATGCATTGAGCGAGGAAGCTGCCAGCTCTTCGAACCCCAGTTGTATCCGCCAGACGCCTGGATATCTCTTTTAATTTAAAATCTATACTAATATTATAAAGCTGAAGAGTTTGTTTGAACGCGCTAATCTCAGGAACTACTGGTTAGAATTGAAAAAATATTTTTGTGTTGGATAGACCATTTATTGAGAAAGGCTTTATATAACATAACGCTGCGACTAATAGGAGCGAAGAAACAATGGAAAATGTTAAAAAAACCGGGAAAATTAGTGACTATTCCACGCGGACGGAGTCGCGGGCACAGCTAGTATTTAGTATTTAGGAAGTTTTCATCCACACAAGAGGCGACTAAGGAAACGGGTTGAAGTATTTTTCAGGCGACAGTCTGGCAACCTGTCACTAACCTGTCACCTTAGAATCTAAAAAACATATGCCAGAAGAAGTGGCCATCGTTTTATCTATGTAAAGTTTCGTGTGATCTGCCTGTCCCGCTAGGAAACACAGGCGAAAAGCACACATACATATTCTCACGCCTGTATTCCCAAGAGGGGTAGGCAGAACACATGAATCCAAAAATCCAGTGCCACGTTTAGCAATTTCAGGGTAACCAGATGGTTAAACGTGATATTGCAGTGACAGGTTGCTAGCCCATCGCCCACAATGCACTAACCCTTTCCCAGAGTCAACTCTTACGACACCCACGGGAAGAAAGGGGGAGGTGCTATTCTCACCCGGCACCACACGGGAAAAAAAAGGAAAGGCGAAAAGCATGTAATATGTTTAATTACCTAGATTATTTTATGTTTCGATTTTGTTGGATTAAGTATAAAAAAAGACTTCAACTTAACCTAATTAGAGTGAAACCTGATAGTACTACTATACCTAGATCTGTTAACATCTTCATGTAATCTGATCCAAGACTGTATCAAGGGTAAGACGGTATAAAAGTATTTATGTCAATCACGCGCGACCTCTTTGCTTCACCGGATACAGTGGGGCTATTACTGGGACAGGAAACTGAGACAATCGTAGATGTACCTATATACTACCTAAATGGGTTAGTTGAGCAATGGGCCAATGTACACACCTAATGCTATGTTAGCAGTGTGGCATGAAAAATACACGAAAATACTTTTTTACACACTCGTTCGTTTCTCAGGTTGCATTCAACCAAAGGTGGGTTTGTTTTTCGTTGAATAAGTCAGTTTACTCATGCGTAAGCCGTGATAGCCCAGCGGTTCGAACTGTGGCAAGCAGAGGGTCGTGGGTTCAAACCCCGGGCTCGCTCTGAATTTTTCGGAATTTATGTGCGATATCAAATTTGATATTTATCACGAGTTATTCGGTGAAGGAAAACATCGTGAGGAAACCTACACACAGCGACGAAGTAATTCAACGTTGTGTGTGAAGTTCCCAATCCGCACTGCGCCCCCGAGGGAAGTATCGCCCAAGCCCTCTCATACTGAGAGGAGGCCTGTGCCCTGCAGTGGGACGTATATATAGGCTGATGATGATGATGATGATGATATTTAAGGTGAAATGATAGCAACTAGTCGCTGTTATACCCGCCAGCTGAAAACCGAAAAAAAAATGTTAGTTGGCCACGAACCGCGAAAGAGTCAGTTTTGTAGAATTTAGTGTGCGCTGCCTACCCCATTTCGGAATAAAGGCGTGACGTTTGTATGTACGTATGTTGGCTTAGGTAATCGACCCTAAGGAATAAAAATTCTGTTCTCCGAATGAAATAATAACTGTTTTCTCAATTATACTACACTGCTAAAACCAATACTCAAACTATTCGATACGTATGTTGGCTAAATTGACCCTTAAGATTAAAGATTGCGTTCTTCGAATAAAATATCAATCTGTACACGCTCCATTCGGTCACCGACCTTTCATCTGATAGCGATACTACACCACTAAAACCAATACCCAAACTATTCAAAGTTGACTGACACTAATTTGTCAACAAAGTCCAGTCAAGCCTGTAAACCGGTAAACATGTTTTGCCAAAACCCGGCCCGGTCGACGCCATTTTGGCAAAGGTCTTAATCCAATCAGCCAGGATTAGGCCAAATAATTGGGTAAAACTAAACTTCACTTCTGGCTTTGCTGTGACGCAATATTTAGATAAACTGTTTTGCTTTTAACTTTTAAAGAGTTAGGAAAACTCGGCAAAAAAATAAATAAATTGGAAGTTTGGGAATCGGTTTCCCTAACCTTATAGGTATGTCCACACCAGTGCGCTTTCGCGTTTACCTTGCGTCTTCTTCTGACACATGCCCGTGT
The DNA here is from genome assembly GCA_005406045.1 of Adoxophyes honmai. Lineage (NCBI taxonomy): Eukaryota > Metazoa > Arthropoda > Insecta > Lepidoptera > Tortricidae > Adoxophyes > Adoxophyes honmai. Next base: position 103,108 of record BHDV01065362.1, read on the forward strand.
AACCACCAACCACAGCGCATGCCGCCAGCACGTCTTCATTGAGGACGGATCTAGTTTCAGCGCATACGCTGTGATTGCACGGGCATGCGTCAGAGGAAGACGCAAGGTGAATGTGAAAGCGCACTGGTGTGGACATAGCTAATTACACTTTTGCGGTTGCCACACGCAACATGCGGCGAACGAATCAGTGTGATTGCCACTTTAGTTAATTTTTTTACAAAATTTGCTATATATTTTCTCTGAATAAATGGATGAACGTGGTTAAACCATTTTATTGGTACAATAAACTTAATTTAAGAGAATGCAGACGCGATGCGCTCCGCCAACGAACCTGATGATTGGATCGAATTCCCTCGGGTAATTAAATGAATGAATGAATCGAAATAAAATTAATTAGTTTGCCATTTCATGTTCACCTCGCGTGTGAAAAATTATGTAAAATAATTAAATCTTAATCCACTTTGAATCTTTTCATAATGTCATTATTGATGTAAAAATGAAAGAGGTATGTATAATAGAGACAGGTTGCTATCACAGTCACCTCATACGGTACGGAAGAAAAAGAGGAGTATTATTTTAAGCCCAAAAGCATTGTAGTTAATTATCGGTTATCATAAAAATTAAAAGTTTTTCTAATTAAATTGATAAATTATGTATCCATTTTGTAAATTTTCGTTTTCAATAAGGCATTTAATTGATATTGTATTGACGGCCAAGAAATCTAATTGGCTCACCATACCTAACAATGTACCGCGCCTTCGTTCAAATTGGTACAGCATTTGCTATCAGCGATATTAACTACCCAATCTAAAAAGCACAACAAGCTGATTCAGCGTAAGTAGACAAGTGTAACAAATGCTAAAGGCGTTACAAGGAAAAAAAAAAAAAGTAGGGTAAAAAACGACCAAAATCCTCCCTCTTCAACAGCCACTACATACAAACAATAATACTACATGACATTTCACTTCCAACGATTTCGCGGGTGCTAAACAACAAAAATAATCAATCCACGCGGTTATTCTCATTCAGAACCGTCCTGGAATCACCAAAACAAAGTATTATGGTCCCCCTTCGCATTATTCCTCTCCCTCAAGACAAATATCAAAGCCCGGCACTAAAGTCAAATTGGTCCCATCACAACCCTCTGAATGCCTGCGTATGTTATCTACGCATTGGCAATTTTGGGCGTTTCTTACCCACGCGCTCGCGTTTACAATACGGACTCCCGTTTTGAATAGCGACGTGCTGGGATGGGTCCGAATTGCGGTAGTTGCATGATCGATGCTGGAATGGAAATAAAGGTTTAGAAGTGCCTGAAGTGTGGTCACGCCCTATGTTTAGTACTGATTATGATTTGTATGCGAATGTGCATTTAGTTTGTTGTGAAGTGACAAATATGATGAAATTGAAATATAAACTACGTTTCATTGTATTATTTCGGAACGTAAAACCTACAACAAGAAATAAAATGTAGATTGTTTTGCCAACCAATTAGCTCATTGTAATTTAAAAATTTAACGACACTGCATTCCATACCAGCTTTGACGTATAATGCTATTTCCATTAAGGCTAATAAACCGCTGTAGTTTTTTACTGTCTTATTTTAATCAAGACTCAATGTGCACTTGCATTGGCTTGGTTGAAAAAAAAGCTGTATTTTTCTCAAATTTTCCTTTTTACTTAAATAAAGGACTTTAAGTGACACCCTAATGTAATGAACCGCTTGAATTGTCACATAAAATTATCTCTTTGTCATTATTTTTTATCACATTACTGTAGCTCCTAAAAAGGCTCTAAGTATATGGTGGTCTATTTTTTTAGGTGGTTAAAAACAATCGCAAGCAGTTTTATACCACAATCACAATTTTTAACAGCTTCAGACAAGTTTTTTTCAATTTTATTGCAGTCCTAATGCTACAAATTTAATGTCAGCGTTACTTCATATTGCGCGGCGCACGTGCTCCCTCGGAGTGCACTTCTGCTGAGTTTGCCCCTGTTGCAAACACTTGAGCAGTGGTAGTGTTAAAGTGTTGTCACAAAACGTGTGGTTACTTTTACACTTCCTTTTTAAATTTAAAAACAAAAAATAAATAAAAAATCACGTTTCCAAGGTTGAAAAGTAAGAAAATCAGGATTAATTTTAAAATTGGAATTACAGAAGCTTTTGAAATTAAGTAAACAGTGAAGTTGATTGAAATCAGACGACTTCGTTTTTTTTGTTTATTTTTATTGTCGATTCAACTAAACAAGAGTATGATTATTCTTGAAATAATTCACTCTTATCAGCTTTTTTCACTAGAAAAATTGATTTACTAGCGAGTAGACAATGCGGTGACGGGTTCTTATTCTTACCTTTTCATTTTTTCTCTGGAAATCATAAGAAGCTAAATAGGTTTAAATATACTTTAGGCAACAGTCTAGCAACCTGCGTACTCGAACACACCACTTTCATCTATATCAAAGTCCAAAATTAGCTAGAAATTACTGCGAAACGTGGAATAGTCAGGGCTTCGATTGTGTAGCGTTTCGTTTGCTCTGCCAAGCCATTTGGGAATACAGGTGAATGTTTATGTTTATTTAATAGAGTGACTTAATCCTAAATGACATTCTTGTTTCGTTGAACCTTTGGTCGTGTAACATCACAATTTGATTGAATTATATAAATAAATCGGCTATTCACAGCAATGATTTCATCTAAACGAAACAGAATCCAATGCCATTCAATATTCAAAAACACGTCGCTCCATTTCAAACATCTAACAACTCAATATGGGTCTTGAAGTCTTGATATCGAGCAGCCAGTTCTAAAAGACCTGCGGCCGCCCTTGAATTTGTGGAGCAGGTGACTCAGTGGCAGGTCTTGTGGGCTGGCCGGATGTAATATTCAAGACATGGGTACAATGTGGAGTCCAGATATTTGTTGGGGGGGCACGCAGCCTTATTGCCTTATTGGTCGTCGGTTAAGGTTGTGGGGAAGACGCCAATACTGCCATTAGAGACATTTCTCTCCAGGCAGATGTTGTACCTGGGGACCGAAGTCCACAGAGAGAAAGTTGGAAGTTGTGTGTACAACTTATCTTTGAAACTGCGTTTGTGCGATGTTGAAACTTTAACCTTTTGACCGCCAAGGCGCGAAGTGAAACGCTGTGCTCCTAACGCCAAAGACGTGAGTCGGCTCTTAGATAATGCTTGTTTTTTTTCGAATGGTGCTGTATTATTTTATTTAAATTAGGTATAAAATAACTTACACTACCTATAAATAAAGTAAACCTAGAAAAAATGTTGCAGCGTTTTATATTTCAGTTCTTTCGCAATAACTTCCACGCGCCATTTAACGTCGTGGCGTCACGGGCACTGACTTGCGATGACGTGATATGGCGTCTTTGGCGGTCAAAAGGTTAACAGTTGATGACGTTTATTGAAACGTCAACTTCAATGAAAACTTCATATAAACACGTCTGTATTTTCAAATGTGGTCAGCGAACGAAGCGCTACATAGACAAAACCATTAATGTTCACGTTTCATACAGCTCACTTTATGATTAGAAGGTAAAATATATTTTCCTTAATCTATTTCCTAAGTTTACGTTTCTTCTTATTATCTGTGAAATGTATGAAACATGGACGTATACACAGAATAATTGGAGAGGCGTTGCTCTGAACACGACACCCCGCGGCACACTACTAAGTACGGTCAAGGACTTTAATTCATGAGCCACAAAAGAACCTTTTCAAAGAAAAAGTCATTACGATTACCCTTGATAATCAATGGGATGTCACATGATGTTTACTGTGAATGATTCCATGGTGGCTCATGAATTAAAGTCCTTGACTGTACCTACATTCACGTAGAACGATATTTTCAAAATGCCAATTTCAACTTTTACTAAGTAGGTGTAGTAATACAGTAAGGAGTAACCGGTAATTTTCCGCGAACTTGGTAATCAGTAGTAGCCAGCAACTGGCGAGTTACGTGGACGACTTGGGCGCGTGACCGGTCAAAGTTAGTCCGAGTTAAATCCGAGCTTTACTGAACTTGTCAAACTTAATACACTCCATGAAAGGAATCGGTAATGCAGAGAAATAAGGTTGCGAAGATTATAAGTGGCAAAAGCGTATCGAGAGTTCATTTTTAAGGTGACTCATAATTTAGCCGGATGCGAACATACTTGTGTCGCTTTAATTTTCGTGGTGGTGGTGGGTCTGATATTTAGAAAACATCCCTCCATTTCTTCTGTAAATGTCGGCGACTAAGTATGTAGGTTAAAGTAGGTATGTTTTAGGCGGCAGGTTGGCAACCTGTCACCATTATACCTCATCCATCTGACCTAAAATTATACTAAAAGTGGCAAAGAAATATCTGTCGCAAAAGTCATTTGATTAAAACTTAAATTTTGTACGTTATTCCGCCGATATGTGTATTCTAATTATAATTTGATTACTTAAATAAATACGTTTCTTAGTTTTTCTGTCTCTCTCTTTTTTCTCTCCGAGACAATCCGTACCAATATATAAATGTGAAAGTGTGTTTGTTTGTTTGTTTGTCCGTCTTTCACGGCTAAACGGAGCGATGGATTGACGTGATTTTTTAGGTAGAGATAGTTTAGGGCACGGAGAGTGACATAGGCTACTTTTTATCCCGGATGTTCCCGAGGGAAAACAAAAATATAGTTTGCTTGATAGATCGATATCGATCGATGATAGATTGATATCAATCGATAACCGATCGATAGATGATAGATCGATGGCGCCGTGTGTCGTTTGAAACGAGAAGTTTTCTTATAGTTGTGCTTTATACCGCAATATAACCGAGTTCCACGCGGGCGGAGCCGCGGGCGGAAAGCTAGTTTTAAATAGTTTTAATTTTGAGTCTAGCGACTCGAACTTCTAGGAGTTGGCAACAATGTCACTACTAAAGCCGAGTAATAATCCAAAACTGCGTACACGTGTTGTGTCTAAACTCAAACATTACATTTTCAATGTGAAATTCACAAAGTCTTTGTAGAACTTCCACGCTTTCTGCAAAACTGATTTAGTAACCGACAATTCGACATGGTATGAGGAAAGAGATGGAAAACTAATCTCAAACCTATCGCTTTAGAAATGGGAATAATTACAAAAGTCAAAGCGAGATAGAATATTCACAACGGTAAGCGTCAAAATACAAACATTTGAACGCGTTACGAGCTGCAAATTGGAATGTCGAAATACGAAAATTTGTATAAAAGTTTTGATGGCTTGGCAAGTTAGGTTTTGAACTAATATACGCTTTTAGTTTTTGCAACTGTTAAACATGCGATTTTTAGTTATGGGTTGTGTATTTTATATTAATACATGATTAATAAATGCATAATTACAGACTTTTTGTCTAGTAATAGAAACTAATTAAAATCCTAACTGCCTGTTTCAATACTAAGTCACGTAGTTAGCTTATTTATTTTAATTTTCATAAGTACCAAATTCGCAACTTACAACTATGTCCTTTCAATTATATTTCCATTTTATTACTAAAGTTACCCATCACATAATCACATTACATTAGAAATCCCAATAATTAACAGTGTTCACGTTCCGTAGCCACTTTTGATCATTATTTTTGGCCTTTTAGCTCCATCAATGGCCTCTTCCGTCTGTGACAGACGCTTTAAGCAGTGTCTGTAAAGCACTTTCGCTCATGGCTGTATAAGCCGATGCGGGAGCGGCAAGGTCTTCGGCACGCTCGGCAGCAGCTAGTTGCAGTAGGTGGTAAACTGCTACTCTGATGTCTCCTCGCCCTCTTCTCATCCAAAATCCGGAACCATGGCTCATCATGGGTTTTACGACCCTCCAGTTTGGGCTTTTAGTTTAGAGGTATAATATTGAGTTAACCTGTATGTAGCCTAATACATACCTAAAGCTATTATATATATATATATATATATATATATATATATATATATTTCCTTAGTATAAAATAATGATTAATAGGTAAAATGCTACTCTATCACTGGCGAAGGCAGTACCTTCGCTGCTCCGGAGAGTAAAGTTTATTACAGATGGCATAAAAACTGAATAAAACCAATCTGTCGAGTAACAGCGAATATTTGCGCACACATTAAAACTTTTATGTTCGAAGTTTTGCTGTAAACCGAGCTTTGACAAACATCTGTAAATTCAATCACGTTCATACATACACACATAACGCCTGTATTGAAAAATCTGGTTATGTAGCTAATTTGAGCATAACTTTAAATTCAAACTGTTGAAAGAGGTGTAATTTTATTGTGACAGGTCTCCACGGAATAGACGGAGAGGTGTTATATATTTTATTTTAATTATAAATTTTGAGATCTTTGATCATCCCCCCTACTCGCCAGACGTAGCTGCTAGTGATTTCCACTTGTTTTCAAAACTAAAGGAGCACTTTCGCGGAACAAAATTTGACGACAACAACGCGATCATGGGTGCCGCAGAGGAGTTTTTTGAGGCTCAAGAGAAATCTTTTTTTTTATGATGGTTTAAAAAAAACTAGAAAAATGGTATAATACAAAATACAATACAACAAGAAGGAAATAATGTTAAAAAGTTAAAAAACAAAATATGATATTCGTTTGTTTTTGACCCTATTTCTAAGGACTTTTTGATTCACCCTTGTATTCTAAACCTGACCGACACCACATGGGATGAAAAGAAGCTATATATAGACTTGTGTGTGAGTGTAGGTATAATCTATTAACGCGCAGTTTCTTAAACGAAAACAAGCGGCGATATTTTATGTCAAGTTTTAGCGAAATTGTATCCGAGGTTTTTGAAATATTGAAGTTTATAACGAAAACGACTTAGCGTTTTCTAGCATTTTTAAGTTGGTTACACTATCAAAAGTTCACATTGACATTAAACTGCGCATGTAATGAAAAAACCAGTTAACACAATTTTCAAGTCCTTGGTGAACTTAGAAAAATTGGTTTAGGTGTGTTTTAGGCGACTGGCTAGCAATCCAAACATCACGGATTATTTCTTAGGTACCTACGATGTGACCAGAGACAACATACCCCCATTCGCTTCTATTCTGACATAGGTACTTCTCTCGCTTCATTCGCATTCATCCTTCTCATCACACACCAACAATACCAACTTAATTCATTATTTTATTAATACATTGACTAAACAAAGTTTGCGTCGAGAAAGGATTGTGTGGCCAGTCGGTTAAAATTTTGCCAACCTCGGTATCCATACAAGCGTCGACGTTACCAATTTCCACAATACTTCCTCGACATTGAGCCCTAAACTAGCTGCTACACTCAGTAAATCAAGGTCTCTTTACGTCACACTCCAAACAGACAAAACATTCCAAATCTCGTTCGCCATCAAAGCGCCATCAGCGGGCATTCCAAACGTAATGAAATCGCGAAATTCATTTCATCATGGTTCCCGTAATCATTTCTGTCGCGGTGGAATTAAATGAGAGACATCAATTTCCTGACGCAAAGAGTTTGAATTACCTGCGGGCATCCATCTTCATTAAAGATAAGGTGCTGGAAGATAAGATGGCAATATCCGTTTGGGGCCCGGAGACGGACATACGTACGCGACGGACATGAGAGTTCGCTGGGAATTGGGAATCTTGGAGCTACTTTGAACATGAAACTGGCGGGCGATTTGCTAGTAATGAGAATACGGATAGATCTCGTTTTAAATCGAGCGTAGCTGGTCATGTTTGAGGCTAGTTTGTAGCCTCATCTGGAGCTGCGGTGGTTGCTGTCAAACGCGTATTGCACCCCTTCGCATAACTACTCGTCCTCGATGAAATTTAAGGCCAGCTTTATACATTACTAGCTTTTGCCCGCGGCTCCGCTCGCGTTTAATACGGGGTATCACAGATCACAGAAGAGATAGCACACATACCAATTTTATAGCTTTCTACATTGAAAACTTCCACTCCTCACTTTAGGGAAATGGGGGTTTTGAAGAGGCAAAATGTAGCCTATGTCACTCTCCATGCCCTAAACCTAAACTATCTCTACCTAAAAAATCACGTCAATCCATCGCTCCGTTTAGCCGTCAAAGACGGACAAACAAACAAACACACTTTCACATTTATATATTGGTACGGATGTACCTGTAAGTTCTACTTACGTAAGTATGGACGCGGCTCTCAACTGAAAGTGAGATGAGTTATGAGTATTGCTATCTCGTTCTAACTTATAGCTGTGTCCCTACTTAGTATGTAAAACTTACAAGTGAAGGACTGTCCTAAACGTAATTTAAGACGTAACTTAACCATATTTTTCTTATTGAATCTTATTGCATTTAAAAGTTAATGGCAAATTTGTGGAATTTAAAATAACAGATGTTGTGGATGCGTCATTATTTTTTGACATTCACGGACGCGAATGCGGATGGAGGAGCTACATACAAATGCAGGCATGAATACTTAGTCAGACAGTACATACATACATCGTAACTATATTCCCAAATAAGGTAGGCATATATATGGAGCGTTGCAAAAATAAAATCATGACCAGTTTCTCTTTCGCTACAGCATGCATTTTATCAGAACTTGGATGTTGGTGCCAAGATTTTTTTTGGGAATACAGTTGATCTAATACTAAGTTCTAGCAGGCTGTATGCCGCGGACTGAAATCACCTGAATTCTATTACGCCCAAGCACTTAGCTTTACGGCAACACAACAAACCTACGCAGTTACTGTAAGTAGTTATGTGGTACTTACGTGCCTCGAGAAGACTTTGTGAAGAATTGCTTTGTTCTACGTAGACGAGCGGTAGTTTGGTTTATATAAAAGTATCTGTGAGACTGTGACTACGACCTGGTGTCGCGTGCAACAACATTTCTCCGTTTATACAAAGTTAAGGTATACCTTAAGCGACAGGCTAGCATCTCGTCACTTTTATGCTTCTTTTGTCTATGTTCAAACCTAAAATTGTTCTTGCAGTGGGTACAAAACGTGAAATAGTCATAGTTACAAACTTAAAAGTTTATTGTAAATCGGGTTCCTATATCAAAAGAACGGTCACCGCGATTTATGAATACGCGAGACTTGATCGCGGGTTTTTTTATAAATATGAGTGAGAATCACGAAAGTTTAAAACATTATAATAGTACCTGAATGAATGGTGCTACTGTAGAAATCTATCAGTTGGGAATTTGTTAGAAAACTGATTGATTATTTTTGATACACGGCTGCACCCGACACAATAAAACTGTAGCAAGTCCTATACAACAGTAAAGTTGCAATTAACACCACATAGATAGTCTTTTACTGCCTACTTGCATTAATATATTATATTTCATTTCAATTTTGTCTATTGACCCGGAATGAAGTTACGCTAAAAAACTAACTTAACCAACAAATAAAGTAATTTACAAATTGATTTTGCTGCAATGTCTGATTACGAACAAACACAAAAACAAATAAGCATCGGGACTAGGAAAACTAAATAAAATCCTGGAATAAAAAGGAAACCATTACATTTGGCACAGAAATTAACTGCAATTTTGTAGACTCGTATATAAATAGTCGTAGATGTGTTTTTATCCGCCGTTGCATTCTTTGTTGTATTAACTACTTTGTAATTCGCCGCTTTAGTTTTTTACGCAAAAGGATTCACTAGCGCCGCAAACTCTTTGTGTAAACCAGGGGTCGGCAACCAACGGACCGCGGACTGAATCCTTTTTTACAGCCCGCGAAATTAGTTTTTGAACATTTTCCTAAATATTTTATTATATTTAATCCTATATCTACTATCAAAATCTTCTCTAATGTGGCTCTTTTGCACATAATTTTGCCAAATAAACAGTCTTTATCTGCAAAAAGGTTGCCAACCACTGGATCAAAGTAGTAGCCATTTCTCTTAAATGTTGCCAGATAAAAAGTGCTAAGCGCGGGTAAGTTATTGCAGCGTTTAAACTTAACTAGCTCTTAAACGTTTCAGTAAATTTAATTGCGACTTTAGAGTTGGGTGTTAATTATTCTCTGGAGTTAACGAAGTATGCATAGTTTAAATTGCGCTAGATGTATTTTTTGTACGTCAGTGGCAAAGAAGTTCTGTCGTATCTTTTTATGGACTGGGCAATTGTAAAAACAAAGCGATAGGCTAATTTCAGCATTCAATAAAGTGTCATTTAAACTTAAAATGATTGTTTTAACAATGAGTTTTATCAAAGAAAACAGATTATACGATTGTCAAATTGAAATATTGTTTAATTAAGTTTATACTTAGACATCTCATATAACAAGAATGCCAATAGCGTTTTATCAAGGTTTCGAAAGTATCAGAATTCAGAATGAAATTCATCTTGTTATCGAAACTTTGAGATGAATGATAGCTGTAGTCTACCAAACAATCACGTCTAACCCGCTGAGACCTAATCCACGTAAAATGAGAATCTAGATTTACTTTTACCAAAACAAACCACAATACAAACTATATCGATGCGAAAATCCGAATCAAAAGCAGCTCGATACAATTTCGGATTAAGAAGTTTGTTTTGAAAACTATGTTAGTTGACGCAGTTCTAAATTTGAACAATCGATTTCAGGGTTCAATGAGCGGGGGTTATTCGGCAATAATTCAGGCGGGTTCCGGTGAATTGTTGCCTTCGCGTCGGCAGCGGTTTGATTTGCGAGGCGCGGTAAACAACGGCAATAAACTTATCATTGGTTTCCTGATGTTTGATCGATTGCAACTCTTTATTACGGTTACAGTACAGTTGTCCAAAAAATAATGGGTAATCATGTAATCAGATCTAGAAATGTAAAGGAATAGGTCAGAGGGCCGTGGTTTATTCGAGGACCTTTGGTATTATTTCTCGTGTGGTGCCGGGTTAGAATAGCACCTCCCCCTTTCTTCCCGTGGGTGTCGTAAAAGTCGACTCTGGAAAAGGGTTAGTGTATTGGAGGCGATGGGCTAGCAACCTGTCACTGCAATATCACGTTTAACCATTAGGTTACCCCGCTGAAATTGCTAAACGTGGCACTGGATTTTTGAATTCATGTGCTCTGCCAACCCCTCTTGGGAATACAGGCGTGAGAATATGTATGTATGTATGTATGCTTTGGTATTATTCTGTAACTTCGCACCGTCCATGTGTCAAAGTAAGCTGTCATACCTATAGTATGGTTAAATTGCCAGCTCGGCCCGAGCTCGTTGACAAGTTGCAATGTACATTTAAGAATATATACATGCACTAGCTTTTTCCCGCGGCTCCGCTCGCGTTAATTTTGGGGTAACACAGAAGAGATAGCCCATATACCAATTTATAGCTTTCT
>BHDV01065363.1:6448-44078 GCA_005406045.1 Adoxophyes honmai
ATACGAATGTTTGCTTTCGAGTCTTGGATGTTTATCTATATATAAGTAAGTTTATCCGTTGTCTAGTACCCATAACACAGACATTCAATTGCCTACTTTGGGACTAGGAGATTGGTGTAAAAAAAAAAATGACCAGTGATAATTAATTAATTAATTGACCACACCCGCAGCCATATTTTGCATAGGCATTTCTAGGTTTTAAATTAGATAAAAGCACTTTGTTGCGTAAAACATACCTACACCTATTAATCCTTAGTCACACCTTACGACATCCACGGAAGAAGTGAAGAGGTGTAACCCCACCAGGCCACCACGCGGTAATAAATACTCATACATACTTAATACATACAATTACCACGTCTCCATGAAAGGTAAAGGCCTCCCCCAGAGATCATCATCATCATTATCATCAGCCTCTGCTTGATAGATAAACATCCAAGACAAAGCAAACATTCGTATTCATCATACAAACATCTGCCCCGACCGGGGATCGAACCCGGGACCTCAAGCTTCACAGTCAGGTTCTCTAACCGCTGGGCTATCCGGCCGTCTAAAACACACTATGGAACAAATTGATTCCTGACCCACCATAGAACCTTTTCACAGTAAACGTCACATTGACATTTCGTTGCTTGACAGAAGAAATCTTTATTAGGTATGTTTATTGTAAAAACATTTAGCACGCCAGGAAAACATAATGCAAGAGCCAGACTTTACGGATGCACTACTTAAATTAACAATAATTATGACTAGCAAATTGTAATGTGGTTTAGTACGCTCATTTATTAGTAAATAATAATAACAATACTAGTAATTAACTCAACAAACTGACGCTGGGTTTTCCCGAAAAAAAAAACCGAGAGGAATTTTCAAAATTGCTCTTTTATTGAATCCTTAAAAGTTTGGAAGCTATGATTTTTACGAGCAATGAAAAATAGTTAAGTACTTATAATTTAATTATGTTACTGCATAAAAAAGGTAAGTAAAGGCAAAAAAAAAAGTTTGGGTACTTATACATAATAATATAAAGTATGTTGAAGTGTATAGGTATCTACTTTGAAAGTAAATAGTTAATTTATAATAATTAAATATTTAAAGGGGACTTCCGGGTGCTCCCATATAATAAACGTGACTTTTTGCAGTTTTTGATACGGAACCCTTCGAACGCGAGTCCAACATTTTCATTGTTAACTTTTTAACCGACTTCAAAAAGAGGAGGTTCTCAATTCGACCTAATTTTTTTTTTTTTTTTGTGTGTATGTTACTCGATAGCTCGGAGACCCGTGGACCGATTTTCAATTATTTTTTTTAATCGATAGGGTATAACTCGAAATTGGTCCCATTGGCACGACACCAGGATCTGATGATGGAATCTTGGAGAAATCGAGGGAACTCTTCAAATTTTATATGGAGATGTACGGCGTTTTCGGTAATTTGTTGAAGAAGTCAAGATTTTACATTCAGTAAACAGAATCTTTTCAAAATATTGCTAATTTGAAGTCTGTTTTTTTTTGTTTAAAATTATTGTTCGATGACATTTGTTCAACATGGCAAGATAAGAAGATCCTTTATTTCAAAAAACCTTGCTCCACTAACAAACGAGTTGGGACGATTAGGTGACTCAGTGTATTTTAGAAAGTCTTCTGATTCATTTAGTAGCAAGACACACATTTTTATGTTTTCTAAAGTCCACCTCATATTAGTGTGTTATGGTTTGTTTCTTATTAAATGTCAGATTACATAATGACGGATTTTTGATAGAATTGATTTCTTAACCCGGGCGTGTTTCGGGTTAAACCCGGAGCATAAAACAGGTATATTGTACACAAAATTATGTGACGAAGGAGTTTTTCAAAAAACCCTGGCTTTAATGACAACTTTCTGATAAATTATGTACCTACATTTACGTCTGTATCAGACAAAAAACTTATAGAGAAAACCACAGATCACAATAAAGTAAGACTCTTTGTTAACCTTCCTTTAAGAACCTACCTTATTTTAACCTTTAGCCTTTAGAAACTTTCTTTATTCTGACCTGTGAACAAAACCATGAGTATTATTTAATTGGGGATTAAAATCTCCATTTCTTTCGAGTATATCGAAAGAGAACGCAAAACTGTTCGAAATTTAAAAGCTGATGAAACTGCCTGACCCTTACCTGACTAACTGATGTTAAAATTGTTGACCGATGTGTCAACAAAATAATAGTCAATTCGAGTGCTAAATTGACAAGTCAAAGACCGAACAAAAGAAAATCAAAGAACGCAAAACTGTTCGAAATTTAAAAGCAAATGAAACTACTAACAGCTGACCTGACTTACTGATATTTTGAACGATGTGTCAACAAATAGTGTGTCATTGTCATTGTCGTGACTTAAGCTTGACAACGTACCGTTTTTGTGCGCCCACGCAACTGGCGTCGATCGTAACGGTACTTACGACGCAAATATGTGACAATTAACGGAATGGTGAATTGGAAAGGATACTTTTAGCACAATAATGATGTGCACATTTTCTAGAGTATTTTTGAGAGCGTTTCTGACGACTAATAATGTTTAGGTGGGAGGAGCTTTTGTTCTTACTATTGTAAAGAAACTCATTTGATATATTTTCAAAGCAAATGCATAAATAATTGCATCATTTCGTTTCATAATTTTTATCTGACCCACCAAATAACTAAACGCAAAGAAGCGAGGCGTTACGGTATCTGTAATATTCGAAATTATATGAAAGAGCGCGCGCGGAACACCGGTCGGGATAAAACGTTTCGTTCAAAACATCACGCCACAGCGCGGCATCGGTCCGCTTCCACTCCGCGCGTTTAGTATTTTAAAAGACTTTACGAACAAAACGCTTTATCTCGGCCTGTGCTTCGTGCGTTCTGTCATATAATTTCCAATAGTACAACCGATACCGACATGCCACCGCTTCGCGCCGCCCCGCTTCTGCTGTCAGCGTGTTTGGAGCTTTGGGCTCCCTTTCCACCAGAGATGTGCTATGCAGCTATGCTGCGTAAATCCGTATCCCCCGGTGCTATGCTATGTGCACCAATGAATATGATTGGTGGATATCAAACGCATCCGTAGCATCGTAGCATAGCACATCTCTGGTGGAAGGCAGCCTTTGGTTTCCTTTGTTCTTTTAGAGGTTAGGAATAAAAAATATAGATTTAACCTTTTTTTTCCAAGATTCTTGCATCGGATTAATCTGTTTTTTCTCAGAAACTCATCAGCCCTCTTTTTTACGATGAATCATGTAATTGACCGGACGGGTCACTTACCTAAGACTTTCTTCTTGTCTGTATGACTCACGCTATCCGGATTCTGTAACAAAATAAATGCCATCCACATAGTCATACAGTCACGAACCGGGATTGTTGAGCCACTTGCCACTGTTCGCAATTTAGACGTGTAATCAATGACCGATGTGACCGACTAGATGTCAGCTATTGGATTAGTATTACACGACCGATTTACAAACATAGGTAAGTGGCTCAACAATCCCTGTTCGCGATGGTACATACATCACGCCTGTATTTCCAAACATAGGCAGAGCAAACGAAACGCTACATAGACACATCCATGACCATTTCACGCTTTGTAACCACTTAGCATATTTTGTAGGTTAAGTTAAGAGGTAATTATTATTTATGTAGTGACAGGTTGCTAGCCTGTCGCTTCTAAACCACATCTAAACCTACGTCCTAGTCACCTTTTACGACATCTACGGAAGAAATAGACAGGTGTCATTCTAATCAAACACCACACTTTCATTCATAGTCCACTTAGTTAACACAATTGAATTATTTAAACACAAAAAACTTTGAACTCAACTCCTTTTTAAAAATACCTCAATCTCATCTCAGTTATTAAGTACTAATTAGAAATGCTAATGAAAGTTGTTATTCCTACGAAATCATGACTTAACCTTTATATGAATCACTCGCGGTGAAAGGGAAGTCATCAATGATTTCGCAAACTAGGTACGAAATGATGACTAAATGATGACAGGTGAAAGGTAAACGTGGGTAGCGATGACCGATGACTTAATTAATGGAATGATGCTTTTACTGACCTGTCAAAATGTAAACATTAGTATGAAATTATTGCAGTAGCGCAGGCATCCATTTTTGTTTTATTTTAATACTAGCTTTCCGCCCGCGGCTTCGCCCGCATGGAACTCGGTTATTGTTGCGGTATAAAGCACAACTATAAGAAAACTTCTCGTTTCAAACGACACACAGCGCCATCGATCTATCATCTATCGATCGGTCATCGATCGATATCGATCTATCAAGCAAACTATATTTTTGTTTTCCCTCGGGAACATCAATTTTCCCGGGATAAAAAGTAGCCTATTATTTAATCCGGACATCCGTGATCCATCATCTGGAGCTACGCGCCACGGCAGCGGACAGACGCGCACTGCGTGCAGCTGCTCTTTCCGCGCGACTACTAGGCACAGCTGACAGCAGTTCACAACTACCCACATTTTCGCTTTATTTTTATGTCTGCAAAATTTCAAAGCAATCGGTTCAGTAGTTACGGCGTGAAAGCGGAACAAACAAACAACCAAACAAACAATCAAACAAACTCACTTTCTGACTTATAATATAAGTTACATCCATACGTACAATCATATCTGTGCTCCCAAATGGGGTAGGCAGAGCACGCAAAGCGTAACACAGGCGACATCAAAACTATTTCACGCTTCATAAAGTTCTTAGCCACTTCTAGCATAAATTTTAGGTTTGAAAACAGATGGAAGAGGTACCTATTACAGTGACAAGTTGCTAGCTTGTCGCCTAAAGCATACCTAAACTTACCTTAGTCGCCTACGACATCCACGGAAGAAATGGAGAGGTCTAATTTTATCCCGACACCACGCAGGGTAGAATTCATATTTATATGCCCTCAAGACTTTATCATTATTTCAATTGAATTACCTCTCGACGTTCGAGTTGAGTCTACTACCTACTAGTGACCACGGTCGCTGTAACGCAGCCGAAACGTCGAGAGATAATTCAATTCAAACGTGATAAAGTCCCGCGTACTTATAAATATGAGTGTGAATCACGAAAGTTTAAAACATTATTGGTTCTAATTTAAATATAAATACCCAAACAAGCCCACAACCACCCCTTGCCATTCAATACCCACTGACAGGTAAATTTACCACCCCAACACTTAAAGCTGCCCATTTACTAAAAAGACAATTGCTAAGAAAAAATGCCCCAATGTCGCAGGAGCACGTACAAGAACGATCCTAAATTAACGTCGGGGGGACTAATCGACCATTTTTTTCCAGCTGATTACCAAGGAAGGTAATATTGGCCCACCACCCCCCCATTCGGCTCAAACAAATGTTAACCCTTCCGTTCTCCCCTTCGAAAAAAAACCCATAAAATATATCTAATTAAAAAATATCCCGACTAAGACTGACGCTCATAAAGAATGTCAATTAGGCCAGGGACTTTTTCTTCTGGCAATTTTTTTCTGTGTAATATTTTGTGTCGTTCCGCGGCCGAGTAAGGGTTAAGATAGCAAATTAGTATCGGTATGAAATATTGAGTAATTTAATATTTCCCGTTACGGGGGCCTTTGTTGCTTTCTTTTGGGATTATTTTTTACGATTGGGCTAATCAGCGGG
Source organism: Adoxophyes honmai (assembly GCA_005406045.1). NCBI lineage: Eukaryota > Metazoa > Arthropoda > Insecta > Lepidoptera > Tortricidae > Adoxophyes > Adoxophyes honmai. The sequence continues at coordinate 12,098 of BHDV01065363.1, forward strand.
GCTGCCGGTTGACTTGTTTTCTGTTTAATTTATTACGTAGATTATTTCGGAATTGTGATTCGGACTGTAGGTACAGTATAAAGTCTGACTTAAGCGTGCGACAGGTTACGCAGATACGATAATATTTTATCTGCGAATAATGCCATCAGATACTTTACGATAAAATACATCTATACTAATATAATAAAGCTGAAGAGTTTGTTTGTTTGTTTGTTTGTTTGATGGCGCTAATCTCAGGAACTGCTGGTCCGAATTGAAAAATTATTATTGTGTTGGATAGACCATTTATCGAGGAAGGTATTAGGCTATATAACATCACGCTGCGACTAATAAGAGCGAAGAAACGTTGAAAAATGCGGAAAAAACGGGGAAAATTAGTCACTATTCCACGCGGACGGAGTCGCGGGCACAGCTAGTATAATATACAAATGGAGAGGTGTTATTCTAAACCCGACATCACACCAAAAACATAACATTTCTGTAATATACATTATTAGTCGTAGGGACCATGTTGTAAGTTATAATCAGTTTTTTTTTGTAAATTAAGCGCTAAAATTCAACAGTGGAACTAACTCGCAATTTAATTCCCATCTGACATTACACGCGCGTATTTTTCTATAAATTTAACAAATCAAATTTCCTCTCGAAAATACGTCTGAAAAACGTCTTACGAAAAAATAAACAGATTGATGTGAGCTTTAAGAACGATTTCTAAAGCCCTTCATTAGGCGAGAAAAAACTTAATTCTACCAATAGCGTTAACGCTCGGAGACAACTAATTACCCCAGAGCCATACAAATCGGCAAGAATGTTTACTAATTCACGAAAAAACGCGCGATGGCGGCCGCCCATCGGAAAGGTATGCCTTGAAACAGCGTTGGCTAACCTTGAGGCCCTGCGCAGACGACTATCCGCGACGGACTTTTTAGTCTGTGAAAATAGAACCTATGGAATCGTATGCAGTAACGCACATGACGCGCAAAAAGTCCGTCACACAATACGTACAATCCACGCAGACTTTTTGTGCGCCGCAGACTCGATCGCACAAAAAATCTGTCGTCTGCATTGCACCTAACTTTTTTAAACATAAAACTACCGTGAGACTCGCTTATATTGAAAGAGAATGGATCTATTCGCGTTTTTATATTAGCTCGACAGGTTTCGGGCCAATTCGTGACCCAGCATCTGGAGCTGCGCACTGATGCGCTGGTGCTCGTTAATCCTATGTGGTAATCTCGTGGCGCGTAGCTCCAGATGTTGGGTCACGGATTGTCTCGAAACATGTCGAGCTAATTGATAAAAAAACGTGAGTAGATCCGTTTTGTTTCAATATAAACAGTAGCTGTTAACTGCCGATTGCCCATACGTTAGTTGCAGTCTCATTCTGTAATGTTTTTCCTTTGTTGTTTTTATTTTTAATGTAAACAAAGTACATACATCCATTACGCCTGTATTCCCGAATGGAGGAGGCAGAGCACACAAAACAATACGTAGACAAAACCACTATTTCAAGTCCCATGGCCACTTCCAAAATAACTTAAAAAATAAGCTAAAAGTGGCCACAAAAAGTGAAATAGAAATGACTTTGTCCATGTAGCGTTTCGTGTGCTCTGCCTACCCTATTCGGAATACAAGCATGATATATAGGTACGCATATCGCTTTGAATTGCAGTCCTGTTTGGTCACACATATTCAGTAGGTAGATTCCCCCAATCTACCTATCTCTTAAAAAAAATACGGCAAATGAACCAATTTACTCGACAGGGATTTAATAAAGATATTTCACGGTAGCGTTCGTTTCGATGTTTTTTCCTCGTTGCCAGCTAAGCCGGCGATATGTCTTTTAAATTGAATCGGAGCATAAATGCACTCGTTCGGAGTAATTACATTTAAAAATGGAAGCGCTAGTTTTTTTTTCTTAGCTGCCAGGAATATTCGAAAGTTGGTTGACACGTTGACAGCACATGGGTACTGGCCAGTGTCGAAAAAAAAATTGCGCCATAACTGCAATTCGAACGATTAAGGGCCGATTTTTCAATCACCAGATAAATTTATCTGCCAGTTAAAATTATTGCTATCCTTTTTTCGCGTCATATAAAAGAAAAGTGACAGCCAACATTTATCGGACAGATATGTTTTATCTGGTGATTGAAAAATTAGCTCTTAAAATATTTAAATCTTATGATCAAACTTATTCTTCTTTCAAATATGGAACTAGTCGACCTGCAAAGCTTATTCTTATTACAGGGCAACGAGAAAAAATCAGGCACTAAATGGCAAAAAAAATATACATATGCCATAAAAAAATATACATATCACGCCTATGTTCCCAAATGCGGTACGCAGAACACGAAACGTGAAGTAAACATAACCATGATTATGACTATTTCCCGCTTTGCAGCCACTTCTAGCATCATTTTAGGTTTGAAAGGAGGTGGTAGTATAATAGTGACACGTTGCTAGCCTGTCGCATAAAGAATACTTATACTCATGTCTTTATTCGCCTCTTACGACATCCACGGAAGAAATGGACAGGTGCTATTCTAGACCCAAAAGAACACGGGTCAAAAAATATACAAAAACGTAATATTGCTATTCATCAATCTAGTAGTTAGCTACTAGCCTTAAACAGACCACCAGAATAATTTCCCAATTTATTTTACAGTATCATTTCCCCAAAAAAAGCCGTGATAGCCCAGCGGTTCGACCTGTGGCCTCTCAAGCAGAGGGTCGTGGGTTCAAACCCCGGGCTCGCACCTCTGAATTTTTCGGAATTTATGTGCGATATCGAATTTGATATTTATCACGAGCTATTCGATGAAGGAAAACATCGTGAGGAAACCTACACACAGCGACGAAGTAATTCAACGTTGTGTGTGAAGTTCCCAATCCGCACTGGGCCCGCGTGGGAACTATCGCCCAAGCCCTCTCATACTGAGAGGGGGCCTGTGCCCTGCAGTGGGACGTATATAGGCTGATGATGATGATGATGATCATTTCCCCATAACAACAAAACCAGCATCCCAAAACTCCACCATATTAAGTCGCAGTGCATAAATAATAAATACACAGTAGCGCAGCAAACTTTATCAAAATCAACACGACGCCGTATCCGTAACAATTGTGGCGCAGTTTCTAAACACAGTGTGTCTTTGTGCACACACACATGTTTGCGGAGCTTGATAAGCAAAATGGCTGTCGTCGATGGAAAGTAAATATATAAAATGTATATGCGAACACTGCAGTGGGCTAGGATAGCGTTGATAAGCCGGTTAATAACAATATTATGAAGATTTATTTTATTAATTAATTGCATGAACCTTATCTTATTTGGTAACGTTATAGTTACACGATGAATAGTGCAAGGAGAATGCCATCGATTTTTATTTCAAGAAGTATTTAATCCATGTGCTCTGCCTACTCCTCATGGGAATACAGGCGTGAGTATATGTATGTATGTGTAAGTATTTAATTTTGTGTTGAAATACCTAACTCGTAAATATCATTTTGAAATTAACAAAACTGATTTATTTTAAGTGCGTTTTTGCCATCTCACTGATTGGTAAAAATGTGTAACCAATTATATTTTTATGCGTAGTAATTAATTAAACTACAAGTTTGGTTGTTGAGTTAAGACACATTATGTATTTTGTGTTGTATTTGTTGTTGATACGCTTTTGTTATACATTTCACTAAACATCAACACAGTAATCAGACTTCTCACATAGATGTTATTAGCTATCGGGCCAAAATAAATAAATAAAGCAACGTTAATAAGTTCCAAAGTACATACATACATACATCTCGCCTTTATCTCCAAATAGGGTAAACAAATCATTTCAAACGGTAATTAAGATAAAACCTTGAATGTTTCACAAAATGATAATAAATCGTTTGTAACCTATCGCCTAAAGTCTACTTTAACTTATTTTACTAAGTCTTTTATGAAATCTACGGAATTAAAGGCAAGTACTTTTTCTAAGCGAGACGCCACACACAGTGTTCCGAAGTACTATAATATAATAATTTAAGAACACTAAACTTGTTTCCACCAATTGACAGTTTTTGAAATTAAAAACCTCTATTTGCCCACGAATTAATTTAGCTCATGAAAAGCAAAGCATAATTCAAAAGCTTATAAGTAAAAATTTAAAATAAATATTTATCAAATTAAAAAGTCTTATCCACACTAGTGCCGTCGTGCGGCTTCGCTCGAAGTGCGGCCAACTTGCACAGCGTGAGAACATTTCGATACAGCCCTGCGCTAATATTTAAGCTTTTACATACATCAGGACATACAACTACATACAAAATGGACTGTCGATGTAATATTCATAAATATTATTTTGTATAATCACTTAAACAAATTCAAAAACGGGTATGTCGTGTGGTGTTGGGTTTAAAATAACACTTTTCTATGTCTTCTGAGGATGTCACTAGCACAAGAGGCGACAGGCTTGAAATCTGTTACTATTGTACCTTGCCATCTAATACGTTGCCTGTGAAGCTGGCAATAAAAATATACTCTTCGCAGTTTTTTGTTTTTATTTTAATCCATCAGGGTTGAATGGTTCATTCAAGAATAAGATCCCTGGTACCCGAAACGCAATATTAACCCCACTACTTTTATTGTTTACCTGTAAGGAAATGGAAATCATCTAGATCACACGTGCAATTTTGATCAACTCGTAGTAAATAAAGGGCAGTGCATCATAATTATATTATGTGCCCCACTTACGTGTCGTTGCTACATCAACATGCAGCACTTGTGATACATGCACAGGTAATGCGTTAAAACTTACAAAATACACTAGAAGTAGCTGATTCCTGACCTACCATAGAAATTATTCACTATAAGTGGATTACACCTCTAGACAAAGGAAATCACTATAACGTTTATCGTGATAATGTAATAATACTTACGGCGGATGTCAGTTGCCTTGACAGGCACAGAAGAAATAGCCACTATATTACTATAAAATCATACTTTCTAAATTTTGAATAGCCTCCTAAATTTATCAAGCAAACATCAGCAGTTAAAGCCTAAGATTATGCCTTTAAATATCCAAAACGGTCTTAAGCTCGCACAAAAATTATAGACAAAAAAGCATCGAAGCACCCCTTTTGTGTACTGAGATGCGACTAATACCAAAAAGGGAATCAAAGAGATTTGCGTCGATCCTTTAAGAATTGAATTAAAATCAATCGCTCGAGTTTTTCAGTGCCTTCGTCTCATCAAAAGAACGTGTAATCAATTTTAGAAATACCTTTTCCTGAAATAAATCTGTACAGACGGTGAAGATAAATTTTCGTCCACACCGCAACGACTTAACTCCCAAGTGTGAACAAGCCGATTGCGACTCTTATTACTCGAATTAGGGATGGAAATTGGTTGTGTAACGCTGTTGATATACGTCAAAGATTGCTTTGAAGCAAAATATGATAGCACTGTGTGAAAATATCGAACATAACTTTATTACAGACGGCTGCTAAAGCGATTTCGACTCTGTTCCCTGTTTATACTGTGGCTTTTCGTTTGTCTAAATCGGACTTACATCGTTTCGTTTGTGTGTTGTTGTCATCAATACAGTATCGTTGTATATTATCGTTATGAGGGAGCATTAAGAGCGAATCGTTCATGGGAAAAATTGCTTAATAAATGTAGAAGAACGTTTGGAGGGAAGGTATGCATGTTGCGATTTTTTATTAGACACATATACATACAATACAGTCACGCCTGTATTCCCAAATAGGGCAGGCAGAACACACAAAGCATATAGACGAAGTTCATGCTTGTCAAACACTTTTAACAATAGTTTTAGGTACTAAATTAGACAAAAGAGGTAAAGTATTGACAGTTTGCCTATCGCTCAAAATGTAACTTGAGGTAATTTCCTCGCCTCGTAGGGTCAGCGTCAAAAGTAAGTGATAATTTTAGTATAGAATTTGACGCAACTCAGTACTAAAAATGTCAGTTACTTTTGACGCTGACTGTACGACATCCACGGAAGAAATGGTGAGGTGTTATACTAATCTCGATCCCGAGACCACACAGGTTATATTCTTAAAAACCAGAAAAAATATTGGGAATAGGTATTATTATGTTATTGTTACAATGTTGGTATGGAGAGGATGGATCATTGAAGATTACCTAAATGCTTAATAGCTTGAGGGTTGCGTTTAGAGGGGAAGGCCTAGTTCTTAAAAACTGAAAAGCATGTACATAAGTATAAATAGACTAATGAATGTGAATGAATCAAAAGGGGTATCTGAGGATCTTAGCAAGCGAAACAAAGTGGTATCTGTCTACTGTGGGAAAGATACGTGACTATATGTACAGTAGCGTGCATGATTCAGTGCATAGATATTTTTGACGCTGAACGTAGAACGTATTTCCTAGTTACAAAAATACCAAATGTGACTCAAATTCAATGTTCTACCTATTTTCGTTCTTATCGTATCACAACGAGGCCTTATTAGGTAAAATAATGTTTCAATTGTCGCAAGTTCCGGTAGCATGATTGATAACACGAAATCTAACTACCCGGCTATTGTTATAGTAAGTTATTTATTACCATAAAAGACATAAAAACAACCTATGGCCCTTACACTAGACATAAGGTCTGTATCCAATCTAACAACTTCGTACGTGACCCTTCCTGGGTACGAGAGGGAGCGGGGGCGAGGTACAGTCACGAACAGGAATTGTTGAGCCACTTGCCACTGTTTGCAATTTAGACGTGTTATCAATGACCGATGTGACTGACTAGATGTCAGCTATTGGATTGGTATTACACGACCAAGTTACAAACATAGGTAAGTTCAACAATCCCGGTTCGCGATGGTACTTCATACCTTAGCCACAAACAGATATTGACAGAAGACAATCTCCATAGAAAGTGCGCATGAGCAACGCTCACAGAAACGACATCTCGGAACAGTTGGAACCAATCCGAGCGCTTGCCATCCGCTTAAGATGCACGTTTGTGAAAGATTCTGGAACCTTTTCAAGAGTAACCGGAACTGTGAAATTATAACAAATATCTTAAATGACCAAATCGCGGACGTTTTAGAAACAGGTCAGGTCAAGAGCATCCGAAACCGACGAGCATGTTATGAGGAGTATGAATGTGGATGAAGCAAAAGAGGTATGTGAGGATCGTAGCGAGTGGAACAAAGTAGTCTCTGCCTACCCCTGTGGGAAAGAGGCGTGAGGTTATGTATGTATGTAATGTATCTTAAATTAAATGCTTGGAAATCGATTTCCCTAAGCTAAGTACATGTACTTAAGCAACAGTCACACCAATAACTGTTATGATACTAGTTCAAATCAGTTGATACAGTTTTTCTCGGAAAAAAGCGATTGTTTTGAGTATTTTGTAATCTTATCGGTGACAGCATCAAACAGACAAGACTCTTAAAAGCTATCTTGGCATGTAGTGTGCCGTTTCTATGTTTATTATTATTAGTGTTATATTTTAGCGCCAAGAAAACTGTGAGTTTTCGATGTTGAATGTATGATAATTTTACAACTACTTAGATATTTTCCTTTACTTCTTTCAGGGTTACGTTAAACATAAACTGTTGCTAAAGTATTGGTTTTTCTCTAAAAAAAAATCTGCTAAGACAATTACACTAAACTACATTTAAAAAACAGGCTTGAACTTTTCACCCAAAAATAAATTTCTGCTTTTAACTGCAAATCAGATGATACTGATGCAGTTTTAGAAAAAAATAAAAATACCATTTACTGTACAAACGTCAAGAAATTTAATCATTTCATCTCTAAAGCGAATATATTTGCTGATAGATATTATTAATGTACACACAAACCAATGAATTCCCGACCCACCATAGAACCTATTGACAGTTGACATCATAGTGACATTGCATTGCTCTGTAACGCAAAACTTTATCAAGTTTATTTTGACAACATAGAATTCTACGTCATCTAAAATCAATGGGTTTGACCGTACCGATTCGCACCAAACAACTGTTTTCACTATCCCAAATGTCACGGATGATCACCAACACTTATGCGATTAAGGCGAGGTTCTACTAGATTTGTACCCCGCGCCCCTCTCGCGCAAAAGAAGGCGAAGGCGGGGTAGCGGGCGACGCGGCAGGTTGTCAATACGTTGGGCACGCGGTCAAGTTTTAGAATAAATATGAATTGAAAAAATAAACAACATCGATTGAAAACTTTAATTTAGCAGATTATCTGTAGTACTTAAAGACAAATATTTCCACATAAAAATTATGTAGAAATTAAAAAGAATAAAAACCAAATAATGGGTTTTAGTTTTCATTTTTGCCTGTGTTCGAGAATTTATATGATCGAGGAAAGTACATCCTATCGTGTAACCAATTAGCACGTTCCTTAGGCAATATCTTTACGTATAACATATATTTTTTTCAAGACTGTCATTTAGCAGGAAGTATGTAAAACATTAGATCTTGCAACCTTCAATTCCGTCACCCTTGGAATACCTCGCCTTAAATTGTCTAGCTAATTCAGTCTCAAGTCGTCCCGTGAAGAGCTCCCTTTATCGAGAAGACGTATCGCTCTTTGCCAAAGCCTCCGCCGAGATAGATATAATGATGGCTATTCATTTATTATTAATGTCTATCTTCGGGGCCCCAATCAATATGATGAACTGTTTGGAGATAAAGGTATTATGTTTGGGTCTTGTTTATTGTGAAGTGAACCGACGGCGAAATCAGCAATAGGAGAAATTGGCGCTGATAAAATAAAGTGTGTCAGTAGTTTAGTTCTTAGTAGTTTTTATGTTGCTTTTAAATTAGATAGCATTACAATTGAATTGGATATATCTGTATATTTAAATATCTGTATATTTTAAAAATTAAAAAGACTTTCGTCGTAACACGTAGTAGGTCCTAAATCATCTAATTGTTGATTTTTCTTTCGTGCTAATACTATTGTAACTTCTATAAAGTAAATAATGCAAATTTTGACAACTATAAAACCTAGCACCTCCCCCTTTCTTCCCGTGGGTCTCGTAAGAGTGTTAGTATATTGTGGGCGATGGGCTAGCAACCTGTCACTACAATATCACGTTTAACCATCTGATTACCCTGAAATTGCTAAACGTGGCGCTGGATTTACGAATTCATGTGATCTTCCTACCCTTCTTGGGAATACGGGCGTGAGAATGTGTGTGTGTGTGTATAGAACCAGGTTTTTTTATGTTTACTCACTACTTTCTGAGTTTTGTAGCTACTTAGTTGGTTTTCGTTGTTAAACCAACACAATCGTCGCATCTACGAATATTGATTGCCGCAGTTACTTTATTATTAAAAGACACATGCATAGTTAGGTTTAGTTAGATGGTTGAAACAATAAAAAGGTAATACAGATCTAGTGTATACGTTATCATTATCAATACAAGTGATAGCAGAGGCCTTAAGATTTGATCTGCCGAGAATATTATTGAAATGTGAATGACTTCCATTTTGGACAGAATGAAAAAAACTGTGTCACGGTATAGGTTGTGCGTATTTATTTCAGATTATATTATTGACATAAAATATCTAAGCATGTTGTCATTTAAAATTGTGGTGAGCTGTTTTATGTTGTTTGGGAAATTCCTCCGTGTTTGACCACTTTACTCAAACGGTTTTTTTTTGTTATTTTATTTAACATTTCAGAACATTTTAGTAGCAATTATTAGTGGTTTGGTTAGTTTGAAGTATGGTATTGTTGTTATGAGTCGAAGTTAGTGAACGGTAATACTAGTGAGAAAAGACTTGTTGTCAACAAAATTATTTGAAGTGATACGTGCAGAAATTAATGATTTTTTCTCTTGTTTCAGATCTGAAAATGCCTGCCACCAAGGAAGTAAACTCCAAGTACTCTTCGCACCAACCTTTTTCGAGTAGTAAGTGTCAATTTTACAGTAAAAAAAATGATAGTGAATAATGAAATAGGGTGTTCTAAAAAAACTTGATGGTTATTTCAGATTTCATAGTAAGTACTTAATAAAAATCAAAAAGAGGAAGTCTTTTGCTAATTTCTAACATTACTTTTAAAAAGCAAGATGCGTAATAAACTGTTTCCTAAAAAAAACATAAAAGGCATTGCTTTACCCAACTCTTTATACGATAAACGGAGTGTAGTGATCTGGAATAAAATAAATTTTATGGGCGTGTTGTAGCTAAACCTTTCTCTTCGATTCTAAGAAAATGAAACTTACTTTGAATATGAAATGAAGTAATAATTACAACTTTTTTGAGTTTCTATTCTGTACTATCGAACCAACTGATTCCCGACCACGCAACCTATTAAAAATAAATGCCACAGTGACATTAAAATTTCACTACTCGACACAGCAAATCTCCATTTAGTTCATTGCGATAACATTCTAAAATGGATCAGAAATCACTTTCTACGATTGTTTTGTGACCGATTATATCCTTGCCCTATGACAGGACTATTCTTAGGAAGCCCAATATCAATTCTATCAATGAAAATAACACAAAACTTTCTCTTTTTCAGACGGCATGAGCCTCTCAGCAAAAGTCTACCACCAGGCCACAAACCTGCTGCCGCTGACGCCACCTCACTCACCAACGGGAGTAGCCTCGTCCTTCAACGGCAAATCATCTTCATCATGGAGCCGGCAGAACAGCTACAACCACGGCAAGCAGTCATGATGTACAGGATCTCAAACCCTGGAGCAACAGACGTTCACCAACTTGTCGGAGAGGGTCTATCGAAGATTTCTGGACTTTAGAAGACCTGGTCTTTTCTTCCCTTTGCTTCCATTGGATACATGACAAATTCTTCAAAAGACCGGAGTCTTTTGACTTAAGTATCTTAAAATGTCTCCATCTTTGTCAGTGGTGGAAGTATCCAATGTTTCATAAGAAACTTGTCAAGAATCCGCTGGGATCCTTCCATTTTAAAGTCTATGATGATTCTATTGAAATTCTGGTACAAAACAAATCATAAAACAAAGAAATATCGCTGTTCTTTTCTTTCAAGTTTGCGTTATTTGAAACGTAAAAGGTACAGTTCTGTTTGAATTTTTTGAGGTTGTGTTCTATCCGAATTTATAAGTAGAAATATAGTGGAGTTGCTTTGTAAACGGTACTTAATAGCAACTGTATTGTATTTAGCTGGTAATTGTTACGAATGACCGCTCATGAGCTGTTTATACAATTTTCTTGCCTTTTCCCGTTTGCGTTTCATCCTACTCCATTCTGTTTCTTTCAAGATCCCGCTTTAGCTTTGTTACCATTTTAGATTATTTTTAATATTTTTGTAAATAAAATAATTTAATAAAATAAAATAGAACAAAGGGCAGACGAGTGGTAAAGAAAGGCGCGGCCTTTGTCAGTTTTATTGACAAATAATTGTAAGTCATATTTGACAGTATATTAATTATGTGTTAATGTGTCTGTATGTACTGTATTGCGTATAAGTTTATTAAATGCGAATAAATTAGTATTATTTTACTCTGTGTTTTATTTTGTCACTGTATGTTTCTGTGTTGTCAATTTTTCGTTTATGCTTGAACAAAAATACCTAAGAGTTTTATAGATTACGAATAAGTTTCGCATCTATTTTTTTCGGAATATTTCTGTTAGTTAAATAATACTATGTTTTTTTAAGGTACCAACCTTATTTTACCAATTATGTAGGTAGGTACATAATATAAGTACATAATAACTAACGGCAAATTTCAAATTCGATTTCGAACATTCATTTTGAGAAACTCAGGGGTGCGAGCCTGGGATTCGAACCCACGACCCTCTCTTCGAGAGGCGACAGGGCAAACCGCTAAGCTACCACATTTTTTTTATTGTAATTCTTTATTTTAAATTACATTCATAATTTCCAATTTCATTTTATTCATACACATTTACATCAGCCGGTAGTAGAAATACCAAGAACAATAAATATCACCTGATTTAAATTATCATTTTATCTGACATTTATGATAAAACATAGTATATCCATTCCAATGTATACAATTTATTTGATAGATACAAGTAGTAAAATGACTTACCATTTCAATCGTTTTCTCCGAATTTTACTTCAGTTACCCGATATGTCACAATAATATTTTTATCTAGAATAAAATGTTACAACATTTACAAAATGTTATTATAGGTTTATGACACATAGTTACTGTAGAGTAGGTTTTATACAAAATCATATTTAGAATTTGTTGAAAAAGAAGATATGAGATGTCACTCAGAAAACTAGAATAGAATGTCAGTACGTGTGAAAACTATAATAAATCTGATTTTTTTTTAAATTGGCTTTTATTTAGTAAATCAACTACAGGCTACACCCCAGTAGCCTTATATTATAGTACCTACTTATTTAGGTCACTGTTACACTCGACTGTTGTGTGTTCTATTTCCGCGGTCGTAGATTTTTTCACTCAGTAAAGCAATATACAAAAGTACAAAATTCTTTTTTTTTTTCAATGAATATAATTAACTTAATGTTTGAAACATTTACTATGTCTAACTTTGGATCAATTGTTATCGTGTTGGAGCTATAAAAATAACAAAATAATGATTGTTAAGTAGGTACCTATTTAATATTTCAAGCTATGAGGTGAATACTTAAATAGGTAAATTACCTAGTACCTAATGTAAAATTACTAGGGGACACAGTAAATTGCAAATTTAGTTAAGGATAATGATTTAAGGTATCCGTTTTATTTCACTATAAATTCAGTAGCACCAATAAATTACCCTGTCATCAAACAAAATACAGCAAAACTAAAATAGTAACATTTAGTACCTATCGATTAGCATTCTAGTAAGCAAGTACGAGCATATCCCGTGTGGTGCCGGGTTAGAATAGCACCTCCCCTTTCTTCCCGTGGGTGTCGTAAGAGTCGACTCTGGGAAAGGGTTAGTGTATTGTGGGCGATGGGCTAGCAACCTGTCACCGCAATATCACGTTTAATCATCTGGTTACCCTGAATTTGCTAGACGTGGCACTGGATTTTTCAATTCATGTGGTCTGCCTACCCCTCATGGGAATACAGGCGTGAGTATATGTATGTATGTATGTAAGTACGAGCATAATCAAATTATATGTTGCCGTACAGCGCCATCTCTGTCGGTAAGTCTGCATCAATAACCAAGATCAATAACAATCTTGCGCCAAACTGTGCTTGTAAGTTCCAATACAGGCTACCAGATGTCGCTACGTAAACCCGTACCAATATATAAATGTGAAAGTGTGTTTGTTTGTTTGTCCGTCTTTCACGGCTAAACGGAGCGATGGATGGACGTGATTTTTTAGGTAGAGATAGTTTAGGGCACGGAGAGTGACATAGGCTACTTTTTATCCCGGAAAAATTGATGTTCCCGAGGGAAAACAACAATATAGTTTGCTTGAAAGATCGATATCGATCGATATCAATCGATAACCGATCGATAGATGATAGATCGATGGCGCCGTGTGTCGTTTGAAACAAGAAGTTTTCTTATAGTTGTGCTTTATACCGCAATATAACCGAGTTCCACGCGGGCGGAGCCGCGGGCGGAAAGCTAGTCTAAGAATAAGACTCTGAAAACAAAGAAAAAGTTGGGATTAATAACATAAAAACTCTTCTTCCTTTACAAAAGGCTTGGTGTAATAAAAGTAGTTATTTTTTAACATTCCACTAATGCACGGGACGATGTTTCGATCATTTGTTTCTGCGCCATCTATCGTGATCTTGCAGAAACAGTTCGAAACCAATCAATGATCTCAGTGCGTTAATATCCAAGTGTTGTTCATCTTGTAAAAGTTGTAGACTTAAATCATAGATGGCGCTTTTAGTTAGTTTATTTTTAAACTATTTAGTAATTTGTGGTATAATTGGTATTATTGCCTCATTTAATTACTTTGCTGCTATTTTTAGAGAGGTGAGAGAAGTACAATAGTGCCAGGTTGCTATCATGTCACCTACTTAGACCACACCTTGATTTATGGCCTCCGCGGAAGAAACGGAGCTTTGTAATTCAGCCGACATCACACAGCTGAACTACTCACTCACATTACATCACTTTAATTATCATACATACATACATACATATTCTCACGCCTGTATTCCTAGAAGGAGTAGGCAGAGCACATGAATCCTGAAATCCAGTGCCACGTTTAGCAAATTCCGGGTAACCAGATGGTCAAACGTGATACTGTAAGAGTCGATTCTGGGAAAGGGTTGGTTTAATTATCATCTCCTTCAAAAATCGATTCAAAACCTAGATATGAGTAAGTACGTCAAAGAATGAATACAATAATATTGTACACTTATTTTTCAACATCACCAGACAAGTATCAAAAACAAAGTATAAAATATAGTTATCTTTCCTTATCGGTGCTTCGGCCTCGATATATTTCACCCCACCAACCGGAGATATGAAAATTTTAATTTAAAACACCTTAAAACTTATAGATTTATGGCGTCCGCGACTTTTAATTACTGAGTCGAGATTGCCGAAGTTTCCTTGTAAATATCGGCTGTATTCCGGTAATGGTTGCTCTTCTGATATTTTCTAACAGCCCCAAAGAGCGATGTTTTTAATACGTCCCACTGTTGGGCACTGGCATATTATTTTTCAGTATAGGAGGATTGGGAGGGTTAAGGGATGGCATAAAGGAGTTGTCATGTGGTGTCGGGTTTAGAATAATACCTATCCATTTCATCCGTGGAAGCGACTAACGAAGGTATACTTTAGGCGGCTGGCTAACATCCTGTCACTATTGCACTTTACTTAAAACCTAAACCAAAATTGGCTGCCAAACGTAACATTGTCTTGGTCTTAACTATGTAACGTTTCGTATGATCTGCCTACTCAGTTTAGGGAATAAAAGCGTGATATTCTATGTATGTACCATCGAACCAATTGATTACTGACCCAACATAGAACCTATTCACAGTGAACGTCATAGTGACATTGCATTGCTTGACAAAGGAAATGTTTATGACGTTTATTGTGACAACGTTCTGCGGTGGGTCAGGAATCAATTGGTTCGATGGTACCTACCTAATCGCAATGAGGATGATTTAAAAATTGTAAATAAACACGGTCCCTTTCACAAAAAATCTAAGCTGATTTCACTCAGTAGGCAACTAGCCAATTGCCTATAAAAGCAATGGGTCAATCATAATTCTCGTCAATATAAATTGATCACAATTAAAAGTTTAACGTGAGAAAATATGCGCCGCTCTTTATGGTATTGGCTCAATCAATATTGAGGTTAAACCAATTCGTTCAATTCTCGGCGAGGTGCACATCGCTATTTTATTAAGTGCATTCCCGTTGCTGCAATTTGTCATTTAACCATTTTAATAGAGAAAAAGTAATAATTTCATCATAATCAAACGTACCTAAGGTCTTATAATCAGATGAATTCAAAAAGGCGCTTCGGAAAGACCCCAATGACAAGAACAATGCGCCGCAAGAAAACTTTACAGATTTTTTTTTAACACATACACATTTTTAACATATACGCGCCTATGTTCCCAAACGAGGTAGGTAGAGCACAACGAAACGTAATATAGACAAAACTGTGATTATGATTTTTCACGCTTCACAGTCACTTCTAGCATAATTTTAGGTTTCAAAACAGATGGAAGAGGTAACAGGTTGCTAGCCTGTCGCTTATAGCATACCCAAACCTATTTCCTTAGTCACCTCTTACGATATCTACGGAGGAAATGGAGATGTGCCATTCTATCCCGACTATAGGGTATTGTGTTTTTCAACTATTTACATAAAAGTTTTTTATAAGTAATAAGTAGTACCTAGGTACACCTTTTTTGTAGGTAGGTATAATTATGTCTAAAATCATGAAAAATTTCAGAAAAAAATACGCGTACCAAACTATACAATTACCCATCCTTATGGCAATAATAAACAGCGAATGCTATTATTTTTTAATAAAATGAAGAACTGAAAAAAAAACTAGCCAATCGGCACCCTTCCTAACGAGAACAACCCACAGCCATCGCGTGACCGATGCATTTTCTAATATTAGACCTCTCGCCATTGGTCGGTATTGATCTAAAAATAGCGGTGACTCGCTCTTAATGGATCGATTGACGGTGATCAATGATAGTGATTGGATGAAGTCACGCTTGAGTTTGGAATGGCGACCGGTGATTGGAAAACTACGGTCCAGGTTTGTTTTTAAATGGTTGGTATGATAATGTCCCATGTGGTGTGGTATTTGGATTGACAGCTCGCGATTTCTTCCGTGGATGCCGTGGGATTCGATTAAGGAAATCAAGTTTGCAATCTGTCACTATTACGCCTCTTTCATTTATGTTTAAACCTAAAATTATCTTAGAAAGTGCCTTTAACTTTATTATGTAACTAGCTGTGTCCGCGATTCCGTTCGCGTGGAATATTGACTTTGGGTAATTTTCCCCGTTTTTTCCACATTTTGCAGTATTTCTTCGCTCCTATTGGTCGCAGTGGGATGTTATATAGCCTAAAGCCTTCCTCGGTAAATGGTCTATCCAACACAAAAAGAATTTTTCAATTCGAACCAGTAGTTCCTGAGATTAGCGCGTTCAAACAAACAAACAAACAAACAAACAAACAAACTCTTCAGCTTTATTATATTATAGTATAGATAACAACTTCATTATGTATTACTTCATACGAAATAAACATTTTAAAATGACGCTTCGAAACCTCGCATGTACAATTATTCTACTATTAGCTACCCGTTGCCAATCAGCCTAGACTTAAATTTTATAAGGATTCTTTAGACTTGAATCCTAAAAATGACAAAAATACATTTTCATAGTTTTCAATGTAAGTAGCCGCCGTATCCGTGGATGTAAAAAGATATGCAACGGAACATTCCCGTTATGTATAATAATCCAGATAATTATTTAGCCTCCTGAAGGCAGTGATAGATATCTAGTGTCCGACCGAAGCTTCGGCTTCGGCTTCGGCTTCGGCCACCTTCGGCCAAAAAATCCACCTTCGGCCAAACCTTCGGCTTCGGCCAAAATTTGGCCGAAGCTTTGGCCGAAGCCGAAGGTTTGCAAATTGTGATTTGTAATTGAACGAACGATGCCAGAGCGAGACGGATAGTGCGCAGCGCTTAGCAGAACAGCGTTTCGCCGACCCGATCGCATTGCTTGCAGTTAATCTTATAAATAACTCATAACACATAACATAACAACATAAACACACTTGATTTCGAAGCGAAAACTGCGGAAAATATACTGCTGTTTTTTTTACTATTAGCAAATTCTCTCATTTCTTTGGGTCAACACACCTTCGGCTTCGGCTTCGGCTTCGGCCGAAGGTTTTCATGAAAGCCGATTAATCGGCTTCGGCTTTGGCTTCGGCCAAAATTGTACCTTCGGTCGGACACTATAGATATCCCATTGCATGTAGGTAGGTACTCGCAAAACCGCCGTCAGAGCGGAATGGCGGAGAGTGTAAACGTATCACTCAGGACACAATCATTATGACCAAGACCACTCTGTCAAGAGTGCAGAACAAAAATATCTAGTCTCCTAGAACGCGAAAAGCCCATCACAAATCGTCCAAGACTTCCCTAGATTCTCTCCCAAAAATGACCCAAAATCTCACGATCCATTTTGTCACCGTTCTCACACCAATAATAACCGGGCAGCCAATATGGCGTGGCTCAATTGTTTTGGATTATAATTCGATTGCCCACAATAAGTCGGGCGACGAAGTGTCGTGGTGCTAGGATAATTGCCAAGACTTTTTAGCTGTTTATTTTGTCAGTTTTAGTTACATACTATTAACCAGTTCTTCAGGTGTCACGAACGCATTGTGTTATAGGCTAATTTTATGAAAAAGGTTTTTTTAGGGCGCTTTCAACAGAAATTGAAAAAAAAAAATAACCAAAATTGTTCATACAAATTTTATCATTCCTACGAGGCAATGCGGCGACTTGAGAGTTTTTTTTTTTTATCATTATTAACTTTATTTTAATATTTTAATTTTAGATCTAGTTAGTTTTATTTCGTATTAGGTTTCTAAGTTTTATAAGTATTTATAGGTTTTAAGTATTTATACTTGTGTTGTTTTCAAATAAATTCCGTGACCGCTATACGAAGTAAAGGTACATAAAAAATAACGGAATGGAATCTTTTTAGGACATTTAACTCAATATACTTAGGTATAAAAAATATTGCCTGTCGATATTATTTTTGGCACTTAGGCGGTGTTGATACGAGTATATCTGTTACTGACTGTTACCTTATCTAAAACGAGTGATACTTAAGTATGTAGATACAGTAAACAAAATGAAGATAGTACCTATATAAACTTTCTTTATCTCTTTAATTTATTTTAGCAATTAGTTTTAGTATGTAACATTAAAACATCATAGTTAAAAAAAAAGAAAAAAATGCAAAAACGTATGCCCCGGGTGAGGATCGAACTCACGACCTTAAGATTATGAGACTTACGCGCTGCCTACTGCGCCACCGAGGCTATGGGGAAACGGGCGAAACATGTGTACATATTACTCAGCAAGTTCTTTCCTGCTTACATACTATTTTTTTTAAAGTTTAATCAAATCAAACCGGCTTATAGAATAATAATTAATAACTGTTTTATTTTTATTTTTTACAATTATTAGAAGTTAGAAGAATGTATGTAGGTTAGGTAGTACTGACTATTTCAATTAAATAATTTGTTTGCTAAGTGTAGACTAAAATTGATTACAGTCATAATTATTTATCCGAAAATCATCATCATCATCATCATCATTAAGAACTATTTTTTATTTTATTTTTTAAACAAAATGTTTTAAACACTGTATGACAATAAGTATCATCATCATCATCATCATCGTCATCACCAAGTTTTTTATTTTTATTTTTATTATTTTTAATTCAGTACCTGTGTTGTGTTCATAATCAGTACTAAATACTTTTAAGTAGGTAACCAACCAACCCATCTAGAACTAAAGTTTCTTTAGCTACTAGGTTTCTTTAAATACCTACCTAACTCTGTGAACGTAATTTTTACATCTAGCTATAAGTACATATTCTCACGCCTGTATTCCCAGGAAGGGTAGGCAGAGCACATGAATTCAAAAATCCAGTGCCACGTTTAGCAAATTCAGGGTAACCAGATGGTCAAACGTGATATAAGTATTATTTTACTGTATTCCATTAATCGCATGAATTTAATTAATTAACTATAAAAACAAGATAAAAACCTCAGAACATTTTTTTATTAAATAAACATTAACACAAATGCTGGCCATAAAGAAAACATCAGCCAGCAAACCGTAAAAAATTAAAACAAAAAGCGTTCGAATTTCAAAAAGCAACAGTCGCGCTGGCAACGTGGCCGCGACCGCAACTATTGGCGCGCGTGCAATTGACAGGGCCGCTCAATTTATGGGCCGCACTGTCTACCGGCCGGCGGCAAGGCACTAGAGAGGCTGGATGTGACGATGTAGTGCGAAACTGGGTGGGTTTTTGTGGAACTTTAGAATATAATTCGATGTTATTTATTGAACACTAAACAAATAATATAATTTGGTTCACAAATTTAAAGACGTGAAGACTGATAGACGACAACAGTAGGCAACCTTCAAGAAAGATAAGTATATATAGATTTAGATAAAATTAATATTGATTACATATTTATGAAAGGGGAGATGATTATATCTGGAGAGATGATCTTAGAAATAAAGAAAATATAATGCTGCAGCGAAGACTTTTACCACAAAAAAGGCTTTGTTTAACAGTTATCCCGACAGTCGAACTGGTAACTAAACCTCATGGACTATACTATACTATAGACCACATATATGCATCTAGATCTACATCTACATCTACATGCAGTTGACAAATCTCACTACAAAATTACTATTAAAAAATAAATATTGAACGTATTTTTACATTAACACATCCAGTTTCTCTACACACACACAAAAGCCACTGTTTAATTAATTCTCGCATTGGGATAGTGTGAATTTTGACTGCAACTGAAGTCAACGGTTATTTGTTTTGTCGTTTTAATTAACGCCCGCGACCCGAACGTTGAACACCCCTGCTGTTAGATTTTTCATTGCACTATTTGCACGATGCAAGTGTTTAGATTTAGACTTTAGATGTCCGAGTTTACATTTTGTGACGTGTGTTATTTTGATTATGCTTACTATTACTTTTGTGTAGATTACTTACTTACCTGCCTAGTTTTGTCGATTTGTCCAAAAATTGCAATACTTAATAACTTTTCATATAAACTATGTCATCACACCATCCTTTAAACCTTAAATTAATGAGAAAATATGCATTTATTGCATTTGACCGAAGGTATGTAATTTTAATCCTAAGTTTTGACATTGACATAATGTTAACGGGCCTTTTAGGTTGAGAACTGCTGATTGGTCGTTTAAATATAGAACGAAAATAAAACACGATTTTTAATAAACTCAAATTACTGGCCAGTACCTACCTAAGCACTAAAAGGTTATATTGGTAATTTGAATATCGAACATAACACAAACACATCTTTTAAAAAGTAAATCTTCTTTGTGGCCAGCACGAACACCGACTGTGTTTGAAAGGGAAATAATTTTCCACAGAGAATTTCCATCGAGGAGCAAATTGAAAAAAGATATCCGCTTTTTTAATCAAATAAAAAAAAACTTCAAACTGATACAAAACAAACTCCCCGTTTTTATTCAATTAAACGCAGATAAAGTAATTAACGCATAAATCAACCCTCCATAGATCGCAGAAAAAAGTCTATCTTCATTAAAAAGACGGACAGGCGCGAGAAAAAATTGGTCTGAGGGTTCCTTAAAATAATTACTGCAATACAAAAAAAACTTAACCCAAGCAAAGATAAAAAAGTGAAATGAAGGTATTTAAAATGTTTGTCAGTCAGTAGTATAACAGGAAAAATATCTAAATATATCTTCTTTAAACGTTTTTACTTTGGGAACAATACGGTATACATTGAAATAAATAACAAATGAATGGTACTGCCACTAATCTAACCGAGATAGCTTGATAAGTAATTTTTTTTTGCAAGGTAACACGCGTGTGATAGACTACCTCTTAGTAAAATTAAAACGGATACTCACGCCTTTATATCGAGATTAGCTCGACATGTTTCGGGCTACTACGTGACCCATCATAGGGAGCACGCACCGCGCCAAATCTCAAAACTAGTTAACGACTACAAAAGCTAATCTAGGTATAAAGACGTGATTATCCGTTTGATTTCAGTATGTCACGGTAGTTTTAAGTTTAAGATAGATAAGATAACCCGTCCTTTTCTATCGTCTCTAGTTAGACAGCGACAGGTATATCTCGCGCCCTATACAACGCACTTAGGCTAAGCTTAGTTCTAATCAAACCTTACCTTCTGGTCAAAATACGTAGAATACATACAAATGGCGTAAGTATTTTTTTCTGACACGTATCCGATTATTATAACAGAAACGTCACAATGACAATGCACGGCTCGACAAAAGAAATCTTAATTACGTTTCTTGTATCTGTTTAGTGCCATTTTCCCGTGGATCTCGTAACAGGGAACTAAGGAAATAGGTCAATGAACATTTTAGGCGACCGGTGATCTCTCACTTGTACCTAAAACCTGAAAAAATATTCTAGAAGTGTCTACGAATAGTGAAATATGATTTAGATCTTGTAGCGTTTCGAATGCTCTGTTTACTCCATTTAGATTCTATATTTTAGAAGTACAGGCGTAATAATGTATCGTGTGTATGTTTATTATGACAAAGTTCTACAATGTATCAGTGATCAACTGGTTCACAAGTCTCAGATTATTTTATTTTAAGCTGAGGGGGCGATGACCCACAGGCAACTTAGTGTCGCCTCACGAGGGGTGCCAAAATATTTCTAAACGCGGACCCCCAAAAAACGAATAAATCAAGCAGGAGATAAACCGAAGAAAATAATTAGTTCCAGGATAAGATCGCTCGGCTAATTAAAAATAAATATCAAATGAAGCAATCAACATGGGCATTCGATTTACGAGGAAAAATTTAAAAGCTGACGGCTGACGTAGGTGGCTCATAGAAATAGTTTACGGAATGCTTACACTCCCTCAGATTTGTACTTAGAACTGGGTAGTTAACTTAAAAAAAACAGTTTAGTCCGTCACTTAGATTACCAAGAAACATTAAAAACATATTTTTATTTTATTTGACAAACAAGAAATGTCGATGATACAGTGAATGATTGAAGTGATAAACGATGCACAAATAGGTAGTTCATATAATTTTAAACAAAAAAAACCGACTTCAAATTAGCAATATTTTGAAAGTATTCTGTTTACTGAATGTAAATTCTTGATTTCATCAACAAATTACCGAAAACGCCGTACACCTCCATATAAAATTTAACGAGTTCCCTCGATTTCTCCAAGATCCCATCATCAGATCCTGGTTTCGTGCCAATGGGACCAATTTCGAGTTATACCCTTTCGATTAAAAAAAAATTTGAAAATCGGTTCACGGGTCTCCGAGATATCGAGTAACATACACAAAAAAAAATAGGTCGAATTGAGAACCTCTTCCTTTTTTTGAAGTCGGTTAAAAATAGTCATAAAGTTTAGAATGTTCATATTAAAGTGAATTGGAATCACGCCTTCAATGTATTTACAAAATTAATACTTACATTCATACAATATGCCTGCATTCCCAAATGGGGTAGGCAGAACAGACAAATCGCTACAAAGTCAAAACCATTTCAAGCATATTGTTTAGGTTTAAAATTTGCAGGTATAACAGTGATAGGTTACTAGCCTGTCGCTTAAAATATATACTACTTTAACCCATTTCTTTAGTCGCTTCTTGGGCCAGCATTACACCTGTAAGTTTTACTTACTTAAGTAGGGACACAGCTATCTGCTGAAAAGAGAGATGACTATTGCTATCTCATGCTAACACATAGCTGTGTCCCTATATACGTAAGTAAAAGTTACAAGTGCAAGGCAGGCCTTACGACCAAGGAATGAATGAAAAGATAATATTCTCAACCCGACACCACACGTAATTAAATTATTGCATTTCATTGGCCAGCAAAACCCGAGTAAAAAAAACTTATTGGTATCGCCATTTTAATTTCATCCTTTGTTTTCAAGCCATAGTTTGTAATAGTGTTGTATGGCAGCCGGCATCCGCCTCCTCCCAGGGCATTAAGAAAACCGATTGCGTTTTTAAGACGGTCGCCATTTTGGAATCGATTTTTCATTAACACTAACGAAGTCGGGAGGGTGCTAAAACACCCTATTTGATAAATAAGTACATTGAAAAATGTATGCTGGCTTAGCGTTTAGACAACAAAAAAAGAATTCCGTAGTATTCCGTGTGGTGTCGGGCTTAGAATATCACCTATTCATTTCTTCCGTGGATGTCGTAAGAGGCGTCTAGGTACTTAGGTTAAGGTATATTTGAAATTACAAGCTGGCAACCCGTCGCTATTGTACCTGCCACCTTAAAAAAAAAATATGCTAAGAGTGGCCACAAAACGTGAAATAGTCATCGTTTTGTCTATGTAGCGTTTGGCGCGCTCTGTCTACTTCATCTGGGAATACAGGCGCGATTGTGTCATGTATGTAAAAAAGAGAATGAGACAGAAGTAATTCAAGTTATAGTGACAATACACAAATAGGTTGTCGGGAAAGACTCCAATAGAAATCAGATCTCTCTAGGGCTCAATTCGCACCAGAAGAGCGGCGAAGGGCGGCGAAGCGGAGCGCAGTTTCAGTGTCACGTCAATGTCATGTCAGTGTCAATGAATTTTAACTTTATTTTCATTGCAATAAGACTTATTATCGCATGAGAAACTCCAACGAGGCGCGCGGATGCCCGCGGATCCGCGGGAATTCCAGCGAACTCCATAAACGAAGCCGTGCGACTGCGCGAATAGTCGCGGGAATGCCCGAGGATGCTCGAGCAGTCGCGAGCGGCCGCTGGCAGTATCTCGCCCAGAGATCTTAGACTTCCCGCGCATTCCAGCGACTTCCCGCGCATTCCAGCGACTTCCCGCGCATTCCAGCGACTTCCCGCGCATTCCAGCGACTTCTCGAGCAGTCGCGGGAAACCTCGCGCCTTCTCTACCGAGCGGGTCGCTGCGCTTCGCCGCCCTTCGCCGCTCTTCTGGTGTGAATTGAGCATAGGAGTCTAGGCAGATATGCTTGGGTCTTGTCCACAGAGAGAAAGAAAGTTTCTTCTACCTAAAGTTTTATTTTACACGTTAACAGAAAGCCGTGGTAGCCCAGTGGTTTGACCTGTGACTTCTCATGCAGAGGGTCGTGTGTTCGAATCCGAGGCTTCGCACCCCAAATTTTTCGGAATTTATGTGGGTAGTTGTAATAATGTATTAACAAGTTATTTGGTGGAGGAAACCACCGTCGCCCGGGGATCGGAATCTAGCAAATAGTGACGAAGTAATTCAATGTTAGGTGTTAAGACAATCCGTATGTACAGTCGAGGAAATTGAATGTTTAGCAGGTTGACCGCCTTCATAATTTGTTCGCATTATAGGACAAACTTCACCATGAAGTTCAATATTGAGTATTTATGTCATGCAACTGCCTGGAAACAGTAATCAGGCCAATTTGAGAAGTATATCAACCTGCTAAACATCCAATTTCCCTGACCGTACCCGCGAATTATAGTCCAAGCCGTCTCATACTGAGAGGAGGTCTGTGTCTAATAGTGGGACGTAGGTATTTAGGCTGGATTCTTATTAATATATTTAAGTATAACTTTTAGGTTCCGAGTTAGACAAGATTTAAGGCCGGCGCTGACTACCGGCATGGCACGGCAGGTCATGGCAAAGGATTTGTTACTGATATAACTATTTTAAATCTTATTACTATGAGTTTAGAATTCATGTTACTTTATTTTGATACAAGAGAGGCCGCGGTATGCCACAGCATGCCGAAGCATTCCACGGGTTATTTTACAGGATGCTGCGGCATAACTTGCCGTGCCGTTCCGTGCCATGCCGGCAGTCAGCGCCGGCCCTTAGTGACAGTTTGATAGCATGTCGCCTAAAACACATAGGTAGTACCTAAGTACTTTCCTTGCCTGCCATTTTACGACATTCACGGAAGATCAGGAAGATGTGGAGGGGTGTAATTCTAAACACGACACCACTGCAGCAACTATATTATGCAAAAAATTACGACGTGGACTAATTGTGATGGTTTTGTCCATGTAGAGTTTCATCTGCTCTGCCTACCCAATTTGGAAATATCGGCGCAACGTAAGTATGTATGTATTAATAGTTCACGCCCACGAATCTTGTCGCAAACTTTGATTTGCCTATCAAAACATCAAAAAAAGTCGATCTATCCCATCTCAACATTCTCCTGCCCCAGATGGCTATATCAAGCGACGCCGTGTGTATTGCCTAGTCAAGCAGATATGAATCTTTAATTTTCCAAATTTATTAAACCGCTAAACGAAACCGACGTTCAAACAGCAATATTTTTAACGACGGAGGTTAGCCTGCGATGGGAAAAGTATCGATAGAAATTGCTATGTCGATAATCTTATATTCGTGTCAGGTGTTGCTTCGATATTAATTAACTGTCAAATACGTAATCATCATACCTGGTTTAACAGATACGCCGAGCATATGAAACGTTATCTAGACAAAACTATTCAAAACACTCTTGGTTAAACACAAAAAGATAATTATCATTATATTAAACCGGCCTCGTATGCTGTCGGATTTAGAATAACATCACGGTTTAGGTGTATATTGATCAGTGTGTAGTGACAAGCTAGCAACCTCTTACTATTATTGTACCTCTTAACTTAAAGCCTTAAAAATGTGCTTGAAGTGGCTGCAAAGCGTGGAGCAGTCGTAGATTTAATTTTGTAACATAATTGTGTGCTTTTCCTACCCCGTTTGGAAATCCGGGCGTTCTGTATGTATGTCTAGATAACCGAATAATTTAGCCAATAGTCGATATAAACAGATAAATGAAACTTATCTATATCTATCGATGACTCACTCCCGTTCATTGAAACCTGACCGGCCATCATCAAAGATCAACGGGGTCTCGAAACACCCAACAAATCTACATATAAGTCCCAATCATAAACAAATCAGCCATGATTTGCCGTCAATGATCGAATCAAGGCAATGACACGCTCGTCCAACAATGTGGAGTGAATGCATAAAATGTGTGCAGTACAATTCAATCAATTATCATTGGTTCGATCGAGATCTAGCAAACATGTTAAGGACAGTACGTATCATCAATAAATAAATAAATAAATAAATAAATAAATAAATAAATAAATAAATAAATAAATAAATAAATATCATTGGACAATTCTTACACCAATCACCTAGTAGGCAATTTAATGCCTGTGTTATGGGTACTAGGCAACGGATAAACTTATAGATAAACATCCAAGACTCGAAAGCAAACATTCATATTCATCATACAAACATCTGCCCCGAGCGGGGATCGAACCCGGGACCTTAAGCTTCACAGTCAGGTTCTCTAACCGCTGGGCTATCCGGCCGCCAAATCACTGCAAGGAGTTTTCGAAATGTGATCTAAGACCAAAACTACCGTGACTCTCACTTATAAAAAACTGCTGTGTTACTCTTTTTTTATGCAGGTTATGCAGCAAGACAAGAAATTCTAAAGTACCTATGCAGAAACATGAATTCGGAACCATTAAAATAATTTATGTTGCCGGTATGAGTTGCGTTAAGCAATTGCGCAGAAAAAGCGATGGCTTGCATTGCGCGATTACCTACAGACGCTATGGCGCATTGCTCTCGATGATCGGTCATGAATTGGCCCAAAACATGTCATGTTAGTTTCGATATAAAAACATAAGCGTCTGATACGTCGGTTCCACTATTAGTGAATCTCACAGTATGAGTGAACCGCCTAAACACGTACCATTACTGGGCATAGGCCTTCTCTCAGTACGAGAGGGATTGGGCTATAGTTCCTACGCAGCCCCAGAGCAGATTGGGGTCTTCACACACAACATTGAATTACTTCGTCACTGTTTTTTGTCTAGACAGAACTATTAGATTTCTTACTGTTTTGGACACGGGCACTGCGCACGCACCGTGTGGACTCACTTCGTTATAATGATGTCATCGTTTGATGATGGACGCGTCCTACATTGTTGATCTCCAAACCGTTGTTTATTGCCAGGCGATATTACGTAATCGTTTAGATTAAAATTTTGATACATTTATGTACCGTTTTCTCGTACTCTGGCTATTTTTGACGGTAGTGAGTTGTGTTGTTACCATGCCCATACACAGTAGAAAAAAAAATAGATTACAGGTGTGTTTAAGCGTCTGGCTAGCAGCCAAACTTACCTTTTTTTCCTTAAACCGGCCAAAGTACCTACATCAAATTGTCAAGCTTTTGTCTTTGTAACATGATGCGTTGTATAAGAAAATCGTAAACTAAGTTGCTGATTCATCAATCAAAAGGGTATTCTTTACTTTAAAACGCCTGTATTCTGAAACAGGATAGGTAGATTATACAAAACGCTAAACATAACCCTTAGACAAAAACATAACCGTTTTTTAACTTTTAGCACAGTAGCAGTAACACTGACAGATTGCTGTCGCCTAAAATATGCCTCACAATCCATGGAAACTAAAAGTTATAGTAATTTCATTTCCATTAACAAAATACTTTTAACCACTACTTTTTATCGAAACCTGTTCGTCGAAGATCAGTCCATCGAAAATTTCATCGACACCTACCCCATCACTAAAGCGGTACGCGATAGGAAATTAAAATTTTCCTCTTCATTTAAAAGAAGCACTGCCCCCGGCTAACTCCTTAATGCCTTCTATTTGAGACGAGACTTATTTATCGATGTTACTTAGTATTTACATCTCTCCCTCCCTAGTTGAGGGTGGATTTTTTACATAGGATCTGGGCTGACCGAAATCACGCTTGTGAGTGAAAGACACATACATCACGCCCGTAGTAAGGTAAATGTCCCTGTGCTCGACACTGGGCCAATGCATGGCACTTGCACTTGTCATAGTAAGACAGGTGACAGATGGGTGTCATCACTGGGCGTTGAGGTGTCGTGCATTGGTACATTTACCTTATTATCGTGTCGTATGCCGTGTGTGGTGCTGTCGGGTGTTACACCTCTCCGTTTCTTCCGAGGATGTCGTAAGAGGAAACTAAGTTGGTTTGGGTATATTTTAAGCGACAGACTAGCAACCTGTCAGTACCTATTGTACTACTGTGATCTGTTTAAATCTAACATTATGCTAAAATAATGTTGCTGCGAAGCTTTTGGTGGTCATATTTTTGTCACTTTTTGTCTTTCTACATACATACAATCACGCCTGTGTTCCCAAATGGGGTAGGCAGAGCGCAGAAAGCGTGACAAGAAACGTTTCGTTTAATCTGACACTACCCAGGGTCCATTACAGTTTTTCTATTTTTTTATTGAATTTAATGTACCCTCAATGGGTAGTTCCCATTGTCTAAAGTCTAACCTATCCTACCTAAAACTCTATATAAATTTAGGTACTTCAATGTACCTAATAAATGGTGACACATAACATAGTGAATTAATTAGTGTATAAAATGAAAAAAACAACATCGATTTCTCAAAAAATCTGGTAACATGAGTGTTGAGGATAAAGGATAATATTCACGAGGCAATAGCTAGTATTTTAGAGAACAAACTTCTCAAAAGAGCAAAGATATTTCTAAGTTTGATCAAAACTCCAGCGAACCGATAACAAGGAACTGAAAAGAAAATCTACGTTTCCTAGGAACTGTTGAATTGGATATGAGACATTCCTGATGAGGACGGAACTACCTTATTCAAATAATATTAAACGGAAAGTTTTAAACACTGTATGTGATTGTTACTTTAAAATTCACATACAAACATTATAATCAAGGTTCAAAAGTACCTTTTTATTTTATTTTTGACTGTAGTTTTTGTATGAATTTGTAGTTTATCTGATTGCATTGTCATGTATTGCAGGTACTTTTTTTTACTAACCCAAGTTTAGAAAGGTAAAATTATTTTCTATGTTTTTCATGACTGACATACTACATACATTCGCGCTTGTGTTCCCAAAAGGGGTAGGCAGAGCACAGGAAACGTGACATATGGAAAAAATCATGAATATGACTATTTCACCCTTCGTGGCCATTTCAAGCATAGTTTTAGGCTCGTAAAGATGGAAGAGGTAGAATAGTGACAGGTTGCTATACTGTCGCCTAAAGCATACCTAAACCTATTTCCTTCGTCGCCTCTTACGACATCCACGGAAGAAATGGAGAGGTGTTATTCTATCCCGACACCACACGGCAACATGTTTGAAATTAATGAAATTGAATAGATTTTCTTTGGTAACTTTGTGCTCTGGATTCTGAACAGCAAAAAGAATTACAAAGCAATTATTATGCACCGCAGGAAAATACCGATAAACAAAAGCCGTAGACAAATTCGCGGGCAAAAGCTAGTAAACTAAACGATCAAAGAAAAGAAAGTTGTTATTGTATTAAGTACCATATTTATAAAGGTTATAAAAATCATAATATAATAATTACTTCTTAGTAATATCTTTCATATTACTTCTTGTATTATATATTTACATAATATAAATTGATAGTATTTGTTGTACAGTTACTTCACCATGTTTATTGTTCTCTCTCTTTTTGTCGGTCTCAATAATTTCGTTTCCTCTCTGCCTCTCAAAGGTTGGCTGCAAGAGATCCCTTAAGGGATTAGGCCGCCTTTGTACTTCGCCATTTCATTTGTATTTAATTTAAGTTTTTTTTATTTTGTGTTTTATTCCTTTTGTATAATAAAGTGTTTACTTACTGACTTACTTACTTACTTACTTAAAGTCTACCAACTTGCAGTACACTAGCAGACGTACCCCAAGCCTTTTGAAACTTCCTTAAGTTGTAATAAAGTCCTATATGCCTTTGACGTATTGAAATCTCGTAGCCGAGAACAAATTAATTGAGCGAAATATTTCAAAGAAAATCCGACTTGCAAACAAAATGGCAGCCAAACTTGCAAGGAAAAGGTACCAGTTTCGCTTGCGTTTGAAAACTTCGAAGTGCAGTAAAATATTCGGAAGACGTGGTATTTACGGAAAATGCAGTGCAGTTATTTGGTGCTTTGCAGACGTGTTCAATGTTTCGATCTGACGAATTTTGAATTTGATTTGTATTTTTGCGATGGGAAGGTATCGGAAGAGAATATCGCCACTCCATTTCTTCCGTGGATGTCGTAAAAGGCGACTAGGTTAGGTATGTTTGGCTAGCAACATGTTACTATTACCTATTACCATCTCTTTTATCTGTTTTTGAACCTAAAATAATGCTAGAAGTGGCTGTGAAGCGTGAAATAGTCATAATCATGGTTTTGTCTATGCCATGTTTTGTGTGCTCTGGCTACCCCATTTGGGAACACAGGTGTGATTGTATGGCGGATGTACCTATGTATAAAAAATAATTGAAATTAAAATGGCAATAAGTAAATGCTACAGTCCACGGCATTTAATTGCCAAAGTTTTAAGTAGGGGTAACCTTGCCATTTTAGTTGCCGAACTGTTAACAGTCCTCCGCTAAGAACTCAAGCATGACTCCGTAAGGGGCAAGTATGTTAATCGCTGACGCGCATCGTCCTGTCAAACGGTGGGCTTACCGTCTAATCCGCGTCGAATGTAAATTGAACGCGTTCCGTAGGTGTCGACGCGGATTGACGGGTTGTCCGAAGGAACCCTGAGACATGCTTGGAGTTGTTAAATACCCTTCAAAGATTGGAATTTTCATTGTAAATGTGTGTCTTAAATTCACGCCAAGCCACGTTAAGCTAAATTTTACGTTTAAATTAAGAGAACAGAGTATTTAATATAACTAAACTAATAACCAAGTTTATTTAAGCATTCATACACCCGGGCATTTCATGGATTTTGAATGAATTTAATTCTTATTTGTGTTTGTAAAAGTATAACTTTACTATATTTTTTAATGAATACATTAAATTTCCGATTTCCATTTCACTCTCTCTTTTCTATGGCGGACTAGCAGTTTATCGACCTAAGTATATAACAAAATACAAGGCGATCGTTACAAGGTTCGAGATAGAGGAAAAATAGTGACATCATACTAACCAGTTTTCGAAAGCACATCTAGCCTAGGTCACTTCTTATGCCTCATTTACATTCAACTGTAGTGAGCAGGGATGTGGGCAGGACGAGTATGTAAACGTATACTTCTCTTGCCACTGCTTAATGCCACTCGCGCTGCCCAGCGCTCGCTCTAAGAGCGGTAAGGGAATTATTGCCGGCAGCGCGAGGAGCAGCCATTGGCGGCAGCGCGAGGAGCAGCGATAAGGGCTGAATGTAAATGAGGCATTACGACATCCTCGAAAAAAATGGAGAGATGTAACTATAAAATCTAAGCTCAATAACTCTAAGCTCAACATCACACAGAATGTCTAGAAAAAGTCTGACCAGTAACTAACACAAAAAATTTTAAAACAATTTTAAACAAGTTCTATCCACTCTATATGATATAAATTCACGCCCAAAGACGGTCGTCTTGCAGATAATTTGATTCGCATTTAATTAAATGCCAAATCGATCGTCGCAGGAATTCTTGTTATCCGTGATTGGGTGATTGTTTATTTGTTTACCAGTGTTTATCGAGTGGGACTCGAGGGCGCTTTGTTTTGTTTGATTGCCGTTTGTGTTCTGTTCGAATAATTTGCTGTACCAAGGATACCAGTCTTGTTGGGGTAGAATAATACCTCTATTTCTTCTGTGGACGAAGTGAGAGGCGAGAAATTTGCGTGCTATGTGGCTAGACATCGCACGTTAAATCCAACACCGTCACCGTCACCATCCAAAAAAATATTTTTTTTTGTTTTCTACGCCATCTTACAATACTTGAGGTAAGCTACACTGTCATTTGAATGAAACGCTCCAATTCGCATTGGTTC